>PYAF01004207.1:265365-321673 GCA_007407185.1 Glycine tomentella
TAATCAATTATAAAATGGTATGTCTTTAAAAAGTTTAAGTATTGTTACAATTCTTACAATTAGTGGTATGTGACTTTTTAATGTACCTAGAATAAGAGTTAAATATGTTTTTTTTCCTTATAAACTTTATAAATTTCACATTTTATCCGATAAAATTTTTGTCTATTTTTTGTATTCATAAATTATAATGTATTATTTTTTTGTCTGAATCAATATTGGATTGTTACATTAATTAATTATATTATATATATATATATCGGATGCAGAAAATATTACATTTATATTGATTATATACATAACTAATATAAAATTATCAATATAGATATTTTTTTTCTAATCCTTTAATTCATCGTTATAGATTTGAATACAACTTAATCTTGCTCCAAACAAAAAATCACACCTTATAATCATAAAAGTTTTATATGGGCACACATGGTCTCTTTGAATAATGAGTAAAAAGTACTAGTGAGTGTCAGTAGTAGCTCTAGAGTTGTACTCTAACTTGAAGAATCCAAACAAAAGGTGACAGATGCCGCACCACCTTGGGGTTGTGAATAAATAATAATGCAGACTCTTTTAACGCTTTCGCCAATCGCCACCTTCCTAATCACGTTGTCTCTCGATACGTCTTTGACACTCTCTGTCCCCTTCAGTCACCCCATCCTACCATACATCTGTCTCCTCTTGTTTTCTTTTTCCTTATTCACTCCATCATCCTCAATATACATTAACTTGCTCATTATAGTCATTAGTTATTACTATACTATTCCTCTCTCTGCATACTACATACTGTTGCAACAATATGGTTCGTAAAGATAGCAGCAACAAAGAGAAGGAGAAAGACCTCGATCAGTTTTTGTTTGATCGGAATGACGAGGATTTGGTCGATGAAGAACAACAGGAGATTGAAGGTGTGAAGTACGAGAGTGAGAGTAGTAGTGATGGTGACGATGATGGTGGCGACGCAAATCGGAGAGCACCGCCTGACTCTTTCTCTTCTCATCAATGGCCTCAGAGTTACAAGTATATATAATAACCCTCTTAACCATTTCTTTATCTTTTCGCAATTCGAATCAATTTGATATTTGAAGTAAGAAAACTACTCATGTGGTCCTAGAAGTGTTAAAAACCATGCTGAATAGTTTGTTGAATATTGTTGAAAAATCCTTCAATTTTGTCCATGAATTTTAGGGACTAAATACATGAATATTCAATAATCAATACTCAAGGAATATATTAAAAATTGAAATATTGAGGACGAGTCCTAACACACCATTGAAGCCTTGGTGACCAGTTGGTCATTGGTTTGCCTCTTTGCATATGAAAGAGTAAGGCTACATAATTTTCCTCCATACCTATGCATAGCGAGGAGCCTTGTGGTACAAGGGGGTAGGTTAGTTTTTTTTTCTTTCTTTTTCTTAAGAAAGAAGGTGATTGGAGGAAAATTTGCGGTTTATTCAATTTAAATATTGTTGACTCTGTTTCTGTCACTCGTGATGTTATAATTTCTGTTTTCTGCTACTTTTGTTGTTACGTTAATTTAAAGGGCTCATTTTAAACCAAATTCATAGGGGTGTCCGTATCTAGCTTCTTCATATTTTTTATATGTTATTTTATTTTTGCTTTATTATTCTTATGTGGCAATTCGAGAAATTATTGTATATTCTGGGATTACCACATGTCCTTGGTTCCGACCAATTTCAATTTCAACTTGACTCATAATCAAATTTTATTAAACTTTTCTTGTAAATTAAAAAACTCAGCTATGTATCACATGGAAATTTGCTAGAACCATAGACACGATGATCTAGACCATAAAATAATTTCTTGTGGCAAAACCTTACATCAAATTGTGATTTTTATTACAATTTCCATGAGTGAGGGTGAATTTTTATTACTGTTTGAAAGTCCCACATCGCCTGTCTCAATTCTTGAGTGCAAATTATATATCTGTTGGACAACTTCACTTAACGCCAATTGGTTTTAAGATGAAATTTAACATGATATCAAAGGTATAGCCCATCTTGGTTCTCACCTATTCTAGTATGCTCGCCTGTTCAGGCAGGCATTTGTCTAGAGGGTGTTAGGAAGTCCCACATCATTAAGCAGAAATCTAACAATTACATCAAATTGTTTAAACTACTTTGGTAGTATTGTTTTATCTGGTTTACTGATGTTCTTTCTTTTTCATATAACCTTAATGAGTTCAGATATTCTTCTCTTATTGTTTTCCTAATTCCCTTTCTTATGACAGAGAGACTACAGATTCTTACACAATAGCTGCTGCTCCAAATTTTGAGTCAGTTCTACGGGGTCCAAGTTTTATATATTCTAGTTTTGACAATCGTTCAAAGAGTAACTTAGACATCGATGGAAAGACACCTTTTCTATCTGCTACAGAAGGCATTAGACAATCAACTTGGTGGGAGAAAGCCTCAGTACAGCGGCTTGTTTCTGGAGAATTGCCCATTGGATATGGATGCAGCTTCACTCAAACAATTTTCAATGGTACTATGTTATTTGATTGCAATGTGTTACCATGCCCGTGAACATTTAATTTGTTAAGTGCATTCTGCTCTGTATAAACATTGTAAATTCAGTTGATGGCAAAAACATTCTTCAATTAGGCAATATATATATTATTTTTGGACAGTGGAACTTTTAAACATGTACATGTACAAATGAAGGTCAGGGCAACATAGTATTGCTTTATAGTGTCTCTAGTGTAAAAGATGGGGATTATTATTATATGTACTTCAATTCATTCTTTCTTACTGCTTATTAATGTTAGGGATTGTGTGTGTGCTTGGATTAGCTTATTTTATGTTCAAAATATCTGATAATCTAAGGCTTACAAAGATAGTTTTCTGAAAGGAGAAAAAAAAGGTATAAACAAAGCTATAATGTTTTATATAACATGCTATGAAAGCGTGATTCTTTTTTCTGAAAAATGTGTAAATAGGTTCATGGAGTTTTATTCTGTCTGATTGATCCACTCCCCTTATGATTTTTTTTTTTTTTTTTCTGTCTGCAAATGTCTGACCCTACTTCCGAATTTCTATTTCTACCTGACCATTTTATGAGACATGGTGTACCTTGTCAGGCATTAATGTGATGGCTGGAGTTGGCCTTCTATCTACACCATATACAGTAAATCAAGCTGGGTGGATGAGCATGGCAGTGATGCTTCTTTTTGCAGTTATCTGTTGTTATACAGCCACCCTTCTGAGATACTGCTTTGAAAGTAGGGAAGGAATCATTACCTACCCAGATATAGGAGAAGCTGCATTTGGGAGATATGGCCGAATTGCTGTATCGGTTAGTTAATTTATTTCGTTGTTTAAATTAATTTAAAATTGTTGTGCAATGCTTGTTACATGATGAATGAAGTGTTTATTGGGCTCTTTCCAAATGATCATTATGATTTTGTACTTTTACCATGGCTTAGATGGTTTTGGTTCATTGTGACCTTCGGTCTTTATATGTATTAGGCCTCTCGCAAAATAAACCATACTATAGCATCGTTTCTTTCTGTTGTTTAATCTAAATCCGCATCACAGTAGTAAGAAACAATACTGAGATATAATGTTTTTCATCTATGAACAAATTTGATGTTTTACTAAGCTATGTTTACTTTGTTGCAGATCATTTTGTACACTGAACTATATGTAAGTACTAAGTGCTCTACCCGTTTCTTTTATTTCCTTTGAAAACACCTGCATTTTGTTGCTCTGCACCAACATATAAGCTCTCTTTTAATGGTTGCAGTCATATTGTGTGGAATTCATCACCTTGGAAGGAGATAATCTCACTAGTCTGTTTCCTGGTACATCCTTAGATTTGGGTGGTTTCCAGTTAGACTCAATGCATTTGTTTGGAGTTTTGACAGCAATTATTATTCTCCCAACTGTTTGGTTGAAGGATCTTCGTATAATCTCTTATCTATCAGGTGCTCCAAAGTCTAAAAAGTAATCCTTCTGTTTTCAAAATTTTCTACTTAACATGTCCTTATTGGAACTTGTATTGTGATATGCAGCTGGAGGGGTTATTGCAACAGTTTTGATTATTATTTGTGTGTTTTGTGTTGGGACAATAGACGATGTTGGATTTCATCACACTGGTCAATTGGTAAAATGGAATGGCATTCCATTTGCTATTGGTGTCTATGGATTTTGCTTTGCAGGACATTCGGTTTTCCCAAATATTTACCAGTCTATGGCTGACAAAAAACAATTTACCAAAGCACTAATAATATGGTATAATACCTAAGAACTTCTGTCACTGGCAAAACATAGCATATTTGATTTTTTTATTTTTTTTTCTGATTCATCAACTCATTTCTTTGTGTACAGTTTTGTTTTGTGTGTTTTGATATATGGAGGCACTGCAATCATGGGATATCTCATGTTTGGTGATGGCACTTTGTCTCAGATAACATTGAATATGCCACCAGGTGCATTTGCTTCCAAAGTTGCATTGTGGACAACAGTGAGTTTTGAGATTTTTTTGGGTTTCTTAGCACTATTTTTATTTTTGTAGTTTCACTCTAGTGACCAATAACTCCTCCCCCCCCGCTAATTTTATGTTTTGCGTTCTTCTTTCAGGTGATTAACCCATTGACTAAATATCCTTTTTGCCAAAACTACTTAGCTTTTGAAAGTTTAAAAATTTGTCATGGTTTGATAAAAATGTACGAGTCCTTTTAGTTTATTTTTCCTTAATAGTAAACAAATATGCTTTGTTGATGAACCCACTGGCAAGGAGTCTAGAGGAGTTGTTGCCAGATAGAATTTCATCCTCATATTGGTGCTTCATTCTTCTTCGAACAGCACTTGTTGCATCTACAGTTTGTGTTGCCTTTTCGGTTCCCTTTTTTGGTAAGTTTTGGATTTTATATTTGTTAGTGCATTAATTTTAATGTCACCTCCAATTAGTTGAGGCCACTTAAGAAAATGATATAACTTTAGTGGCTTTCCGTCCATATACTGATAATTCATATTTCCTTTTTCATTTTTGTTTATAAGAAGTGGGAATATTCTTACATGTTGTATTCTTCACCCTTTTTGTTTTGTTATATTTTGTTTCTCAACCACAATCAAGAAGCAAACTGCGATGAAGTTCGCTTTTCACATATTTGAAACCGAAACAGCCAACTCTGTTAAACTGGCCTTAAACCTGTTAATTTGGCTTGATTTAATTTAACAACAATCAGAAACTTTTCTTATTGGGTGATTTCGTCTGTGAATCAAACGAACACTATTGTACTCTGTCAAAAAGAATTCTTCATACAAGTCACATAGATCTGAATTGTTACTTACTATTGAGTATTGATCTCAATTAGAATGCTTTATTGGATTTCCTCTATTTATAATATTTTAGCTAACCTCATTATCACCTATTCCAACTGGTCTTCTCACATTTCTAAATCATCTTAGCTATATTTAATTTCAAAACTAATGATAATTTTATTACAATTTCAGGGCTTGTGATGGCTTTAATTGGTTCTCTCTTTAGTATACTTGTGGTAAGAAATGCATTTGACTCTCTCTCTCTCTCTGTATGTGTGTGTCTTCATCAAGATATATGTTGTTTAAATTACAAGAGCTTAATTTTTTTGGAAGAAATTAGGATGTCAAAATTCTGTTAAAATTGTTAGGAGGGACCAAATTCTTGATTGTAACTTTGTCCATGGATGCACATGCCTTAGACAAAAGGCCAAATGCCTCTTCTGTTAGGATATGGAGTTTCATTGGTTAGTAAAGGATTTTTTTTTTCATGATGACATCCCGAGTTTATTTAGTTCATGATCTTCACCTTACAGGCTTACACACATCAACTTAGTAAAACTACTTTTACAGTTGTAAACAGAAAAAGAAAGATGGAGAAAGAAGGATTAGTTTGTTGTGCTCTCTTTGACTTCACTTGTATGCAGAATTACTTGTATCATAACACTCTAAATTTACATACCACATATTCAACTGCTCGTAACATTGAGTTGAGACAGCACGACTTGCGGCATACTTTTATCTGTATTTATCTCTTTATTGCATACTGACAAATAGACATGGTTTCTCAACTTTTGGGGATGACAATTTCTTTTTGCAGTACATAACTTGCATTTATCTTTTCATGTTTTCTAGCATCAACATGACCTGAGCTAGATTCATCTGTAGTCCTTTGTGCTTTCCCTTACTTTTATTGATTCAGTTTCTTGCAAGGAATTAAAGTGAAACCGCTATCTAATTTGAAGAATTCTATTTCTTTCAGTCAGCGATAATGCCAAGTTTATGTTTTCTGAAAATTATTGGGAAAAAAGCTACAAGGACACAGGTAACAGCACTGCTGATCTTGTATTTTTCTTTTCCTGACAAAATCTTTCTAGTTCAGAGTAAAATTTCAGACTTGATGTTAATAGTGATACTGAGCCTTTAGTTACTATATCCAGCAACACTGAGCAATATTTAGAAAATGAAATTTGCATTATTACATTTTACATGCAATAATTTCTGTAATCAGCAGGTGAATTACATTCAACATAATGATGGTAAACACTTCATGCATCAGATGCTCATATGCTTCGAATGTTTTCGTAGCATATTCATGTCATCTATTGCAGGGGGAAACCACCCTAACTCATCTGTTATTTCTTTTTCAAATATAATTTTGAAGCCTTGTTTTTTCTTTCAGTCATGAATTGCTAACTGCATATTACCAAACGCCACATATAATTGAATGAAAATTATAGAATCATAATGCAATATTATCTCTCAATTAGTTTTCCTATTCCTTCTATTTTACTCAAATTCTCTTTCCTAATAACATCAGGTTGTACTCAGTGTTGCAATTGCTGCATTCGGAGTCATTTGTGGAATCCTTGGAACATATTCCTCTCTGTTGAGTATTGCGGATAGTTATTGAGAGTCTGAGACCTTGTAGTCTTTCTGTAGTGGGAGGTTGTGATGGAGTGTTAACCCTTTCTGCATGGAAGTACAGCTCTTTGGATAATACTGTGGTGACAAGTTAATTTAGTTATATGTGTTTCACTTATACTGAGTTTTTAATAAATGGTCCGCGACATATTTAAAATCTTATATATGAGAACTCATGTATATTTATGAATTTAATAAAGTAATTATTAAATAAGATATAACAAGTAAAAGCTAATGAAGATATTCAGTGACACTTTTAGTAATTAAAACTAGATATAATTATTGAGTTGCTTATGTGTAGGGAAAAAAATGACTATATGTAATTGTATGCATTGTGCTTGTGGCATATGCAGAGCATGCAGGGAAGTATTAAATCAATTTGTTAATATGTTAGACTTGTAATACTAACTAAACACTTTCTGGCTTATTGTTTGCGTATATATGATCTGAATTTTTATTTTAATGCAATAAAGAGAGATGACTGCATTGGCTTGATTAAAATTATTAGTGAACATAGCATGGGAACATGATCAATTTAAAAACAAACATGCAAAAGATTTATAAAAAAATTAAGTTTTTAATGTTACTCGAGTTTATCCCTTTATTTTTGTTACATCTAACGGTCTATAACATTTCATTAAAATGGGTCATGTGAGATGGTATGCTCAGTCTTTTTCGGTTCCTTCTTAGTAGCTCCTCTGCATGCCATATGCAAAAGTAAGCAATACATACTCACGAGAGAGGTTTCATGAAAATAGGATTTATAGTTTATTCATAGCTATGACTGACTAGTCTAGTCTCCCTAATGTAGGGAATACGATGTAACCTACCTTGAACCCCTTCTCTTATTTTAAAAGGATTCTCGATGTATTCAAGTTAATTGACACGTCAACCGTCAATTGATTATTGTTTAAGGAAAATAACATTATTAGACCACCATCAGTTGCTATTAATTGACTTTGGGAAATCAACAATTAAGAATCATAAGAATCTTGTTAGAATTAGGATTGGGAGATCAGTACGCTTGAAATCATACTCTCTGAATATTCACTTTATCTTATCTTAACACTAATCTTACTTGTTTGATTTCTTTCTCGTAATAATAATTGACAAATCAATAACATCTTAATTTTAATTTTTTCCACAATTACTTCGTTAGCAAAAATATTTATTTGGCAACACAACTAGTCTTGTGGTTTGATATATGCACTTTTAATCCTCGATACTACTGCATAGGGTACACTTGTCCTTGTGCATCACTATTTTACATATCAAGTTTTTTGTGCTATTATCAGGGACTAGTTGTGGAGTTCCGTTGTAATTAGTTTTGTTTAATGAAGTAATTTTGTTCACAGTGTTCATATTTATTTTCTTTCCTTTTTAATTTCTATTATTTAGATTTTATTTTTCTTTTTTATTTTCAAACTGCCTGTTATGCTTGATCCCTTTTTTCTTGTTTTGGCTGTGCATGCATACCAAGTCCCAAGAACCAGAATTCTTAATAGAACTTGAGATAGAAAGATATGCTTATAGACTTCTACCCAAACAACGAGGAAAAACAATGGCTGAGGCAGATGATGCTACATGGACACTGATGGATTCTCTCACCCCCTTAGGTGGGAGAAAACAACATCATTCAACTGTCAGCCCTTCCTCAAGGGGTTACTTTTGACGTCAAACATGGGTTTCTCTAGATGATGGATAACAACATGTTCAAAGAAACTTCCCATGAGTACCCCATGATGCACTTAAGGAGGATCTTGAGATTGTGACAGTGTCAACCAACCCAACATCAACAAGGAGTACATTAGGCTGGTTGCCTTTCCCTTCTCACTAAATGGGAAAGCATGGGAGTGAATTAGTGTAGTACTTCCAAAAAACAATATTACCAATTAGACCTAATGTTCTAGCACCTTCCTTTAAAGGTACTTCTCCATGATGAAGACTGATAAGCTACAAAGGGACATTGACAACTTCACTCAAAATGAGCAAGAGAACTTGTTAGAAGCTTGGCAAGGATTGCAAGAGTTGCCCACATCATGGGTTCAACGAGCAGAGGATTGTGCATGTCAAGGAAATCTAATGTTGAAGCCACCAGTTGATGCCATCAAGATCATAGAAGACATACATGTTATCCAATCCCTACCACAATTTTGGGGATATGAGAATCGTGAAAAGGTCGATCAACCAGGTGGAAACTGAAGCAACTACTTCTGGCCTTGGACAACATATTCAAGCATTGTCCATGAAAATTGAGAATCTGATGAAGGCTCGATCTAAGGTTCCTAACTCTACATCTCCCTACCACACTTGTGATAGGTGTGGATGTGTCCATAGGCCAAGAGAACGCATAGTGGACAGTGAACTGACCCAAGCTGTGGATGAAATTCACTTTGTAGGGGACAGGAACAATGGCTATGAGCATTATTCTAACGATAACTTCAATCAAGGACAAAATTATAGGCAAGGTCAGAGTAAAAAACTTTTATAAGCCACCCCATATGCAAAATTAGAGGCTTAGACAAGAGGAGAGAAGGCCCAATGTGGAAGATGAGTTGCTGCGATCATCTCTTAGAATGATCGGCGCATGAAGCTTGTGGAAACTCAACTCAATTCTACACAATCTCTCTTGTCGCAAAGAGCTACCGACACACTTCCTTCCCAAACTGAAGCCAATTCCAAGAAGGAGGAGGTGAATGTTATGAGTACCAAGAGTGGAAGGTCGATGACAAAGTTGAAGACAGAGAAGGTTGCTCCAACACAAAAAAAGGCTCTTACTGAAGAGAGCCAAGAGGCAAACAAAGAGGGCGAGAAAGAGGTATTGGCACCTCCTCAAGTAAGTGTTCCCTTCCCTCAAATATTGAAATTGGCAGTTTGCTAAATTTGTTGAGATGCTTAAAAAGGTGCACATCAATATTCCCTTCATTGAGGCAATTGCTCAAATGCCAAAGTACACCAAATATTTAAATAAATTCTTTCAAATAAAGGAAAGTTGACAGACTTTGCTACAATTGGCCTCAACAAAGTGTTCTATTATGGTTTTAAGGAGGTTATAAATCTAGGGAGTGTTTTAGTCTCTTGTTCTATTGCCAACTTGCAAACTGATAGAGACTTATGATCCGGGTGCAAGCATTGATCTAATGCATGGTTAAAGTTGGGAAATTTTAACATGTAGTTAAAATTTCTCTTTTTCTTATGGACAAAAATCTTATTTATCGGTGAGGATTAGTGGAGAATTTGCTGTTAAAGTTGGGAAATTTTAACATGTAGTTAACCATATTTATCCATCACATTTTAGTTTTAGGCTCTTAGTGTTTTCTTATTTAAAACAAATCATAGAATATCACATAACATCATGAAAGCACATAAAAATACCAATGACTTGTTTACACGTGCAATTCTATGCTTTTATTGAAGCTTACAATATTTATTCTAGCAACTAAAGAAGATATACATATCACCACTACTAAGAAAACATGTGTTTAACATCGTTGAATCTAAGCTGGTTTTTGAAAACCAATGTAAAAAATAAGCAGTGGCATTTTTGAAATTAAGTTTAATTTTTGAAAAATCGTCTTTAAAAGCAAATGTTCAAAGACGGTTTTGTTGGATATAGGGGGAGCAAAATGAAGAATGAAGCCTATGACTTAGAAGATAATTTTGACCTTTTTACATGCCTTGAAGATTGTAATTTAAATGAAGTGTAGGAGAAGGCAACCTTTTGATCCTTGCATTGCATTCACATACTCATTAACATGCTTAAATGATTTTCATTAAAACATCAAAGCTACTAACTATTTGAAAAAGGATTTAATTGAGTAATTTTTTTGGAAAAATATAATTTTACTGTGTTAATTGATTACGTAGCATTTAAATCGACTATTCAGTTCATGTTTCAAACTGAAAAAGCTTCTATGAACATTTTAATCGATTACCTATCAGATTAATTGATTATTTGAAAGCTTTGGTGAATGTTTTAATCGATTACACACTTATTGTAATCGATTACATAGTGTAAAATGTATTTTGTGCCTTGTGATAATCGATTACCATAATTTGTAATCGATTACATAGGCCATTCGAAAACACCTACTTTGTTGCTTTAATCGATTACCATTATTTGTAATCAATTACACATGCTATTTTCTGAAACTGAACTTTTCTGATTTAATCAATTATAGCTCGGTTTAATTGATTATTTTTTTCGTTGTTGAAACCCAGAATATGCCTTGAACACTTTAATCGATTAAGTGACAATTTAATTGATTACATAAGTCATTTTAATCGATTATTTGGCGCGTGTAATCGATTACAGGTTGTTACAAAATTATGTTATAAATAAATGGAAGGCTTGACTTGTTTTCTAACTTGAACACTTCGTATTTTCTGAGTATACACAAGCCTTCTAAGAGTTTGAAAGTAATTTTCTGGGTTCTTTAACTTCTTGTCCCACTTTTTAATCATCATGAGACATTGAATGATTTTTGGGCAAGAAACTTCAAGAGTTTGATGGAGAGCATGTTCTGAAATTCTGTTTTCTGCTATTCAACCTTGATTATAATTCATATGCATTCACATTCATTGGATCATCAGGTTGTATCTCTCCATAATCTTTGATTATAATTTTGTTTTGAAATTTATGTTATTTGATGCTATTGTAAGTGGGTTCTTGAAGCTTTGGCTAGAGTAGTGTTCTCTAATAAAGAACAGAGTAGTGTTCTCTAGTTCTTGCTCTTTAGAAGTCTAATAGGGTTTTAGATTTCTATTCTTTATCTAGTGTTGATAAACGGAGGTTTTTGTAAAGCTTGTAAGAACATAAATTTATAATAGTGGAACTCTAATCTAGTGTTGATTAGAAGAAACTGGATGTAGCTTCTGTTGTGAAGTGAACCAGTATAAATTGCTTGTGTTAATCTTTTTTATCTCTATCTCTACAAGTCATCTTGTTCATTTGTTCTTGGTTTCATTATCATTACCTAACAAGTTCTGTTTTGAGCTATTGGTTTCTTGAGCTGAGTAATTTGATTGAGTAAAAACATTCTTGGTTTTAAAAGTGATTAAGATCCTTAACTCTGATTTGCTAAATAAATTTTTAAAATACCAAGTTTCAACCAATTCACCCCCTCTTGGTTATTATGGGTATTCCTATTGTTTTCAGGTTTTTGAAAAACCTTCTTTGAAAACAAGTGTTCAAAGACGGTTTTCAAAAAATCATCATTGAAAACAAGTGTTCAAGGTCTATTTTGAAAAAACCGTCTTTGAAATTCCTACCCATTTACGCAGCTTCTGCTCTCTCATTGCTCTCATTCTTCTCCCTAAAATCAAATCATGGCCACCGCCACATCCCAAACCCTTCGTACCAATATCCATCACTCTCCCTCCTCAAAGCTTCCCCTCTCCTCAACGTTATTCGTCTTGCACTGCCTGTGCCATTGCGGCTCTCGTTCTCTCTTGCTGGTCATCTCCGTTGGGCTCGATGTGAAGTCCAAGGTGCTCATCGAGGAGAAGCTCAAAGACGCGGGGATGAATTTGCTCAAGGACTTCGCAAACGTCATGCTCAGCACCGAGGAGGCTCTGCACCAAGATCTCGTTATGTGATGCCCTCATTGTGCATAACAACACCAAGGTCTTATGCGAGGTCTTTGAGTCCTTCGTCGACAGGTTGCAAGTCGTCGAAAGAGATAGCATCAGAATCGCTAATGTGGATCTGGTCATCGCCACCTAGCACAACTGCTTGGTTGTCAATGCACCCACTGCCAACATCGTTGTCATCATCAAGCATAACCTCACACTCCTTGCCATCATGGCTAGGAACATCGATCAGGCCGATGCGTCCATCAAAGCCGGTTAGTTATCTTTCAATTTAGATTGGATGCTTTTTCTAAATTATGCTGGATCTCTGCTTACTGAAGAGACAAATGAAGTTTCTATCATGCTCATGGAGTGCCTCAACTCTTGAGGTCTCAAAAGCTCTTGAACCTCACTCTTCTTACAACACCACCACTTCCATTCCAGAATAAACTTCTGCTTCTGCTCCCAACCACAACAACAACTCTTTTTTCTCAGGACTTCTCAACCATCTCGTCTAAGAATTAGTTCTCTTTTGCTTCCTCTCCACCTCCCAACTCGTCCTTGAACGCATCATGTCACAGTCCGTAAGAGAGGTGCTTTAAAATGTGATACGAAACTTGCTATGTTCTTATACATACATACATACATACATACATACATTTTTTTTAATCTTGTTTTTAATGATGTTGGGTTTTGAAGTTTATTTTATTGTTGACTATATAACAGGAAGTGTCTCCATTAACTTCTAGAAGATATCTAACAACAGCGAACCTTGGAATGGTGGTGGGTCCTAATAAGCGATGTTATATTGCTTCAAAACTATTAAACTCGCTAATTTTGTAGCATAAGATTAACCTAGATCGACTCAGAGACACGATCAATATGGTTCCAACTTTAATTCACTAATAAACAATTGCAGAAAACGTATAAACTAATGCGAATTGATAAGAGGTAATGTAAAACAGATTAAAGAGCGTCAATCCAATTCAGCAAACCAAGCAATGGTAATTATCATAGTTCTCAGATAATGATTCTGTTATGAAGGTTCATTTAATTTCATTAGAAGCAGTTCAATCGAATTAACTCCTAAATTAATTGAAATCACAAACCTAATTGAAATATCATTCAGCTAATCTGTGATTAAAATTCAAAATTAGGAAATGAATCCATAACCTAATCCACTTTAATTTCTAAACATATTCATAATCATGAAAAATGAATAGAGGATTGAAGAAGAAAGTGAACATTAACACAGAATTTGAAATACCAAACCAGAACTCAAATTATCCTTGCTTGGGTTGGATCCTTGGATTGATTGTTTGTTTAGCCTCCCATGATCATCATTAGTGAAAGCCCCACGAAATTGGTGCACAAAAATGGAAGAACAGAAAATGAAAATGAAGAACACTGAAGAACAATTGAGTGAAAATAAGAGAAAAAATTTTAATTCTGAAAACTTAAAAAGGAAATGTAAATTCTTTTTCTTTTGCTCAAAATGTAGTGTATTGTTCACTAACTAATTTCACTAGCATATAGTGACTAAGTCAAAAGAAAAGAATGAACCATGAATAGGCCCATCTATTCTAATTAATTATGATATTTACACTAATGAAAATCCAACTCGCAGCTCGAAATTCAAGTGCAGTGATTTTGACTTCAAAGCCTAAAATGGTCTCAGCTTATCTCTGACAAACTTGTAGATATTTTCCTTATCTTTCCAAGGACTACTCGTATGCTCAATTCGGAGTTCTATAGAGCTCTGTAGGTCCTGTACAAGGAAGATAGGTCAAGTGAGCATAAAATCCGAAAATAAGCAATAATTAGCAATTAAGCCCACTTGCTTGCCTAAGACAAAACTGAATTAGAATGAGAAAATAAAAGTCCAAGAGAAGTCAAATAAGCTAAGAAGAATAGAAAAATATTTAACAAAAAACGCTCAATCAGTTCCTTAACCGGAACAGATAGCTCTCTGATTTCACCTTCAGATGAATTTGACGATGTTGTTAAGGTATCATCATCTCACACTCTCTGTTTCAATCTTTACCCTTTTTCTTTTTCAAGTGGGGTGGGCCCCAATGGAGGGAGTTGCTTCTACTTTGATAGGTGCAATTTGTTTAAGGAAACTCTCACTCTGGTTTATCAACTTTTCTTTTTAAGAATATCGATTTAGTAAATTAAATTTCTTATAACTTTTTTTAATATGGAGAATAGTGCATTTGTTTTGTCTTCTCTGATTATTCTGACAATCGTACAATACAAGACATGGAAGAAGATTCTCTTATTAAAAGATAGAAAAAAATATATTATAGAATGTAAAAAAATTTGCAAAGACAGATTTGAGGGCCTCATTTGTGTCCCTATAGAGTTGGGATTCAGTGTTGTTTATAGCTTATGCAACTCCTTTGGTTTGTGCGTGTGTGGATGCATGGAAGAAAGGTCTCCCTTTAAAAAATATTAGTAATTCGTTGGAAATTGGTCCTTTCGACTTGAGGGGAGAGTTAATGACTTTGGATCAACTTTATCTTCCATCACTCATACATAGTGTTCAAATCTCCCACTAAGCCAATTTTAGTGAGTTTTTGATAACTTATTTGTTTATGCTAAAACATATATATAGGTGCCATCCTTGGAGCCAAATGGAAAGGTATTGGGAGAAAGTCTTGATTTGATCAAATATGTAGATGTCAACTTTGAACGGACACCTTTGGTTCCCAGAGTAAGAATTACACATTCTCTTTTTTCAAGTCATAGACCCTCATTTCTTTTCAAAAGTTGGAATGAACTAATGATGTTAAGTATAAATGATTTTAGGATCCTGCCAAGAAATAGTTTGGTGAGAACTTGATACCCCATGTTGATACATTCAATAAAGACCTGAACTCTTCATTGAAAGGGGATCTTGTACAGTAAGCCACATATTAATTTGAGTTTGTAAATAGAAGAAAGTATTTATTTTTTTTCTCTTCATACCTAAAGAAAATTAAAATCGTAATTTAAATCAAGTCCTTCTTTTGAATACTTGGAGAAAGCTCTTGATAAATTTGATGATGGCCATTCTTGCTTGGTCAATTCAGTTTGGTAAGTTGAAATCAATTCAATGATCTTTAACTTTTGTTTTTTCCTTTTAAATTTGTTGTCTTTCAAATTGATTACTAATGCTTGTCGTGATGCATCTAATGCGTAGGAATATATGAAAATATCTTATCATGATTTATATATTTTCCTAATTAACTAGGATTATGATTATAAATAAGAGTTAGTGCTATAAAATTATGAATATATCAAATTAATATGTTGTACTACACATCTTAGCTAACATCAATTCAGAATTTCATTATCTTTTAATATCTCTTCCTTCCTCTGTCTAAAACCCAAAAATTTCAACATGATGAAATAAAGTATCAGATTTGATCTAAATGTAGAATACTAGAATAATATTTGATAATATCATTGACAACTTTTTTCTTTCATATAATTTGTAAATGCTTGTGAGGATCAGGTGGATATTACCTATATTCCATTTGTTGAAAGATATCAAGTTGTCTTTGTCAAGTTGTTCAAACGTGACATCATAGAAGGAAGGCCTAAACTTCCAACATGGATTGAGGTATACTAAAATCAGTTGTGTAAAATGTCTTCCATTGCTTGTGGAAATTAAGCTTTGTTTATTATTACTATTATTATTATTATTATCAGTAAGACATATCTCACAAATGGTGTTGTAATTTCTGTGAGGCCATCACTGGTAATTCATTATTTTTTATTTTATTTTAAAAATATATTCTAAGACGATTCTTTGAAAAATTGTCTTAGAAAGTCTACTTTCTTTCTAAGACAATTTTTTGTCTTAGACTCCTCAATTTTTTTAAATTTTTTTAAAAAAATACACTCTAAGACATTTATCTGAAAAACCGTCTCAGAAAATCTACTTTATAAGACGGTTTTCCAGAAATCGTCTTAGAAAGTAGACTTTCTAAAACGGTTTCCCAAAAATCGTCTTAGAATCCTCAAATTTTTTTTTTAAAAAAAATATATTCTAAGATGGTTTTCGCGTAAAAATCATCTTAGAGTTGTGATTTTTTAAGATGGTTTCTAACGAAATCGATGTCTAATCTCCCATTCTAAGATGGTTAAGAAACTGTCGTGAAAAGTGTTGATTTTCCATGATGTTAGCTTCAAAGATGGTTAAAAAACTATTGTGGAATGACTTAAAGAATCGCCATAGAAGAACATGTTTGTAGTAGTGCACATAAGTGGTTTAAATTGAAGGGGGATAAGTAAATAAATAAAACAAAAGTCACCAATTTTCACTTGTCCAAGATAGCCATACATTTAAGGAGCATATGAATTAATGGAGGATCATGTACATGTAGATAAATAAGACCCTGTAATATTGGTATGCTCAACTCTTAATTACTTGTAGAGGCCTATGTGCCTATATTTCTTCTTGCATCTGCACAAGCCACAAACTTATGCATTAAAGTATTTCTTAAAAAACTTTTATAGTGATTTAAAGGTTAATTATGTAACCATGCATGGATATCATTTAAGGATAAAACAAATCCAGTAATTTTAACAAGATTAGATCTATAAAGAGAGTTAAAACCACAAGTGTTGCATTATCATTATAATGGCTAAGAAATATAAAATATTAGACACTAAGATATACATGTTCCTCTTTTAGACCTATCTCACAAGCAAAGGACTTGTCCATGGTGGTATTTTGTACTTGATACACATAAAATTTTAAACACATGTGACTTAAATGCCTACATTGTCTTTACGAATTACTAGTTAATAGATGAAGAGTTGACATGAATTCCATTAAATATACTAACAAATCAATTAAAAATAATAATTCAAAGTGATCAATAAAAAATAATAATTCAAAGCTAGTTCGATTCTTATTAATAAGACATTGGAGAGTTTTACTTCAGAGATGGTGAAAGCTCATGACCAAGTCAGGCTTTAGAGTGCTATGGACTCGTATAGATTCTAGCTATTTGGTTTCTTTTGAGGTCATACTGATTGCATTTACTAGTGTGGATTGATTGGGGGAGTTTATTAGAGAAGATTTAGAACTAATCCACGAGTTTTGCAGCTAGAGTTAGTCTTATTTTGTATGAAAGCACCTCTTGAATAACCCTAAAGAGGTTTTCTTGGAACATGTTTCAGTGATGAAGGGTATGGGTGCCTAAATGTTAGGAGTGGTCATCTTGAATTGAATTCAACTCCGGTTACACCCAATCTACGATTTGGGGAAAATTGCACAAATACAAAGAATTCATTTATTGATTCATTGGTTGTAACTTGTAGGTGGGTTGTATATGTTGCATATGCCTAGGAAGAAAGACAAATTTTGCAAAAGTTTCAAGAATGATATGGTGAATTAAAATATGCTTTAATTTCTTGCCAAAAATAAAACTTTAATTTCTTGCAAAAAATTAATTTCTTGACAATTAAGAAGGAGTGTTGTGTAAACTAGGATCTTCAATTTGTGTTTTCCTTTTCCTTTTTCATTCCTATTTTTAATTTCAAATTTTCTTGTTTTTACTTTTATTAATTATTAATTTGTTGAAATAATAAAATAATATATTTAAAGCGGGTGGCTAATGGGGATATAAAACTGTTTGGGTGTTTATATATCTTTTTTCTTAGAGGAATGTTATGGGTGCAATGTTAAAATAGAGAAACAATTTGTGCATAGTATGAGTGGGCAGCTAATATGAGTGGGCAGCTAATAGAGATTCTTAGAGGAATGTTATGGGTGCAATGTTAAAATAGAGAAACAATTTGTGCATAATAAGAGTGGGCAGCTAATAGAGATACAAGGGGGGACTGCTATCACCGGCGGATGTACATGTAGTTGAGGGTGGGCATATGTATCCCCTCATTTCAATAAAATCACGAATATTTGTCTTAAAATATCATATTTTACATCCCATAATTTTATATTTTGCACCCCCTAATTTTATATATTTGAATTTCCTTACCAGTTCACATGTAAGAATAAGTAAATACACCATTTTATTTTAATAAAATGCAAAAAAATATCATATTTTGCACCCCATAATTTTATATTTTGAACCTCTTAATTTTATGAATTTGAACCTTCTTACCTATTCACATGTAAGAATAAATAAATGTACCTCTTCTTTTAATAAATTGTAAATATTTATATTAAAACTTTATATTTTATTCCTGTTATCTTCGTATTTGAATCCAACTATCCTATATAATAATGATAATTATTAATTTTTATTTTTTAAATAAATTGCCTCCACTATTTTATGGTCCTAGATTCGCCAATTACTGCTATAACAATAATTTATGGTCCGAAAATTAATTCGAGGAAGTGGGGGAAAAGAAAATAGTTTTGTAGGATTAATGAGATCGAACAATGATCTTAAAATGACTAATTTAATAATATCGTGTGACTCTAGTGAAACCTTTGGAATATCATAATTACCCGGGCTAGTTACTTAGTGGTCTAAAATTGCTAACTATATGTTTATGCCTACGTTAAATAAACTCTTATAGCAACTTAATTTTCAATAAAACTTTATTTAATAATATTTTATACTTAAAGTCATAAAATAAATTGGTATAGGAATTATAACATGGAATAACACGCCTTAGTTTATATAAAAAAAGTAGTTGTCATGGCAACTGATGATTTAAAATATCATATTTTTATTTTAGTAAAATATTTATATATGTAGCTAATTAGCTCAAAACTCAATCATCTAACTTAAGTCATTAAATAAAGTTATAATTATAAGTTGGTAAATTATTCTTCCTAGTTACAGGAGACATAATTTTGAAACCAAAGAAATACAATATCCTTGTAACAACTCTATAAAACAATTCCTACATATATTAATAAAACAGTCAATTTATAAAAGAATATTGTACTTTTAGCCTTTATTTAAGCGCGCTGTTTGGAGATAAACATAATACTTTTTTTTTTAAAAATTATAGGATAATACTTAAAAGTATTACTAATCGTATTTATAGAGATTCATGGATTAAAAACTGTAAGGTATATGTATGTATATAAGCTTGTGAGAGAGCATGCTCTAACCTTGAACAAATATTTAACCTTTAACAAGAGTATAAGATGCTTGAAGAAGTTTTCCCTTGTTAAAATTTTAGGATGTTACACTTAACATCTTAAATTTTCTAAAAAATCCTACCATGAAAAAGATTTTATCACCATCATCATTGTTGTTATCATCATTACTATTGTCATTGTTGCAACCATCTTTATCCCTATTGTTATTCATTGTCACCACCACCGTTACCAATACTATTATTGTTATTACCACTATCATTAATATTGTTATCGTTATAATCACTACTATTATTATTATTACCACCACCACTATAAATTACCATTATCTCCACTTCCATTATCACCGTCTCCATGAAAACTATGACATTAAACTTTTATGGTTCCCACCATAGACCAGGGTTGTGGTTGCCTCAAGGTCAGTTAAGTTGTTGTCTAGGCCCCCAATTTAAGTTCTTAATAGTTTTAAAAATTAATTTTAATTTAATTAGTAGGTTTGTAAATTGTTATATTAATTTGTAGTTAAATTGCTACTAAGATTATACAATTAAAAATATGCACATACATAAACATTATCCTAAATTATTTAAGTTGTATTACTCATTCAAAAAAGTTATATAAAACAAATATTTTATATTTGTTTTAAACTCAACCAAAAAAATAGCATATTGAAATTCAAATGAACATATAGATTAAAATTCATAATAATACGATCTAATGGGTCTATAAAAATCAAACATTCAGCTGAAAGATAATTTTTTTAGGATTTTATAAATAAAAAAAAATCTCATTAAGTTTTGATTATTTTTTACGGGCTTAATATTTAATTTGGTTCTTAGCTTATTTAAAATAATTAATTAAGTTTCTTAGTTTTTTGACTATGCAATTGGATCGCAAATCTAAATAAATAATTCAAAAAAGGGGCTATTTTTAAAATAATTTGAAATCTGGGACTGTTAAACATGCTCAATTTTGACGATCACTTCTGTCGCTAATTCGGTCGCTAAAAGTTTGTGATCACAAATTATGTCGCTAATTCGGTTTCCAAATGTTTGCGATCACAAATTTCGTCGCTAATTAGGTCGCTAAATGTTTGCGACCACATATTCCATCACAAAGTGTGTTAGTGACTGAAATAGAGACTGAAATTAGCATACAACTTTAAAATCAATTTTTAATTTACACTATAATTTTTTTCAATTTTTGAAATTAGTGTTGCGACCACAATATTGTGATTTTTTAATTTTTTTAAACTGAAATCGTTTAAAAATTTACAGTATAATTTTGGCAAATAGATATACCAAAAAAAACATTACCTTACTTGGGTTATTTGGCAAAAAAAGAATGTGTATAAACAAAATCTCATCCCTTTAATTTTTAACTTTTGTTTTCTTTTCAGGATTTAATTTTCTTTGTCTCTCTTACTTTTGTTTTGACTAAACAAATACACACTACTCTAATCTCATACCCATACCGATAACAACTACAAATTAAGGTGGAGCTTCATTTAAGTATTTTTTTTATTTTCATTTCCATAGAAAATAAAAAATAAGAGTAAAAATTATTTACTTAAAATTTAGAAAACATTTTTTTCTAAAAATATTTTTAAAAAGAGGTCCAAAACTGGAAACAACAAATCTAACAAATAATATATATATATATATAGGATTAAAATACCCCCTATGCTCCTTCATAAAATTTCTATTTATTGATAAAAGAAACCAATAAGAGACCAAAGAAAAAAGATGTCGTCATCTTAATGTTGGACAAAACTTTCATACATTAACATGGTACTATTGTTAGTTTGATTTGCAAATAAAATTGGTAATACAATTCAAATTGGTTTGTAACGCATGCATAAATTTCGAGTTCAAGTGAATTTCGAGCGTATAAACTTCAAACGGTCATAACTTTTTATATAAATGTTTGATGGAGGCGTACGATATGTCAAAATGCTCGAAATTCATATAACTAAATAAAAATAAAATAAAAAATAACATTAAATTAACTAATTAAAAAAGTAAACAAAAAAGAAATTTTTGGATAATTGAATCCTAAATCCTAATTTTGAAGCACTTAGAGGCATTTTTTTGGAAAAAATAGTTGACCAAATCCCCTTTGGAAATTTTCCCATGCCTTTCTCTCTCAATTTTGAGCGCTTTGACACAAACCACGCTTCAATTAGACATTCCTATCAAAAGTTATGACCGTTTGAAGTTTATGTACACTACGCCTCAAACTGACGCCTAAATTTTATAAAATAATATATATATATATATATATTATTTTATACACATTCTTTTTTTGCCAAATAACCTAAATAAGGTAATGTTTTTTTGGTATATCTATTTACCAAAATTACACCGTAATTTTTTAAACGATTTCAGTTAAAAAAATAAAAAAATCACAATATTGTGGTCGCAACACTAATTTAAGAAATTGAAAAAAATTATAGTGTAAATTAAAAAATTGATTTTAAAATCGTATGCTAATTTCAGTATCTATTTCGGTCGCTAACACATTTTGCGATGAAATTTGTGGTCGCAAATATTTAGCGACTGAATTAGCGACGGAAGTGATTATTTGGGCGTGTTTATTGATAGCCCCAGATTTCAAATTATTTTAAAAACAACTCCTTTTTCGAATTATTTATTAAAAAAGTACTATTTATTTAAATTTGTCGCAATTGGATCCCTTTGTTTTCTATTTTTGTCTAATTGGATTTTTTCTTCAAATTGAGTGGATGTCCATTAAGTGATGAATTCCGACAATTAGAAATTACAAATACTGAGGATTTCAAACTGTGAGTATATTAGGTAAAGATACTTGCCTTGGACTTTGCACTAACAGCCTGTCTTATTGATAACAACATTGAACGCTTGGACAATGATGTCAGACGCACCGGATATGCATTGAGTTTCTCCGCCTCTGACGAGGTCTGCAAAAGAAAAGAGAAATATGATTAGGTTGGGACTTGGGAGTGTGAAAGAGGGAAATGGTGTTGTGTGAAAGTGTGGAAGGTGTTATCGGAGAGAGGCGTTTGGGGGAGTAGATTCATTTTTGGTGAGTATTTGGTGGCGATCGAAGATTTGAAGGAAGCCAACCATGCACACTATATGCTTGTGACTGTATTTCTCTAGATTTTGGTTGCTTACAATCCAATTGCATAAAATTAGAATGTAAAAGGAACTGAATTGCATAGGACAAATTAAGCATTTTAAATAAATTGAGACTAAATTGGATATCAAGCATTTTTATATATATCAAATCAAATTTTTTTTTGCTCTTATTGAAAGCTTATCTAAACAAATTCCAAAACATAAAATCACTTTTGATGTGTTTTATTTAAATTTAAAAAGAGAGATTAAAAAATTATATATATTTACCTTGAACAAATTTAAGTCTATTAATTTGATATTAATCATCTTAAAAGTACTAAAGATAAAAAAAAAAAAAACAATGCTCATTTAGAAGTATTAAATTATTTAAAAATAATATTTTAAAATCCATGTTACATTTATAAAATATTATTGATAATATTTGTAATTGTTATCATTTGCAAAATTTTTTCAAAATTAACTTTTTTTTAGATTGAATTTAAGATCAACTATGTTGCAAGATAACAAAAATCACTTTCAAAGAATAAAATCACGTTCACTCAAAATCTTCAAATAACAAACAAAAAAATTGACTAAAAACATTTCATTTATATTCTATTTTTATCAACACTTGCAGTTTTTGTATGTGTACAAGGAAATTGCCAATAAATTATACTTTTTAAGGATTTCTATGGCATGAAGTTTTTCCTGCCATCACAGATGAAAAGAAAGAGAAAGAATAAATAATTGGATTTGGAATATAGAAATCAAAATTTTCCATATATATTTTGGACCTAGAGCACCAGCAACACAACAGTGCTTGGAAGCCTTACCATTTTGACCAAGAGCTAACTTTAGCAGGGTTTCTTCACCAACTGCTAGAACATGTAATTCATCAGTAACAAGCATGCTATCCATAACCCACAGCTTTGAGAAATTTATCATAGGGACTTGTTGGTGGAAGCTTGAACAAATGATCAGAATGATTCTGAATGATTGCACACACATAGCAATGGAACAAGATCACAAGGTTGTTTGAGTGAATCCATAGCAATATTCTCATCAAGGAAAGGGTTTCTCTTCTGCATTGTATTAAATTTAATTAGGTGCAAAACTAAAAAATTGTAAATGTAGATGATTATGTCATAACCTGAAGGCATTAGAATAAAAAGTAGTGTGGGTTTAACATCCACTCAATATATAAACTGTTATCTTGATAACCATTATTTCAAACTGAATTGAATATAGCCACCAAATGTGAGTATACGATACTTAGTTGACATTCATAAAAAATATCTAATGATTTATAAATTCAATACATCCTGTTTAGTAGAAAGATGTATATTATTTACTAATTATTAGAAAATTACTTATTCATAAATCTTGCATGATACTAATCACTACTACAAACAAGCGCTTCTACGTCGGTTCTAAATCACATACAAAGACGATTCTTAACCCGTCTTTGTTGCCAACATCTTTGAAAGTTTTGTTTCGAAGATGGTTAAGCGACCGTCTTTGTATTTAGGATTCTATGAAGGTTTTAATGATGAACCGCCTTAGAATGTTGGCTTTCTAAGACGGGTTTGCCCAACAACGGTCTTTATTTTTTTTTGTTTTTAAGCATTCTAAGATGGTTATAGTGTAGAATCATATTAGAATGTTGGCTTTCTAAGATGGGTTTAACCAACAACCATATTTTTTTTTTAATTTTGTTTTTGTTTTTAAGTCTTCTAAGATGGTTATAGTGCAGAACTTTCTTCTAATGTTGACTTTCTAAGATGGGTTTGTCCAATAACCGTCTTTGATTTTTTTTTTTGTTTTATTTTTAAGCCTTCTAAGATGGTTATACTGTAGAACCGTCTTAGAATATTGGCTTTCTAAGATGGGTTTAACCAACAACAGTCTTTGATTTATTTTTTTAATATATATATATATATATATATTGTTTTTAAGCCTTCTAAGACGGTTTTGCACTATATATAATGTTGGCTTTCTAAGACCGGTTTAGCCAACAACCATCTTTGATTTATTTTTTTAATTTTTTTGTGTTTAAGCCTTCTAAGACGGTTATAGTGAAGAATCGTCTTAGAATGTTTGCTTTCTAAGACGGGTTTAGCCAACAACTGTCTTTGATTTATTTTTTATTTTTGTTTTTAAGCCTTTGAAGACGGGTTTAGCCAAACAAATGTCTTACAATCCCGTTTTCCTAAAATTTTTTATTTTATTCAAAATTAAAAAATCATAATTACTAATTGAAACACACATAAACTGAATAATATAGATTTAGTATATAAAATCTGCATGTTCCATTGTTGTAAAAGCAATCGTTATTAGTACAACTAAAACGTATGAATAACAACTTACATTTGCTTTTTCTTTCAATAATAGCATTAATAATTTGTGTTGGAATGAATTCATAAAAACAATTGCAGTGCGTTGAACTAAAAACAATAACATTCACCTTAATATAGTAGAATTTAAACAATCATTTGTCATACACTCATGTGCAAAAGGCAATGGATCTTATTCTTGCAATGGAGTCGTCATCCCATCATGGGTATTATTCTAGCTTACCCCCCATCAATAACTAAGCTTATCCACATCACATGTGACAGTATCATCCAAAACTAAGGCTTCACCATTTCAAACTTGAAGTAGTTGTTGTCCTTAAATAACAACATTTCCCATACCAACTATCAAAATCTGTTATAAGAAAAGGTTTAATTAATATAAAAAATGTACTAATATATATATATATACACACACACACACAAGCTAACAACTAAAAAGGAAAACTATTACTTATTTCCAGGTATTTTGAAATGAAAAACAATGAAAAGGGACAATATGAGGCAATTACTTTTTTTTGCAGTGATTTGACATTTGAGCAAGGTAATAAGCAACACAAAGAACATCAATATTTTTCCAATTAGCACGGTAGAAGCTGAAGAAATATCTTGTGTGCCTGTTGTATATACAGTTTTAATCTTGTTATCCTTCAGTTTGATGCTGGAAGAGCCTAAAGAATCAAGACAACAATGCTAAGGTCATTGTAGTACATGTCAGTATCAACAAATTTAACTATAAAAGCCAATAGCCATAACTGAAAGTAGCAAATGAGTTGTATGGTCCAAGATCACCTGGTATCGACCAATTTTCATGTGACATGTTATTAACTTTTTTTCTCTTTAAAATTGAAAAATGTGGATACATATTATGTGAAAGTTAACTGGGACTGCTTGGCACTAGACCATGTAATAATTTCACGGGGATAGAGACATCAAAACCAGGAAATTGATGGAATATGATTGTTATTGGGAAGTATTACAAGAAACAAATCTCAGGTGATATGATTGGAACAACCTTTGAAAATTTCTCATATAAATAAGAGGGTATTGATATTTGCTTTGTCGAGAAGCATCAAAAACAATTTTACTAAGCTAATTCTGTAGCACAGAGCTAACCTAGGTCGACTCAGAGACACGATCAATATGGTTCTAGCTTCAAATCATTGGTAATAATAAGGGGGGATTTTTGTCAAACAGTTGGTATGCGTAAAGTAAAACATGCAAGAACACAAACTAAAATTAAAGAACAATGCAAAGATTAACAAGATTATCAAGGAATAAAGTAAAACAGATGAGAAAGCATAAATCCAATTCACTAACCCAAGCAATTCGAATCATCATCATTCTCATAAGTTGATTCTATCATGAACATTCATTCAATCTCAATAGAAGCAGTTCAATCGATCCTACTCCTAAATTAATTGAAACCACAACCCTAATTGAACTATCATTCAATTAATCTTGTGATTATCATTTGAAATTAAGACATGAATCCATAATCCTAATTCACTTTCAATCCTAAATGCATTCATAATCATGAAAACATAATTGAAATTGAAGAAGAAGGTGAACATTTAAGTAGAATTCGAAATATCGAACCGGAACTCCAATTCTTCTCTTGCTTGAGTTAGATCCTTGGATTGATTAGTGATTTAGCCTTCTATGATGATCACCAAGGAAAGCCCCATGAAATGAGTGTAGAAAAATGGAACAATAGCAAAATGGAAATGAAGAAGATAAAGAACAATGAAGAACACTTGAGAGAAAATGAAGAACAAGCTTTTGATCCTAAAAACTAAAAAAAAGAAATGTAAAACTTGTTTATTGAATTGTAAGTGTGCTGTCCAAGTTTCACTAAGTCACTAATACATATAGTGACTAAGTTCTGAAAATAAAATGGGCCACAAACAAGCCCAACAATTTAATTATTTGCTATTTACAACCATGAAAGTCAAATTCGCAGCCCAAAATTACAAGTGCAGAGGTGCTAACTTCAAAGCTTAAAATGACCCTCTAAATGACAGAATTGGCCTCGGGCTATTTCTAGAAAACTTGTAGATCTTTTCGTTATCTTTCCAGGGACTCCTAGAATGCTCCATTCGGAGATTGGTAGCATCCTATATGTCCTGCACAAGTCAGATACGTCAAGTGAGCCAAAAATCCGAAAATACGCAACAATTAGCAATTAAGCTCACTTACTTGCCTAAGCCAAAAAATGAATTAGAATAGGAAAATAAAGGTCCAAGAGAGGTCAAATAAGCTAAGAAGGATAGAAAAATACTCAACTAAAAGCACTCTATCAGGTACTCACAATTGTAATCAGTCCATCCAATGGTCTTGTTGTCTAGATCATATATGAATAATTTGTCTAACAATACCAAATCTGCAAATGGAACTAATTCCAAGTAAATAAATGATAGTAATCCAATGGTACTAATGTCCAAAATGATCATAAGTTGTACATGTAAACTACTATCAGCCATTTGCAAGGTACAAGGTAAGTACAAACATAACAATAGCAATATTGAAGTTTTTAATTTAACAATAATAGCTAAGATATAACAGAAACAGACTCTAGAGCTTACAGTATGTACAAGTTCTTATTTTATAAGAAGGACTAAATAAATAAATCATGCCTTATACCAAGTTATACCAGGAAGGCAATAGATTAAATTATAAGTAAAGTTTTATTCTAAACTTTACCTCCAAGAAGAGTTAGGTCCTTTCCATCCTTAGTTTGTGTCGTACTTTTTTGCCAGCCAATACATGACATGTCGCCCTAGACGACAATGACAATAAAATAATACAACAATTACCACTATTGAACGGCTGAAACAAATTTATCCAAATTGAATTTTTCTGAATAAAAAATGGCATAAGTTTTAAAAAAACAATTGCATTGTAAAATTCTCCATATGACAACTTAAATTATAGTTGTAGTCAACAGTGTAGTGAAGATAAATAAACAGACTTTAACTTTCAATTCCACAATGTACAAAACACCCAGTAAATTTCCAAGAGGGAGAAATCAATTCAGGCAACAGGTTAAACTTATTAGTATATTTTTCATATGAAAATAAACTTGTATAGTGTTTGTGTGATGGAGCATATAGCAGTCACAAAGGTTATCAAATCAAAATGTATGCACATATAAAACCATTAATCAATCAAAGAGGGAGAAATCAATTCAGTGAACATGTTAAACTTAATTAGCAGTGTTTTAAAACTAGGCTGACCCAACCGATCGGACTGTGAATCGATGCTTAATCTTGGTCGACTAAGACTTTGCATCAGACATGTAGTTGGCCTAGTGTGACCCAGCAGGGTTACTGGTTGAACCAGCTAACCAATGACCCAGTCTGGGTCACTTTCATTTTTATTATTTTCTTATTTTTTAAATACTTGTACAATGTATCATACATAGTGCTCACCATTTTTATGCCTGGGATTTGACTCCTGTCAGCCTTTTTTACCTGTAATTGTCTCATGCAAAGCTCACCATTAACTAATCTTTTATTATAAAAATAAAAGTTTAAATACATAATAAACATTAGCAGACAAAACTAGCATTATGACAAGTACATGGATTTCTTCAACTATGATCAGCAAAAGAAAGCATTCCAAAACCACATTTAAGTAGTGCCAATTTCCTCTTACCTAATGACACATATGAATTAATGGCCTCCTCATAGCCATTACCAGTCAACAAACTGAACTTGTCTCTTTGTGTTGATATTTGAGACAACAAGGTTTACATCTTTTGGAAAGACATCCCCGCGTTACATGAGGTAGCACGCCATGTCCTTGACATGCCAATAATCCTTGCAAGCCAATGCAATTGTCAGCTAATTTTTTGATACGGTCAAGGCACAACTCTTCGATTTCTTTTCCAATTGTAGCATATACAAACCAAATAAGTGACACTATCAGATACAACAACATACCCAATTTTTTGAGGAAGTCACTGACCTATGTAATGTCCCCTTACAAAGTTATTAGCAGCATATTCCTTGCTGGACATTAATTTCTCAGGATGAAAGAGTTGTTTGTAAGGACCACATCTTATTTCACCAATTACACTAGGTTCCAGATCAACAAATAATGCCCTTGGGACATATTGGCCAATTCCAATTTTAATTCAAAAGGTGTGAATGCATCATGTGCATCATTTGAGCCATCACTACAAAAACATGTACATGAAAGTATGAGAATCGGTGCCAAAAGAAGTAAAGGGAGAAACAATCACATAGGATTTGTTAGAAAAACCAAGTCTGATTTCAAGTTAATGAGAAAATTTAAGCTTAAAAGGTGGGAACAAAAATCATTTTATTACAAATTTGAGGTCCAATTTGTTTCATTCTTTATATTCTACTACAAAATACAAGTAAATGAAGCAACAAATTAACCATTTGATTTCAACCTTTCAACTAATGTGAGATAAAGCAGTATATCAGTTCCACTTTTGGCGCCTTAAACATTGCCAATAACATGTGCACATCCTATAAATATGTGGTTAGTTACAATTTTTAAACCAGCAACATAATACAAAACAAATACAAACTTTTAAAAGTTCATAAGAGGACCATTTGAACCTAATGGTTGTTTGATCCATTGAAATGGGGTACCATCACCATTATCGCAATCTCCGCCTAAACAATGACCTGCAAAGTACTTTCATTTGCCGAACAAAATGCAGTACATATATCTATATCTATATCTATATATATATATATATGTTGGCCTATGTTGAAGAGTACGACATACAAAACAGCCTACAATGATTTGTTTTTTGATTCTAACAAAAATGATGCCCATTTTTTCCTTAATGTTGTTATGGTCTCCATGTCTAACGTTGTGTCATCACTAAACCACTGCAACAATAAGTCAAAATACAAATTAGTCGATTACATTTAAAGTTTGGAACCATTTAACAAATTTAACTAAACATAAAATTGTGTTCAACTTGTTGTACCTTGGTCCATTCATTCTTCAAACCCCCACTTACTATGTTCCACATCTAATGCATTACGTAATACCCACATTCAAAGCCTCCATTTTGCACATGGCTCTAAATATCGGAACATTTAAATTTAAATTTCACAATTGCAAATAGAGTATGACAACACAATCTGCATAAAGGTCAACTAAATGTCTAACCTTGAGTTCAATCCAGTTTGGTGCAGCTACATTGCATTTACCATCAACACCGGTATTCAAAGCCTTAAGTGAACTAATTTATGAAATGAAACATACATGTAAGTTAACGCATGACCTTTATCTTGTAGGGATAAATTCGGTTCATAATGTAAAAATATTAATTTTCGGTAGAACTTACTTGTTAAGTATAGCTTTGATGTGAATATCTGACTTCTTACGCAATGAACAAAACAACACAACTGTATGAGTCGAAGTACAAACAACAAAAAGCTTCCAATGTGCGCTGCATTTTATATATATTAGCAACCAAAAATAAACAAGTACACTTATCCCTAATACGACATCAGTTTCATACTTATTCAAATAAGCTCCTAGGACACCTCTCTTTGTGATTCCTTGACCCATGTTTGAATGTATTGTTGACATTCAAAATGTCTATCCTTTGCATTATGTATCATTTGAGGCTCCAGGAACCCATACACTGAACTATAACCTAAGCTTGTACTCCATTGATCCATAAACCTATTATTAACAAGCATAGTGAAATTGAAATTGTTAAACATATATAGTGTAACAACTGAAAATAACTAGGACATGAAAGGAGACATTGAATGGCGTTTTACTTACATAATCCACAGCTGTAATATATAAATGTTCAAATACTTGTCACCTGATATAATTTAATTAATATCTAAATATGTGATGAAGAATGATGTTTCTACATTAGCAATCCCAAACTTTAACCCATCCCACGACAATTGTACAGGCCTATGGTAAACTTCATACACGTTCTTAATCAATTCATCCAAAGGATCAACTGCTACCAGATTATTTGACCTATTAACTGCTTTGGGAATGTTTTATGAACTAATGTGTGCATCCTATGTGTTTCACATGAATAACAAATAACCAATTGTTACTTTATATATTTTAAAAAACAAAGATTAAATGATTGCAAGCAAACCTGTATATACCTTATGTGATATTGGTTTCACCAAACATGTAGGGTATATCTGACATACGTAATCTCTGATGTCGGATATGGAACAAGCGCGTCTCCGTCATATATTTTTCAACACTTACCCGTACAACATCATCTGCATAGTCGACATTGTGAATCAAGGAGGTTCCGTCGTAAAATTTTCCCAACGCAACTAGCTTTGTCGACCCATGAGATTCAACAAATAGCCCCATGCCTGGCACCGCAACAGTAGCATTTTCTTCCCCAGATGGATTGGCTGTAGTTTCAGCACAACTTCCCTTTGTGCTAACACGAGCAGCTAATTCTTGCATAAGTGCGTCAACCGAGGGTGATTTTTGTGTTGCCATTTGGGTTAACTCCATTTTCATTGCTTCCTTCAATTTTCATTCATCTTCTCCTTCATTTCAACTTTCATTTTTTCATTCATTTTCTCCTCCAATTCAGCTTTCATTTTCTATACATTGTTTATTTTCCTCCTCCACTTCCCTCTTTCATTCTTCCTCCATTCTTCCTTAAGGTCTTTAATTAGACCAGCCAATTGTTCGGGGTTGATGGATCCACACGAACTACTGGAGGCACGTGATTGTGTCCAAAGTATTGACTTATGGTCACACCTGTCCCTACAACACGTACACTATCAGGGTGTTCCGGTCGTCCAATAGCAACATTTAATATGTCCTGTTGACCATGAGGAACAAAGCTTCCTTGTGTCATCTGTTCTTCTAACAAGTCCTGCAACATAAAAGCTACAAATTATCAACTCATCCAGAACTTAATACATAAAATAATGAGATGAACCTTTGCTTCAACTCACAATTTTATCGGATATTTCTCTGGCCGTGTTAGATGTCATGTGCTCATATTTCTTTGTGCAGGCCAGCTGCCACTTGACATGTCTAGGAATTGGAGATGGAGGATCATCCACATTTGACGAATGCTCAGTATCCATTGCATCTTGTAGTCGCTTCTTTATTTTCTCAGCCATTAGCTTTTTTTCTAGCAAGTCATAACCCCCACAAGAAAGTATGTGGGGGCATTCATTATTTTTTTGGATTTCCTGCACCTTTTTCCTTATTCCCTGTCAGAATTTTGAAATGTAGTTCATTGAGTCACTTCAATTTCATAAGATAGAACTGAACTTTATCATAAACATAGAGCAACTTAATATACCAAAATGTCTTCCCAAATTAGGTTCTTCAACATTTCAAGAACGTCTTTCCAAGAAGAATGGACTATAGGAATTTTGTCTCCTGCCACAACCCCGAGATAGTTGTGGAATTTTTCTTTGTAATTGCCTGATGCTCTTCCAGTTGAAGGATTTACATTCACAGTTGGCCTTGTCTGATCCAAGTCTCTACGAGTCAAGCTTCTTAGCCGGGTCGATTGTCTACTTTGCATAAACATTGAATCTGAATGATGATGTTGTGAATTGCGTAGGGACAATGGGGGTGTCGCATGAATCTGCAAGCAAAACCAAACAACGAAATCACATAAGTCACATATATTACATAAAAGTATTAAAACCTATTAATATTAAAGGTAAACTGAAGCATTGGAAAAGCTACATATTGAAAATACATTACTTTGAAAGTCTACAATTACGTATTCATGTTCTCCCATAAACCTTTATCATGATCAATTTGATTTGCATGTTCATCATCAACATCATTGTCTTTAATTATGGAGGGAATCCGTGTTGAGAAAGAAGGCATTTCACAGATATCCAGTGATGCATCATCACCAAAGTGATGACTACTAATAGATGTCCTTCCTTGTAAAACAATTGAAAATCGAGCGTCACACGGATCTTTGATGTAAAACACTATTTTGCTTGCTCTGCCATGATGAAAGGCTCATCCTTGTAACCCACTTTATCAAGTTCAACCAAAGTAAATCCAAGATGGTCTCGATGGACATTGGTATTACCGCTTACCCCCTTACACTTGAAAACAGAACTCTAAATGCACTATAATCAAGCTCCCGGATTTCTTCAATTACCCCAAAGTATGGCATTGATGATGTTGAATATAGGGGAACAACATGAAGAATGAAGCCTAAGACATAGAAGATAGTTTTGAGCTTTTCATATGCCTTGAAGATTGTAATTCAAATAAAGTTTAGGAAAAGGCAACCTTTTGATCCTTGCATTGCATTCACATACTCATGAACATGCTTAAATGATTTTCATTAAAACATCAAAGCTACTAATTATTTGAAAAAGGATTTAATTGAGTAATGTTTTTGGAAAAATATAATTTTACTATTTTAATCGATTACATAGCATTTTAATCGATTATTCAGTTCTTGTTTCAAACTAGAAAAGCTTCTATGAACATTTTAATTGATTACCTATCGGATTAATCGATTATTTGGCTCGTACCTGAAACTGGAAAGCTTTAGTAAATGTTTTAATCGATTACTCACTTATTGTAATCGATTACATAATGTAAAATGTATTTTGTGCCTTGCTGTGGTAATCAATTACCATCATTTGTAATCGATTACATAGGCCATTTAAGAAAAAAAAACCTGCATTGTTGCTTTAATCGATTACCATAATTTGTAATCGATTACACATGCTATTTTGTGAAACTAAACTTTTCTGATTCAATCGATTACAACTCGATTTAATCGATTATTTTGCTCGTTGTTGAAACCCAGAATATGCCTTGAACACTTTAATCGATTAAGTGACAATTTAATCGATTACATAAGCGTTTTAATCGATTATTTGGCGCGTGTAATCGATTACATGTTGTTACAAAATTTTGTTATAAATAGAAGGAAGGCTTGGCTTTATTTCTAACTTGAACACTTCGTATTTTCTGAACATACACAAGCTTTTTAAGAGTTTGAAAGTGATTTTCTGGGTTCTCTAACTTCTTGTCCCACTCTTTAATCATCATGAGCTATTGAATGATTTTTGGGCAAGAAACTTCAAGAGTTTGACAGAGAGCATGTTCTGAAATTATGTTTTCTGCTATTCAACCTTGATTGGTAATTCATATGCATTCACATTCATTGGATCATCAGGTTGTTTCTCTCCATTATCTTTGATTGTAATTTTGTTTTGGAATTTCTGTTATTTGATGCTATTGTAAGTGGGTTCTTGAAGCTTTGGCTAGAGTAGTGTTCTCTAGGAAAGAACAGAGTAGTGTTCTCTGGTTCTTGCTCTTTAGAAATCTGATAGGGTTTTAGATTTATATTTTTTATCTAGTGTTGATAAAGGTAGGTTGTTGTAAAGCTTGTAAGAATAGAAATTTATAATAGTGAAACTCTAATCTAGTGTTGATTAGAAGCAACTGGATGTAGCTTCTGTTGTGAAGTGAACCAGTATAAATTACTTGTGTTAATTTTCTTTATCTCTATCTCTACAAGTCATCTTGTTCATTTGTTCTTGGTTTTATTATCATTACCTAACAAATTCTGTTTTGAGATATTGGTTTCTTGAGCTGAGTAATTTGATTGAGTAAAAACATTCTTGGTTTTGAAAGTGATTAAGATCCTTAACTCTGATTTGACAAATAAATTTTAAAATACCAAGTTTCAACCAATTCACCCCTTTTGGTTATTGTGTGTATTCCTATTGTTTTCAGATGCTTGTATTGGGTTGTTATCAAATGCACCACAAAAGTGTAACGAGTCAGCATCAACAGTAACCCCATTGTTTTGCACAATACTTTTATCATCTTGAGACTTTGTGTAAAAAGAATAGTTGTTGGTATCGTATCCCTTCTAAGTGGGTACATTTAAGTTTGGCCCAACAGCTAACAGTCTTAATGTTGAGGAAGCATTGTCATCACTCAAGATTTTTGCCTTAAACCAGGTTATGAAAGTTCTGTTATGTTCTTGCAACACCTTCATGATGTTCATTCTAGGGTGAGTATTGGTCAAATGTTGTTTATGAGCTTCTATGCACGACATTACCTCAACAGTGTTATTCAAAACATACAAATGAGGTTGTGAAACCTCCTGGGACTCATAGTTACAACATTGAATCCTCGTGTACCCTTTCCTCTCGTTGATTGGTCATGACGACTTTTAGGTATGCCAACAGGTTTAACTGAATCAAGGTACTCAGAACAAAATTCAATGGATTCTTCGGCAACATACCTTTCGACAATGGAAGCTTTTGGTCGGTATTGATTGTTAGTATAACCTTTTAAGACCTTCATGTACCACTCAATCGGATACATCCAGCATAAAAACACCGGACCACACAACCTGATTTCCCTCACTAGATGAACAATTAAGTGGACCATTATGTCAAAAAAAGAGGGCGAAAAAATCATTTCCAATTAACAAAGGATAATAGCTGCCTCATTCTCCAAATCATCCAACTGTGTGGGGTCAATTACCTTCTTACATAAAGCATTAAACACGAAGCACAACCGACTAATGGCAACCCTAACTTTGTCTGGCAATATACCCCGAATCGCAATAGACAATAATTGTTGCATTAACACATGACAATCATGAGACTTCAAACCAACCAATTTGAGGTCATTGATGGAAACAAGGCTCTTGATATTTGAAGAGTATCCTTGTGGGACCTTCAAACTACGCAGACATTGACAAAAAACTTTTTTCTCTTTTGTCGACAAAGTGTGACTTGCTGGAGGCAAATAGGATTGTCGACCTTTACTAATTGGATGCAACTGCTGGCATATACCCATGTCAACAAGATCTTGGCAACATTTTAAATTATCCTTTGTCTTGCCTTTAATGTTAAGTAAGGTGCCAATTAAACTATCACATACACTTTTCTCAACATGCATTATGTCTATACAATGTCTTACATTGATATCGGACCAGTATAGAAGATAAAAAAATATTAACTTTTTTCTTCCAAATGTTTCTTTTGTTAGCATCCTTCTTTTGGGTCTTCCCGTACACAGTCACAATGTCCTTCACATGGTCATAAACTTCATGGCCAGTCAATGGTGTAGGTGCACTTTGTGTCTTTTGACTTCCATAAAAAGATTGTTTCAATCGCTTATATGGGTGATAAAGTTTGAGGAATCTTCGATGCCTAGGGTAAACTGTATTCTTTCCATGTTTCAATTGGATGAAGGATGTCTCTTTCTCACAAATAGGACATGCATAATGGCCTTTGACACTGTACCCACTCAAATTTCCGTATGTTGGAAATTCATTAATGGTATAAAATACCATTGCACGCAAGGTAAAGGATTCCTTCAGATTTCCATCAAGCACATCTACCCCCGTCAACCCACAAAATTTATTTAAATCTTCAATCAGTGGCGTTAGATACACACCAATATCATTTCCTGGCTGTCTTGGCCCCGCTATCATCATACACAACATAATGTATTTTCGCTTTATGCATAACCAAGGAGGGAGGTTGTAAATCATCAACAACATAGGCCAAGAATTGTGATTGGTTGCAAGGTTACCAAAAGGATTCATTCCGTCTAATGCAAGACCAAGCCTTAGGTTCCTTGGGTCGTTCCCAAATATTGGATACTTTTGATCAATTTTCTCCTATTGGGGAGAATCAACCGGGTGTAGGAGAAATCCATCACTTTGCCTTCGATGTGCATGCCAAGTAAGGTTTTTTGCATCATCGACGTTAGCAAACAATCGCTTAAACCTAGGAATAATTGGAAGATACCAACAGACTTTTGCTGGACGAGAATTGTTTCTTCCTGATTCATCACTACATTTATCTTTGCTCACTTTGTATCGTGATACCCCACATGTCGGATAGTTTTGCATATCAGCAAGGTCATTACGGTACAATACACAATCATTAGGGCAAGCATGTATTTTCTGGTACTGCATACCCATAGGACATAAATTTTCTTCGCCTCGTAATGATTTTTCGGCAAAGTGTTGTCTTCAGGAAGCAATTTCTTCAACAAAACTAGCAATTCAGTGAAGTTTTTGTCACTCCACCCAAATCTCGCCTAACACCGCTGACAATCGTGTGAAAGTTGGTCACTCAAAATACAAAGGGATCTTTGAATCACTTTGTAATTTCTCATATGTAGGTGCATGTGCTTGCCGAAAATTGGCTTCTCCAAGATTGCGTAGCATGTCTTCTATATGATATCCTGTGTCTACATCAAACTGCACAGTGGTTTGAACTGTCGACATATCCGACAATTCACTGTGCCAGATCCATTTTGTGTAACTCGGAATGATGCCATGACATATTAGATGTGATCTAATTTCATTCAGTGGCTGTCGTCTCCCATTTCCACACATAACACAAGGGCAAAAATAATTTCCATGCTTAGAAGTTGCATTACGTGTGGTAAATTGGAGGAATTGTTCAACCCCATTTTCATATTGCTGAGTAACGAGTGGTGATTTCATCTAATTATGATCCATGTTTTTTTTAAATAAGCTAGCATGATGATATTGTAAATGTTATATGCATGAAAATGTATATCTTAATGTTAATAAGGTGGGGCCCTATTCCATTCAGGAAGTTATATATCGTATAAATGATTTGTAAATACAAGTTAAGTATGCTTTATTTAATTTAATGAAATTTCGGCAGCATTTCACATTGGTCTCCAAGTACACGAAATGAAAGCGGTGATTTGAAATCACCACGATCTAGTATGCACTCGGAGATCAAAGCAATATGTAGTTACACCAAAATTTCATTAAATTAAACAAACCATACTTAACTTGTATTTACAAATCATGTATATATAACTTCCCAAACTGTCCAAACGGACAATTCAAGATTCAATTCAACGAGTAATCCAAACTATCCTTGTTTCTCACTAAATTGATCCTTGAACGGGAAATTAAGGTTGACTAACAATGCATTGCATGGTGTGACAAAGCAATAGTCAGATATCACAAAGGAAGTGTTAAACACATAAGATGTGGAACAAGGGACATACCTCAAAATATGGTTAATATCAAGATCAGCATAATAAAGTGAGGGCGACGGTAGCAATGAGTTTTTGTTTTGTGAACCAAGAATAAGTTAAAAGACGCCTTAAGGTCCTGACTGAGTAAAAAACAACCACCTATAACAAGAACCAATAATTAAATAATACTATGTTAGACATATGTATATAGAATTTTAAATCCTGAACATAAAAATAAGGGTTTGTTGCTTAGAGGGAAAGTCATGGCAAAGTACTGGAAATGCCTTAACATACACACGTTTAAATAAAGAAAAGTGAGGATAGCAAAGAAAAGTGAAAAGTGATCACAACCATTGACAAGCAGGGTTTAGCGTTAGAAAATTAGGACAACATAGGATTGTTTTCCTAATCAAAGCATAAACACACCAAAAAGCAAGTTGTGGAAAATACATCTCTTATGTGTTCATCACAATCATCAAGTTTTATTCTTTATTTTTACTATACTACAAGAATTGTGGAATCAAGAAATGCCAAATTTCTTGAAAATGACTTAATTAGTGGGAGCAATCAATCTGGGAACCTTGTTCTTGAGAAAGATCATACGGATGCTCAACCATCCACTTCAAGCATGAGATTGGTTGTTGTTCAAAACACCCATTCAGTTCCAATGGGTGTTATGCAACCAATCATTGAGAATCTACAATCTGTTGCTGATATTAATCTAGTAGATCAAGTTGTTAACGAGGAACAAGAAATTGTTGATCAAGCAATTGAGCAATAAGTTCATCAAGATAATCATGATATAACATTAAGAAAATCTACTAGAATAAGAAAATCAGCGATACCTAGTGATTATGTTGTGTATCTTCAAGAATCTGACTATAACATAGGACCCGCAAATGACCCTGAAACATTTTCACAAGCCATGAGTTATAAAGAATCAAAATTGTGGTACGATGCTATGAAGGATGAGATGAATTCTATGGCATCTAATGGAGTCTGGGATCTTGTTCAGTTGCCTGATGGTGCAAAGGCCATTGGTTGTAAATGGGTCTTTAAGACAAAGAAAGACTCATCAGGCAACATTGAGAGATATAAAGCAAGACTCGTAGCCAAAGGATTTACTCAAAAGGAAGGGATCGATTATAAGGAGACATTTTCTCCTATGTCTAGGAAAGATTCTCTTCGTATCGTCTTAGCATTGGTTGCACATTTTGACTTAGAGTTGTAGCAAATGGATGTGAAAACAACCTTTCTCAATGGAGATCTAGAGGAAGAGGTTTACATGAAACAACCAGAAGGATTTTCCTCTAATAATAGTGAGCAATTGGTGTGTATGCTTAAGAAATCTATATATGGGTTGAAACAGGTCTCCTGTCAATGGTATTTGAAGTTTCATGATGTTATTTACTCATTTGGTTTTGTGAAAAATATTATGGATCAATGTATATACCAGAAGGTTAGTGGGAGCAAAATCTGTTTTCTTATTCTATATGTGGATGACATTTTACTTGCAACCAATGATAAGGTTTGCTATATGAAGTGAAACAATTTCTCTCTAAAAACTCTGACATGAAAGATATGGGAGATGCCTCTTATGTTATTGGCATTAAGATACATAGAGATAGAATAGGTGGTATTCTTGGTTTGTCTCAAGAAACCTATATCAATAAAGTTTTGGAAAGATTTAGGATAAGTAATTGTTCACCGAGTGTAGCTCCCGTTGTAAAGGGTGACAGGTTTGATCTGAGCCAGTGTTCCAAGAATGATCTTGAGTGGGAACAAATGGCCTCAGCTCTTGGAAGCCTTATATATGCTCAGGTCTGCACAAGACCTGATATTGCTTTTGCAGTTGGAGTGTTAGGAAGATATCAAAGTAATCCAGGTTTAGACCACTGGAAAGCTGCAAAGAAAGTAATTAGATACCTTCAAGGGACTAAAGACTACATGCTTATATATAGACGGACTGGTAATTTGGAAGTGACTAGTTACTCTGATTCAGACTACGTTGGCTGCATTGATTCACGAAAGTCAACTTTGGGATATGTTTTTATGCTAGCCGGTGGAGCTGTGTCTTGGAAAAGTGCCAAGCAGACTTTGACTGCTACTTCCATTATGGAGGTTGAGTTTGTTTCTTGTTTTGAGGCTACCTCACATGGTGTATGGATGAAGAGTTTCATTTCTGGACTTAGAGTTTATGATTCCATTTCTAGGCCATTGAAGATATACTGTGATAATGTAGATGTTGTTTTTATGGCTAAAATTAACAAAAGTGGTAGTCGAAGCAAGCACATTGACATTAAGTATCTAGCCATAAGAGAACGTGTTAAAGATAAATCAAAATTGTCATTGAACACATTAGCACTGAATTGATGATTGCGGATCCTTTAACTAAAGGCATGCCACCTTTGAAATTTAAGGATCATGTAGAAAGAATGGGACTTGGTTCCTATATGTAATTATCGTTGTAAGAACGCTATTATATTTAATGAAATTTCATTTGTGATGTTTTCTTATTCAGTTTATGCGCATATTAATTTATTTTGAGAAATATCAATAAAGTTTGGACCTAGAATGAACATTGGGTTTATTCATTAAGTTGTATGGGCTAAGGGATATAATGCATTGTAATACATAGAATGTAATACTCATTATTAAGAGGACTTGTCGCCATGATTCATGCATTTTATTTCTTGTTATGTAAATTAAAGGACATGTCGACCAAGTGGGAGAATGTTGGTTTTTATTTTGAAATTACAAAATATCTGTAACCAACCTGATAGTGGTCAACAATAATTTAGGAAACTAACCACTACCCACATCTCCTATTTTTTTGCAACGTTAACTTCTTCCTTTAGCACACCATAACTCACCTTTGATGGTAAGGGATCCATAAATAAGTATGTCTACAGTCTTCTTGGGTCCCTGAACTCATTCTATATACATCAGCATATACACCATCTAGTGTTTTAGAATCATAATTTAGAAGACTCAAGAGAGATCTTTAGTGCAGTCCAAAGACTCAAAACCGTAAGCAATGACGGAAGGTATTTATAATCCTATTCTATTCCGCATTTGATCTAATTGTTTGTTATTTAAATTTTGAACATGATTAGATCATTAGTATTTCGAACTCTTAATAAGTTGAAATTTTTGTAATTTTGATTTCTGTAAAATATTTTGTTTATTACCACACATTGTCTAACCAAATTCAATTCTCTCTCGACATGTTGTTCCTCAAAAAATCCGATTTTTTAATTATTTTAAGTTTGTATTTTTTTCAATTTTAACTCCTATAACTATAAGATTTTATTCTATTATTTTATTTATAGTCCCATAAATTCACATATATAATAATCAAAATTAAAAAACACAAACTTATAAAATTAAAATAAGCAAAATATCTTTAAAAAAAAATCTCTAACTTACGAAAATAAAAACATATTAGATCTAAAAGAAATATACCTTTAATTATAAACCAGTCCGCAGCAGAACATGACGGCGGGAAAAGATTGACAGCAGAAGCGAATGGCGGGAACAAATTGACGAGCATATCCCTTTCATTTTACCCTTTAAATTTATCTCTCTTATTTACACCCATAAAATTGATTTAAATCAAACCAACCTATAAGCAAAGCTAATATATCACTGAATTGGAAATAAAATGGGGAAGAAGAAGAGAAGTAGGGTTTCCGAAGACGAGGAAATCGAATCAGACACCAACCCTTCCGATCAAAACGAACACACTCTCTACCAGGTACTTTTCATTATCTTAATCCTTCAATTACGTTTCCCTTCAATTTTAATTTGTACCCGCTTTTGGAAATAATCTCTATTATAAGTCATACCCCGTTACCAAATCGCTTTTTTTTGCCATTTTTTCTGATTGGGTAGCTATCGGTGTGTAAAAGTATAATTCAGTTCATCTAAGTAGCTATTTTTCTTTTCTTTTTATAATTAGTCACTTAATCTTCCCTTGATTCAGTTTTTAACTCTTGGGGTATTGTTTGTTGGGATTCATATTCTAAACTTTCACATTGTTGTGAGTAATGTGTAACATAACAAGTGTTTGGAGTGTGAAAAACATCATAACATCTCTCTCTTATAGGTAGTGAAGAAGTTATATGCTGAGCTTATGTATTTGTATATCCATAAAGTCCCCTACACCAAATTAGATTGATTTCGCCAATGTTGGTCAGAGTGAAAGAACCTTGGGTTCTAAGGGATGTAGTTGTGGTCCTGACCGTATCGTTGGACATTTGTCTCTTACTTCATGGGTGGGGGATATACTAGGAACCAATAAAAATAAGAGGAATGCTAACAATGCACTTTTCTAACACATTCTTTTGAACACGCTGTTAATTGCTGAAAGTTGTTGGAAATCATTATTTTGTGGGTTTCACTCCTTATTTAATGAGTCCCGCTTATGATTTTGCAGTTTTAATAAAATTTAGCGAATAGTAAGGAGAGTATTAAAGCCTGTTTCACGATTTCTGGAGTTGTCAATAAACTTTAACCAATAGTAGGGAGTGAATTGGAGAGCATGTTACTAGCACTCCTTGAAAAATAATTACACTGATTTCCTTTGTTATAAGAATTTAAGGACCACAGCCACACAACCATGTTCATTACTTCATTTTGCTCCTCCCCTCTTCCCTGTTATCACTTTTACAAAAGGAGAAATCAGTATTTCCAATGTTTCCTAGTCTCTTTTGCATTCGGCACACTGAAGCTCATTGGTGTTCATCTGATCAGTGTTCTATTCTTGGTGCTACATGACATGGTGATGTATGAACAAGGATGTGTTTAATAGTGACCCGTTGCTTGCTATTTCTCTTAGGTTCTTGGTGTGGAGAAAACAGCATCTCAACAGGAAATAAAGAAGGCATACTACAAGTTGGCATTGAGGCTTCATCCTGATAAGAACCCCGGCGATGAGGTGTTTTGTCTAGTGTTTCCTGTTGTCCTCTAATTGTTTTATTAAAGTTATAGATGTTTGCAGTTGTAATTGATCATCTTTTACAGGAAGCTAAAGCAAAGTTTCAGCAATTGCAAAACGTTATTGCTATTCTTGGGGATGAAGAAAAACGAGCTGTTTATGATCAGACTGGTTGTGTTGATGATGCTGTAAGTGTTTAAGTAAAGTCATAATATACTTGATTTGTAATTTACAATGTCTGGATACATGGTTTATCTTTATGTCTATTAACTCACATTGGAGTCTGGAAACTATTCTAACTATTAACAATTTCACTGCACAACAGCACAACAAAATGAAAGATTAGAATTTCAGGATACTTTAGCATTGTCCTGGACATTTACAATTCAGTTGCTTACTTATTTCTTAAAATCAGGAGCTTGCGGGGGATGTTGTTCAGAATCTTAAAGAATATTTCAGAGCAATGTACAAGAAGGTACATGATCCCTTTTTCTCCCAATGCCTTGTGGTATACTTGTCATCTGTGTAGCTGATATGTTGTAATATATGCTAATAGGTCACCGAAGCTGATATTGAGGAGTTTGAAGCAAACTATAGGGGGTCTGACTCTGAGAAAAATGATTTGATTGATCTGTACAAGAAGTGCAAGGGTAATATGAACAGGTAAAAACATTGCGATGAGGAAGAACCTTTTGTTGGATAAAGAATTTCAGTTTGATATCGGGTAACTTCCCTTGGCAGGCTATTTTGTTCAATGCTTTGTTCAGATCCTAAACTTGACTCTCACCGATTCAAGGATATTATTGATGAGGTTATAGCTGCTGGTAAGAACATCACTATCTCTTCTTGTCCCTAATTTCACCCGGACATTTGATCTAGATGTAGGTTTCACTGTTAGAAAAGTTTTGTATAGAGTTTTGAATATATGGGATAGATCTCGTTTCTCAAAGTTGATAACATAATGGGAGACCATGCATTTATTTTTACTTTTAGCAGAGAGATTCAGCATATTACTTGGGTTGTTCAACAATTTCCTTGATGCCTATTTTCCTCTGTTCATATATGTAGGAGAACTAAAGGAAACAAAAGCCTACAAGAAATGGGCAAAGAAAATATCAGAAATCAAGCCACCAACTAGTCCCTTAAGAAGGCGGGCAAAGTAAGTTTATCAGTCGGGCTTGGTTTGTTATTTAGTTATGCTATAATTTAGGAATACTCATGTTTAAATCTTCTACAGATCATCAAATAAGCAACCAGAAAAAGATCTGTATGCTATCATATCACAACGCAAACATGAGAGGAAAGACCGCTTTGATTCTATGTTCTCATCTCTAATTTCAAAGTATGGTGGGGGTCAAATGCCAGAACCCTCTGAAGAGGAATTTGAAGCTGCACAGAGAAAGGTGGAAAGCGGAAGGTCCTCAAAAAAGTCAAAGCAAAAATAGCAAACTTAGGGCTATGTACAATTCGTTTGAGTGCGAATGATACTTCAGCTTTTGTTAGTGGAAGTTCTTTTCTGAGTATGGGAAGTTAGTTATTTTCATGTGTATGTTAATGTTAGGTTACTGTCAATGGTGAAACAGCCGCAACTTTCCTAAAAGTTTTAAGGATTTTATGTTATCTTTTATCAATTTTCTATGATCCTTAATTCAAATGACATATCAATTACCTTCTTCGACGTTCTCGGTAAGTTTAATGCTTTAAAACAACCGTGGGCAAAAGCTAGTTTATCACTTGGTGCATATCCAAAATGGCAAAATTTGGTGAAGAACATTTACATATATGACATAGTTTGTTTTATGCTGCAAATGAGAAGTTTGGATGTAGTATGTACCAATATATTGCTTTTACGGGCTTACATGAATTTGCCATTTGAGTGATGCCATATATACATTATCTCAAACGCGTTTTGTTTTGAGGAAAACTATGATAAGTTATATATTAATCTATTTACTGATTCTTTTTATATACACATGAACAAACTGAGATGAAGTGCAGGGCTGATATATTATAGCCATTAGTTTAAAAATAAACCATTGAAGCTATCAGTTGACACCTGCATGTGATGTGTTCCTTGTGTTCTGTGTATTAATTATTCAATGACCCTTTTGGTTTCATTATAAAAAATAAGTGTGACTTGGAGCCTTTCATGCGATGCAATCATGTGACATTGTTGCACCTCTATTTTTTTTTCTTTTTTTTTACCCCCCATAATAGCTTCAAGGTACGTGAATTCGCCATGTATTATTTCACTTTCCAATTGGAGATGAACGTGGGAAAAAAGACTTCGAAGTTTGAACGGTGTTTCTAACGGTTTCAAACATTCATTGTTGTAAGATATATCCTTTATGTTACTTAAATATTTATTTAAGATGACTCACGGAGGTCGAGTGATTTTTTAAGTTTGTATACTGGGGATAGATTTTTCAAAGAAGGCATGAAAGAAGTGAAGTTACATTAGCCGGTTATAATAAAATTAACCACCAATGTCATTGTGAAAAAAATAATGTAATTAACCAAGTTAATAAAGATGACCGATTTATTGAATGTTTTTTGTAAAAATTAAATTATTAAATATTAAAGTGCATATATATATATATATATATATATATATATATCAGTGGTGGATCTATATGGAGGATAATTGTTCCTACAAAGTAATTTTTTTTACTTGAATATGTTAAATAAATATTTTTCTCCATAAAAAAATAACTCTTGTTTCCACAAGATATTTTTTTTAATAAGATGAATGTAAAAGATAAAAGAGAGAATAAATTGATACTAATTTTATCTATTTTTTAAGTTTTACTATTTTTACTTTTTTATTACCATTTTTAATAAAGATTATATAATGTTTTGTTTGAGAAAATATTATATTATTTTTTTCCCACCGAAAATATTTTTGGATGCGCCACTTTCTATAACGGCTAACTTTTTTGAATGATTAGGTGACTAATTTATATTTTATTTTATTTTTTGTCCATAGTGATCTATATTTAATAATTAATATACATTCGAGAAAACAGTGGTTGATTATGGTTAGCACATCCCACGATCACAGCCAGAGGGATATTGTCTAACGTTGTGGTGTCAACGTTATTTATAGTTGCTTAATTTTAAGTAGTTTAATTAATGTCCATGGCTCGTGTCCTGTAAATTTTTATTTGGGTTTAATAAATTTTTGTTTGTATTTTCTTTGAAATTTTGTTTTTAATGCTTGATCTAAATTTTGATCATTTAAAATGTCAGCACCTTTTTTTATTTTACTACCTTTAGTCCCTAACTAAATGATATAACAATGGTATTGATAATATAGTCATTTGTCAATTTATCAAAAAATTGACAGAATATATGTAATTTTTTTTATAGATTATGATTCCATATCTCATTTATTTAGAACAACTGATGACATTTGAATGATTTGATTAATTGATAAAAAAATAAAAAATATATACCTTCCGTCATACTCCTTGATAGTTAATATCGATATTACATAATTTAGTACTTGATAGCAAAGTTTAAAAGTAATAATTAAAAAGTTAAAAAATTATGATCGATCAAAATTTAAATTATGAACTAAAAACAGAAAAATTATAAAAGTTTAAGGAAAAAAACATATTAAACTCTCTTTATTTTAACCATGATATGTAGGGAGGAAGAGAGAGAGAAAAGATTGAACAAGAGAGCCATATAAAAATTTTGTCAAAACACTCATAACCCCATTTAATTCATCATAGTCTTTTAAAAAGAATTATAAATCCTAATTTAAAATTCAAATTGTTGAAAGAAAGGAACAATTTAATCATAAGAATACGAAAATAACAAACTAATCCTAAGGATACGTAAATAACAAACTTCCTCAGAATTGGTTTATTTGAAAGTAAACAAAAGCTTTTAAACAATTGAATGCAAGTTGCCCAATATCACTGAATGTAGTCTATTAAGTAAGTTGGGCTCATCCTGTTACGTATGGGCCTGTTAGTAGTGGATAGGTCCACTACATCCCCTTCTCCATAAAAAATATCAATGTCCTCATGGATGGATTTTGTTGAAGATTCGAAACCAATTGGGAGCTTCCACGTTGATGACTTATCTTTTGCCCCTTGCTCCTTGGGTGGTGTGTCCGATGCATGCTTTGTAGTGATTAGAGCAACTTTTGAAACATCACTTTCTCCATTTCTTTCTTCTTGACCACCCACCATATTTTTTTTCTTCCCAAGTAGCGTCTTCTAGAACGCTATCAGACCATTGTACTAAAACCTATTTTACCTTTCTTCCTTGTTGCCATATCTCTTATTCTCCCAAAATTGCTACCGGAAGATGAATCGGTATGTTCTCTTGTGACTCCTTCGGCATAGGTGAACTTTATACGATGTAGGAGAGATGAAAGGACACAAAAGGGAAACGTGAAATACCGGATGAATACGCGATGTTTCCGACAATTTCAGTTTGTAAGACACTTGGCCTATCCGTTGTAGAACTTCGAACGGTCCGTAATAACGGAGAAATAGCTTCTGGGAGCTTCACTGTTGAATGGAGACCTGACGATACGGTTACAATCAAAGTAAGACTAGATCTCCTTCCTGAAACTCTCTTTCTTTCCTTTTTTTTGTCATTGTATTCTTTCATGGTAGTCTATGCTTGGTGAAGATTCTTTGTTAAACTACCCATGATTGTGTTACGTGTGGCGAGATCTGTTTCTATGTCTTCTAGGTTGCTGGCTCCCGAGCAGTAAGTCAACAAATTTGGTGGAGGGACGCTAAAGGTGACTTCAAAAGGCATGTACCCAGTGGATCTGTTGAACGAAGTGTTAAAGTGGAACTCAACAAAGCTTAGGATCTTTTACCATGTTTTCGGGTTCTCATGGACAAAAGCCCTAAGGTATTGTTCTAAAAATCTATTCACTCTTTCATTTTGGCTGTCACTTTGTGGATGATAAGCCGAACTGTAGCGCGGGATTGTGCCTTGGAGATGGAATAGTGTTTGCCAGAAGCTGCTGAGAAAGATTAGGTCACGGTCTGAGATGATTGTTCGGGGAAATCCATGGAGTTTTTCGACCGACTCCCAGAACACGTTTGCAACTGTGGCTGTTATAAATTGAGCATGTAATTGTGTGAAGTGAGCTCCCTTTGATAACCTATCCACAACAACAAAAATAACAGAAAATCCATTAGAGTTAGGTAAATGGTAATGAAGTCCATGGATAAGTTTGTCCAGATTGTGTTTGGAGGAATAATGGGTTGGAGTAACCCATATGGTAATGATTTGAAGGTTTTATTTTCTAGCATATCTCACACTGCTTGACAAAACTCTTAACATCTCTCTTCATTCCTTTCCAGGTAAAGGCTTTGTTGAGGCGAAGGAATGTGTTTTGAACTCCCGAATGGCCTCCTAATAGTGAGCAGTGAAATTCTTGCATCAATTGCAGTTTCAAGGAAGAACCATCAGAGATAAAGATTATGGATTTGTGAAAGAGTAACTTATTTTTCATTTTCCACTCCCCGCATTTTTGTGGTTCTGTAATAAGCCCTTGGATGACTGTAATAGTGTAGGGGTCCTCTGCTATTTCTTTATGCAACGTCTGTGTGATATTGCATGTTGGTCCTGTGAATGATACTAATCAGGATTGGGGTGACTCAGTATCCCCTTCCGAAAGTCTGGACAAGGCATCTACAACAATATTTGTGTTGCCAAATTTGCATATTATGTTGTATGAGAAACCTAGGAGTTGCGACAAAATTTGTTGTTGCTTTGGGGTTTGAATTACTTGAGTCATCAAGTAATATAGGCTTTTGTGATCAGTTCTAATGACGAAAGTAGCACCGAGTAGATACTGACGCCACTTAGACACGCTGCAAGTAATTGCATACATCTCTCTAATGTAGATTGATTTTTTTTTTTGCATTGTTGGAGATAACTTACGACTGTAAAACGCAATATGACGATCCTTTTTCATGAGCACTACACCAATCCCTACCCCTAAAGCATCAACTTCTAAAATAAATGGGAGTGTAAAATCAGGTAGGACCAGTAGTGGAGCCTTGGCCAGTAGGACCTTTAATCGAGCAAATGCAACATTTTCTTTTTCACCCTAAACAAAACCTTTTTTTGACAAAAGATCACTAAGCGGAGCAGCAATTGTAGCAAAATGCCTAATGAAACGTCTGTAGTAACCTACTAGGCCAAGGAAAGCTCTTACCTGAGTAATTGTGGCGGGACATGTCCAATCTTTAATTGAACTAATTTTCTCAAGATCTGAAGCTAGTTCTAAACCAAAAATTATGTGACTCAGGAATTGAATGGATACCTTGGCAAATAGACACTTTGACCTTCTAGTAAAGAAGCAGTGTTGCTCTAGAGTAGATAAGACTTGTCGCAAGTGGTTCTCATGGTCTTGCAGGGTGGGACTGTAGATCAATATATCATCAAAGAAGATTACAACAAATCGCCTCATAAAAGATGCAAATACCTCATTCATGGTTGCTTGAAATGTTGATGGTGCATTTGAGAGACCAAAGGGCATCACCAGGAACTCATAGTGGCCATAGTGTGTTCTGAATGCGGTCTTGTGAATGTCTTCAACATGCATTAAAATTTGATGGTACCCAGATTGTAAATCTAACTTTGAAAATATAGTTGCCCCATGTAACTCATCCAATAGCTCATCAATTGTAGGAATTGGAAATTTGTCATGTATAGTAACAACATCAAGTGCCCTATAGTGAACACAAAAACGCCATGTCCCATCTTCCTTTTTAACCAAAAGCACTGGAGAGCTGTAAACAGAAGTGCTGGATCTGATAATACCTTCTTTTAACATTTCTGAAACAAGCTTTTCTATCTCATTTTTTTGGTAGTGGGGGTAATGGTATGGCCTGACTTGGACCGATTTGGTACTTGGTATGAGGCTGATATGGTGGTTTGTGGACCATGGAGGGGGCAGATGGGTAGGTGATATAAAAACTTCATTGTAGGCTTCTATAATGAGGTATATGGATGGTTGTAAGGTCTGTGGTATAGAATTTGTGGTTTGGTGGTTCGTGGCAGATAGGAACATAAGGTAGGCTTGGATTGGTTCATGGGCTACAAGTTTGTGGAGTTGGGAGGTAGTGATTGGGGATGGAGTTAGGCGGGGGTTTCCTTGTAAGGTGACGTGTTTTTAAGATAGTAGAAGCTCATGGTCAGTTTCTTGTAGTCAGTTATTACTGGACCCAAGGTATACAACCATTGGACACCTAGGACTATATCCGCACCTTGCAAATCGAGAATATATAAATCAATTGAAAAAGTGTACTGACCCTGCAGAATAATTGGCACTATCGTGGAAACACCTTGGCAAAACAAATTATCATCATTTCCCACCTGTACTAGGAATGGAGTGATGGACTGGATGGGTAATTGCAAGTGCCTAGCACTGCGAGCTATGATAAAATTGTGTGTACTATCACTGTCAACCATAATTTGAATGGATGACCCATTAATTTGACCTACGAGACGGAACACTTTGGAGGAGCGATGGCCAAAAAGAGCATTGAAACTTATTTCTGGATAGAAAGGTGTGTCTAGGATGAGCTCTTCAGTGGAGATAGGGATAGGCTTATCGTCTTCAGGTTCTTCGCTTGTCATGCAAAGAAATGATGCTCCAGGTTTACACTTGTGACCAACGATGTATTTCTCACCACAATTATAGCATAGTCCTTTTTCTCGTCTTGCTTGCATCTCTATTGGAGAAAGTCGTTTTATAGGAACTGATGGCTGGGTAGAATTTGGTTGTTTGATGAATGGGTTTGTAAAAGGTGATTGACTTCGTTGAGTCCAATGTAAAGAGCGGTCTTCTGCTTCTGCATAATTTCTTGTTGGACCCCATGTGGCGTGAAAACTTGTTGGTAGATTAGCTTGGACATCACTTCTGACTTTTGGTTTGAGCCCGAAAATGAATATACTCTTTCTCATATGGTGCGGAATTCCACCAACTTTGCTAGATAGATTCTCAAAAGCAATATGGTATTCCCTTACCGTTGTGGTTTGGGCAGTTTGCTTAAAGTACCTTCAAGATCCTCAAATACAGTAGGACCACAACAACTCATTATAGCTTCTCTGAATTGTCCCTAATTTGCTATAAGCCCTTCACGCGATAAGGTGTGATACCAACTTGAAGCAGGCGCATCTAAATGGAATGACGCAATCCTGAGCCGTTCAGGTACTACAATCCCATAATATTCACAGTATTGGTCTACTGCAAATCACCAATCCATAGGATCACCTTGAGAATAACGAGGAAAATCCAAGCTATTGATTTCGACCTTGGTTGTTCTGTTCTCGAAGGCTCGGGTCCTAAGACTCCAGAAGTTGGTTAAGGCTGATTAATTCTTGAGGTTTCTAAGGCGGCTGCCACTTCTTTCTGGAAACATTCCATCATGAGAGTAAATTGCTCTTGATTGGTTCTTTGTAATTGCTCAACAAATGCTTGTTGGCTTCCTCATAAGTGGTTGTTGTTGTTGATATGTTCTTGTATTTGGCTAAGGCAGGTCTTTTCGGCCATTAGGGGTGAATTTATAGGATGAAAGCACCAAAATGTAAGGAGGACGAGAGAGAGAAAAGATTGAACAAGAGAGGGAGATAAGAATTTTGTCAAAACACTCATAACCCCATTTAATTCATCATAGTTTTTTAAAAGGAATTACAATTCCTAATTTAAAATTCAAATTACTGAAAGAAAGGAACAACTTAATCCTAAGAATACGAAAATAACAAACTAATCCTAAGGATACGTAAATAACAAACTTTCCTAAGAATTGGTTTATTCGAAAGTAAACAAAAGCTTTTAAACAATTGAATGCAAGCTACCCGATACTATTGAGTGTAGTCTTTTAAGTAAGTTGGACTCTTCCTGTTACGTATGGGCCTCTTAGAGCACCTTTAGTGGTAGATCCCAATTTAGGATCTTAGCTCACTTTATGGTGGACCCTACAGTGCCACGTAGGATTGAAGATCTCTTAAGATCTGTGACATTTTTTCCTTTAGTGGTAGATCTCAAATTTAGATCTTAGATAACTTTTAATGGGTCCCACATGGACCCCACTTTTAAATATTTAAATTTTGATTAAATTAAATTTAATTAATTAAATAATTAATTTTAATTAATAAAACATAGAAAAAATATATTAATATTAAGAAATGATAAAATTTAAATAATTTTATTTATTACTAAAAGACAATTAAATGAAAAATACATAAAATTGATAATAAAAAAATGCAAGACACTAATTTTAAAGAAAAATAAATTTTCATTATTTTCGTGACTACAATGTTCCCAAATATGTTCTACCAAGTCTGTTTGAAATTGTTGATGAATTCCTCTTGTATGCATAACATGTCTTGTTTTTTAAAAAAAAAACTCGACTAATAACGACTAATTTTTTAAATTTTTTCATTTATTTTAATTTTCGTTTTATTTTTCTTCTTTTTTCTCATAGCTTTCCCCCTTTTCTTTTTCCCTCCCCTCCACCCACCATACGCTCCCCACCTCGTCCCCGTTTTTTTTTCTTCTTTCTTCTCCCCCCTTTTCTTTTTCTTCCCCCCCCCCCAAACCAGACACTCCCCCTCCCCCCTTTTTTTCCCTCTTCTTCCCCTTCCCTCACATGGCCCTCCCCCTCCCCTTCGAGTTCTCCTCCGCTCTCCCCTAGGTATGTTATGTTCCTCTTCTTTTTTTCGTTTTCTCTTCTGCAATGGTTGGTTGGGTTGTGGGTTGTTGCTCCCCGCTCATTTTGTGGTTTGTTACAACATAAAAAAATATTTTTGTTGGACTCCATACAGATCTTCAGGGTTCTTAGGAAAGAATCAGATCTCCAGGTAGAGATCTTCATCCCTCCTTTAGTGGTGGATCTGAGAAAGAAAAAATCTTCAGTTGAAAATCCCTCCCCAAGACCCAACACTAAGGCTTTGTTTGGGAGTTAGAAGGGGAAGGGAAAGAAAGAGATTCAAGGGGAAGGAAAGGGATAAAATTGAGGGAAGTTCCTTTATCCTTGTTTGAGAGTTAAAAATATATTAAGAGAGGGAAATAGAGAGTTAATAAGAAATTTTTACAATTTTTTCGTTATTTAAAAAATTAATACATTCTATATTTTACATTGACTAGGGTAGAATAGTAATTTTATTAATACTGACTGGTATAAGATAATAATTTTAGTTACTTTTCCTTCTAAAAACCCCCAAATAGGGGGGACAACAATTTTAAGGCTTTGGAGGATTTCAGAGGAGTTTTGAAAATTCTCAAATCCTTTCCCTCAAAAATTAAAACTCCCAAACAAGGAGATGTCTCTACCTAAACCTTTCCATTCCCTTCCTTCCCCTCCAAAATCTGTCTCCCAAACTCTTACTAGTGGATAAGTCCACTGCATGATATTATATATGTTGTTGAACTTTCATTTCCTCCAACTATCAAACTTGGATTATTTCACCATGTCAACCTTGAAAGAGATCTTCATCCAGCAACCTGTAGCATCGATAGTTCGGTTGACCGTGGATGCAAAAGCTGGATTTGAACAAAAGAAGTATGTACCAAAACAACGACCTTTTGAGTATAAAACTGTACCAACTGAAAAAGAAACAGACCTCAAAACCTATATTATCTCAAAACCTAGTGTTAGGTTTAACCCAACAAGTTTAATAATTATTTTACACAAAACCTATATTTTTTCAACGGGCAGTAAGCACAATTAAGTTTAATTGACTTACTGAAAGGGTGAAATTTTGTAAAAAAAAAAATCACAATTGATTCAATTGTAATTATAACACACTTCATAGTCCATTGTCTATATCTTTAATTAAGCATTTGTGATTATTTTTTTATAATGACAATTAAACAATAGGATACAATTGAAAAGAAAAAGTTAAAGGACCTAATTAAATTTTTTGTAAGAATATAAAAACCTGCAGATCAATTTAATAATAATAGAAAAAAGGATGCTCAATTAAATCATTAGTTAATGAATTAGAAATAGATAAAAGTAAGGTGCCTCTGGGAAGCCTCAAGGAGAGAAATGACTCAACACTATTATTTGATTTGTTCTAATTCAAATTTTGCTAGGTGACACTGAGATTCATGGGGATGAAAGACCCACAACAACGTCTTTTTTCTTCTTTTTTAAATATGTAACTATCCTTTCATTCTCTGACTCTTTGATGTGGGGTATATAGAAATTGTTTATTTTCTGAGAGTCATTCTTGGATTCTTTCAAGGCTATCATTCTCTCATCATCTCATAATTTTTCACACTTTTTCACTCATCCTCATAATATAGAGACCCCTATGTGTATGTCCTTAGCATCGAAGAGCGCATACAAGCATTAAAGAAGTAGGCAAAAGTATATCGTTATATTGCAAATTATAGGTAATCCACTTATCCTTATATTGTTTTGTCTCTATCAAACTTTGATGTGTTAGGACAAGTATATCGTATATTGCAAATTATAAACTCCCTCAAAATGAAAAATTCACTTTCATTTTCTATGATAAATTTAAAAAATGTTATAATATTACGAGACAAAAAGTAAATAGTTAATAATAAAGTTTTATTTATAAAACTAGCTCCCTTTTATTTTCTAATATCTTATTTTTCAACATTTTAAAAATAAAGATAAAAGGCCCGGCCGGTTGGATAAGATACTAAATATAGCTCCAAACCTATATCATTCTATAGTTCAATGTGTTTTAATTTTTTTAACAAAACAAGTGTTACTCAAATCCAACATATATACATTGATAGAGAAGAACACAAAAAGCCAATCAAAGAGAAAGACAAGGTTTTGTGGCGATAAGAATTTTTAAATAAATATATAAGGAAGACAAAGGAATCAAAATAAATAACAACTTGAAAGACGTAAGTTAATATCTGAAAATTGAAACTAAGTTTGAAATGGACATTTGTATTCTCTCCCCACATTCAACCTGAGTAACATTCATTTCTTCTTCAACCTTAAAGATTTAACTAATCAATAACTGATTATAAAAAAAAAAAAGTATTCTTTATTAGCACTGTTGACTTACAACAAATTTTCTCAAAATCAATCTCTCCCTGAAATTTGTAATCCAAATATTCTTTGGTAAGTAAATAATTCTCAACTTTCTCAAACAAAGATGTTTGAAAGATTTACATAAAAATCAACTTACAAAGTGAAGATATGCAGTTACAACACAAAACGTAACAAATAATTTTGCTACACAAAGGTTTGATCTTTGTATCACTGAAGGTATCGTTTAATAACTTGAAAGTTTCTTTTTACCGCAACTTGAGAGCTTCTTCTTAGAGACCTATTGTTCTATTGAATTCCGCTCAATCATTACTCTCCAAAGCTTCAATCTTGGAATATATGCGCTTCACTTGGATAAATGACCGTTGTGAGAGTGAGAACTCGTTGACATTTTCCCGTTTAGAGATACAATACATGATGTTTTTTATGTCTCCACTTTTAGTGAAGAGAGAAACACAAAAATACAATTCTTTCTGAGTAGTGTTCTTACTTATACAAAAACGATTTAGAATAGAGCATATTCTTTAAGGTTATGCTCAACCTCCCTTATAATAGATATTTGAAATTCAAATAAAATACAATTTCAAAAAGATAGAGGAAAAATAAGGCAGATGAAGCTTTTTATTCAGTGAATTATCATTGATTAGAACACATCTCATGTGTACACGTTTTTGGTTGAAAGAAAACATAGTGCAATTATAAATTAAAGTGTAAGTTTTCTTAGCCTAGGTTGGACGACATCAAACAACACGTTAGACGTCAGATTTTCCATAAAATACTGGACGCAACTTAGTCAATATCACATCGGATGTTGTATTTGTAAAAAATTGGATCATATCCATTAAGTTGTGCTTTGAACGCAATTCAGTTAAAATAGACTTTAGAGTAAGATAAGGAATACAATGCCTATTCCTTCACTGGACACAATGAAAACCTGTAATAAGTTAATATAATAAAATATATTTTAAATCTTTATAAATTAGTAAATTTTATTTTGAATTCCTAATTATTTATTTTACGTTGAGTCTTTAATAAAATAAAATATGTATATTTTGGTCCTTGATATTTGATTTTAGTCTTTGATAAATTAGTGAATTTTATTTTTGTTCCCTAATAAATTTTGTTTATTTTGCATTAGCCCCTTTAAAAAATACTTGATAGGGACTAATATTAAATGAACAAAACTTATTGAGGACAAAAAATAAAGTTAGCTAATTTATTAGATACTATAATAAAATATACACAATTTTTGTTTTATTAGGAACTCAACATAATTTTTTTATTAAAGACTCATAACAAAATTCGCTAATTTATCAAGGAACC
>PYAF01004207.1:323057-345799 GCA_007407185.1 Glycine tomentella
ATTGATAAGTACTGACAGAATCATTTTCAAAGATTTTTTTATTGGACGAGAATATTTTTTATTATATTAAGAATTATTATAATAGACTGACTTACGTATATATTTTAACAATATTATATTAAGAATTATTTTTAAACTATAACATTTTGAATGTGTTCTAATAAACTGTTAATTAAAAAGATACACTTAATTAAACTTTCAGTCTTGTTATTATTTCAGTCTTTTTGTTGTTGTCACTCAGTCGAATTTAATTCTCTTATATTTGTTTAGATATTTATTTGAATTTTTCTTAATTTTAGAAACTAAAATAATATATCGACATACAAATTTACAGATTAAATTAATTATTTACTCTTTACTTTAAATTTAAAACAAATAAAGAAAACACAGTCTTACTAAAATAATTTGTCATAAGATGAACAGTTTTAAAATTAATTTATATGGATAACAAATTTCGTAAATAAATTAGCATAAAATAGCATCCCTTATTCATTCAGGCCATAAATTATGGTAGCCACAACTTATACTAAATTAAGTCACTATTACACGCTTATCAATATTAAAGTAATATTAAAGTGCAACATGTCTGTTCTGCATTTCTTTACTTGACTTTGTTGTGTTCCCATCTGTCTTCTCTCTCTCAACTTTCATTCGGTAAGTCATCAAACTCTCAAGTTTTTTAGTATATTCCAATCTCTCTTTCTCTTCAATCTCCTGAGAAGCTAAGTTTAGTGCCATATAGTAGTGGAAAGTTGAAACCCCTTCATGGTTGCTGAAGTTCATTCAATAATCACGTAAGTGAGTCTAATAATAATTAATGCTGTTGAAGCTATAGGTTTGTGTTCATTTACAGCATTTGGAGGAAGCAAAATGGTTGGTAGCTGAAATTCTCACTCACAACAGCAAGACCTTGCCTTAAAATAAAGAATCAAGCGTTTCCTGAATTGGGTTCTCAGCAAATCAGGATCTGCTGCTTCAGTGCTTCACTGTTTTGTCTTGTAGCTTCTTCTGGAGGTTTCCATGGAGAGTAGTGGCAAGATGGAAGACTATGAAGTGATTCAGCAAATTGGAAGAGGAGCACTGGGTGCAACTTTTCTTGTTCTACACAAGATTGAGAACAAGAGGTATGCCACTGTTTCCTTTTTATGTGTGTATGTGTGTGTTCTGTGTAAATGTAATTACTGAAATCATGCAACATGAACTCTTCAAGATTTTTGGTCAAAATTGGACAACCCAACAAAGAAATTTTCAATCTTTTTGAGGTTTTGGTTGTCAAATGTGGAAATTGAAGCCCTGCAAGTTCAATAGAAGTTAGCTGTTTAACATGGCCCATTGAAGAATCCATTTTCAGTTCAGAAATGGACAACCCCAGAAAAAAGAAATCTATTGTATTGGACTAAAATCTGTGCCAATTCAATATTAGTTTTGCTTTTCATCTTCAGTTCTTTATTCCTTTTGATGATGAAAATTTCATCTTACTGGTAGGTATGTGCTGAAGAAAATTTGCTTGGCCAAGCAAGCAGACAAGTCCAAAGTGACAGCACAAGAAGAGGTTGGTGTAACCAACCCTTTCTCTTATTGCATATATTCAGTGTCAACCAGGAAATTATTTAGTTATTGATGTTATTTTCTCTTGTTTTCTTACTTTATATCCTAATTATTAGGACAAGTTACTGTTTTGTTAAAATTATGAACACTATTGTTTTGGTTCTGCCTTTTACTTTTATTGTTTCTTTTTTTGAAGTGGTTTTTAATCTGTCCCATCTTCAAAGAATTAATAGTAATGATTGATCCGTTTCCTACTATCTTTTGAGTCATGCATTGTTTGAATAAGCTCAACCTAACTAGTTACTTGTATGTCTCAATATCTTTCTGTAACTTCCATAATGATCTATGAACATGCTCCAGCTGGTTATGCTTCTTTCCTGCTACAGATAAACCAGTCATCTGAATACGAGTTAATACCAGAAGCATTATTTCTTCTGCAAAAGACACAGACAGAGACTTAAAGTTAAAAACATAACAGTAAACTCAAATTGAATTTCATTTCATTTAATGAAATCTTGTAGGTTCTCTGCTACTCATCATTGTCTTTGAAGAGTACTAGATAGACTTCTACTCTAGAGTAGAGGATATTTTTTTTATTTTTTTTAAATTTTTTATTATGCTTACAAAATGCTATGAGCACCATGTGATATGACATTTTTATTTGAGCTTAGTACCATCTGAATTCTGAAGCTAATTTTTCTATAAATATAACATTAATGGTAGTTTCACTGACTTCTTTGCTGAGAGGTTCTCCTTCATGGTTTTGAATGATTTTTTTCTTACCTTCTTAGTTCTGACAAAAGTGGTGATATTGTCTCTCTTTCTCTCTGTGTTTCAGATGGACCTAATAGCAAAACTACATTACCCATATATTGTGGAGTACAAAGATGCTTGGGTGGAGAAGGTAAAGACAGTAAGATTCAGTCTTTCTCTCTTTTTCTTATTGAATTTTCATTTATACTTTTATATATAGATAAAAATTTAAGTTTGAAGTTCTATAGAATGTATAGGCTTATTTAAATGTTCATGAATCCTTAATATTTATGTTATTTTCATGTTCTGTAGGACGACTACATATGCATTATAACTGGCTATTGTGAAGGAGGTGACATGTAAGTATGGTAATATTTGTTAGCAGCACCGATTGTTTCTAGCATAAATTAAGTATCTGAGTTATTCATTATTTCTGAATAGAGAGAATGCCGTATAATTATGTCTAAGAAGTAAAATGTTTTATTAGCTACCTGCATGTAACCTATTTATATAAAATCTTAAACATTTGGTAAGATTCCGAGAATGATTTTCACAACTCTTAAAGTCTTAACCCGTCCTTTGGGTTAAAGCCTGCTAAACTTGAAATGTGGATAAATTACAAACTTCTATCTTATATGGAAGCTACACCGAATTTTATACCGAGTTATATCCTTGGAAGGAAAATATTATTTTAAAAGTTTAATTTGTAGACAGGAGGTGAGAAAGTATCTTTAGATTTGTTCAATTTGACTGTAATACTATGTTAAATAAAGTCTTGACCTAAAAGTTTAAGCTTCTAGACAGAGGCCTAGAAATTTTTTAAGAACCCTGGAATATAAGTGATCTGTAATATGAAACGTGGAGATTCTTATAGGATTCTTGTTGATTGATGTTTAGTTTTTTGCAATAACATAAATGTCATTTCTACATAGAACCTTATATACAGATATATGTATATTGACAAAGATCATTTCATAAGTCGGTAATTTTAATTACATTCTAAGAAATGGAATACCTTGGGATAAAGGCTTTGGGATTCCGTGAGTCTCATGCATTATAAAGCATATCATATACATTTAGTGTACATTTATATGACACTTGGGAGCATTATAACTTGTTACCTAAAGTCTGAATCATGGAATACTACATTCTTCTGGAGCAGGGATGCGAATATAAAGAAAGCTCGGGGATCTTATTTTTCGGAGGAGGTAACTAATTAGGCTTTATGTTCCATTCCGTAGTGTTTGTTTGGCTGGGGGACAATGGAAGGAAAGGGAGGGGAGGGTAGTTTTTAGGTAAACCTCCCCCTTATTTGGGAGTCTTTGCAAAATAGGAATTATGATGTAACCCTTGGCCCAAAAAATATGGGGAAGGAAACTTTGTACCTAACCTCTCATCTTCCATTTGTCTTCGTTCTCTCTGGATTCCTTTTCCTTATTCCTTACCCACTCTGCATTGCCATTTCCTCCAATAGAAAGTTTGCAAATGGTTGACTCAGTTGTTACTGGCTGTGGACTACCTTCACTCCAATCGGGTACTCCATAGAGATATCAAGGTACCTCTTATTCTTATATCTTGGCAAAGAAATCCTTACGTGGTGTTTATATTAATGCAACTTCATTTAATTTCAGTGTTCCAACATATTCCTTACCAAAGAAAATAACATTCGGCTAGGTATGAAGTCAGTATCCTTTGAATGCTCATCACTTTGGGTTTCCATGTACCATGTTGTCTAAAGGAAAATATGCATAACATGAACACTGCAGGTGAATTTGGACTTGCAAAGCTTCTTAATACTGAAGACCTTACTTCCCCGGTAATGTATATAGTATCTTAGCATTATCTTCTGCCATCTTCAAGAAACTTTTTTGAAATTGATCTCGTGATAGTGGATTGGCATGCCAAGGAATTGATGCTTTTTTTAAGTAAAAATGAATAACTTTTGCCTTCATGCCTTAAACCTTGTATTACTAATGATAATGCTACTTAACTAAATCTACATATTGAAGTCTGTTTATTGTTTGTGTTTGTCTTATATCTTTCATAGGCTGTTGGAACTCTAAACTACATGTGTCCTGAGGCCTTTGCTGGTATGCCTTATGGTTATAAATCTGATATGTGGTCACTCGGTAAGAATTACAGATGCCTGATTCTAGTTGACAAATTCATATGCCATGATATCTGACCTTGTGTAAGAATGATGTCTGTTTGTATGTAAAGGTTGCTGCATGTTTGAAATTGTTGCACATCAATCGGCTTTTCGTGCTCCAGTAAGAACAAAACCATCTATAACAGTTTGATGTTTTTACTGACAGTGAAGTGTCTCCAATATATGTTTAAGTGAAATAATTTGGTGAATCATGAATGAATCTGACAGGACAGGGCTGGACTTATCAATAAAATAAATAGATCATCCATTTCTCCTCTGCCAATTGTTTACTCTTCCACACTGTAAGTAACTTCTTTGTGTGAGAATATCTACAAAATATTTGGAATATATCTAGTGTATCTTAGAATGTTTTAGAATATCTTAAGAAGATCTTATGTACTCAGTTAGGAATCTAATTGAGAAAACAATCATATGAGTTGTTTTCTTTTCTAATTTTATTATGTATTCTTATTTAATGAGGGTTATTATTGTTATTGTATTAGTCTGCTTGGGTTTATACTAGTACTATCCCAATACTTAACCGGATATTTTTTTCAGTATCTGTGGAAATAATCATAGTTAATGCACTTAGGAAAAAGTATGTTAATGTATCACTTTATAAAATGCATTTAGTGTCTAACAGTTGAAGTTGATTAAAGTACTAGGAAAGTCTCCACTAATTCTATTAAGAGACTATATATATGGATAACAAGAAGAACATCAAAATCTCTCCCTCTAAATTTAACAGTTTAAATAGAATCAGTGTTAGTATTTTGCAATATATCATAATACACCATATGAATCTAATATGTTATTATTCATGGTCTTTGTTCTCTCTTTTCCTCCTTCCCTACTGAAACCATCTCTTTGCCCCGTAATTATTCCTTACCGTTGGCTGTGCACCAATTACAGAAACTAAAATTCTAGTTTTTCCTTATTTGTAAATCTTCATATTTGCTTTCTTCCCTGTATGGTGTCACAATTAATTTTCTAATGCTGGCATAGCATTGATGGAGAGTGAGAATATGATACAAACCTAATTTAGGATAAATCAACATTTGACAAGTGTATTGTCGATTGAAAATGTAAGAAATATTACAAGATAAACTGTTGTAATCCCAGAGCAAAAGCCCCTTCTCCCCCTACCTATATAACAGGCTCCAATATCCTTTCTCTCTCTCTGTAACTAACTCTTCCCTCCTTCCCTATTTCCCACCTAAGGTGACTCTAAGTGGGCCTTGTACATTTGGGCCTGTGGTCGAGAACCTATCAGAATGATAGACTACATCTCTCCACTGACGTGGTGAGTCTGGTGACATCCCTTTTGATCAGTGATCATTTCGATGGTGACATCTCTTCTTGCCAACAATAGTTCTGTTGATATCACCTCTTGCCAATGATCATTATGGTAGTGAGATCTTTTCCCACCACTAACAATCATACAAGTGATGAGTTTTCTTCCCATAATAAATCATCATACTGGTAGTGGTGGTGATTTCTCTCATCTCACTAATGATTCATACTGGTGATGAATTGTCTATCGGATGCAATTTAACCAGGTTCCCACAGACAAATCATACTGGTGGTGATTTCTGCCCTCGATGAGTAATACCTCTGATGAATTCTCTATTGGCTATTTGGCTGCAATACGAACTAGATTTAATCTTAAACTCTTATATTCTATGGATGAGATTCACAGCTTCAGTTTTTAAGTTTTGGGGGCTACTAGATTTTATCAGTTTGAATCTTCCAAATGCTGTGATGGATTTGGAGAAATTTGGGCCTTGTCTCTTGGTCATTCTAGCCATGTATATATGGACTTGTCTTTTCAACTATGGTCTATGGTTATAGCTGACATTATTTTCAGAATTATTTTCTTTTAGTTTTTTATTTGTGACAATGATAAAACTTTTGTAAGCATTAGCTTCAAGGGACGTGTTTGAATTTATACTAAATATCTCAGAATATATTTAATGTGTCTTAAAATATTTTAGAATATCTCTAAATATTATAGAAATATTTAGAAAGGTATTATGTAATCAATTAGACATCATATACTTAGAAGCAATCTCGAGAGTTGTTTCATAATTTTATTATGTTTCCTTATTTAGTCATTTTCAGCAATTTTAATTTATTAGCATGTGCTGTGTGTTTTGGCTTGTTCTAGCAGTGCTACATCAGCACTTACTAAATAGAACAGAAAGCTGAAGTAAGCAATTATTTCTCCAATATTATTTGAACCAAATATGCACTAGATAACATCATTGGATTAGTATTTTATATCAGATAATTAGACATCATAAATCCATAATACACCTTTTCATTCTAATAACCTATAATTTAGAGTCCTTGTTCTCTTTTCCTCATTCACTACCAAAACCACATAATATGACTTCGTAAAAACCATTAGCAGTCACCCTACTGTCATGATTTTTCCCACCTGAGCTTTTAAAAATTATTATATCTGTTTAAATCCAACAAAATTCTACCAGTAAATCCCTTCATTTCCTTTAAACACGTGATTGAAATAATAAACTGAAGCAAGAAGACTTCTGTCATTTTATGTTTGACAGGAAACAACTTATCAAGAGCATGCTGAGGAAAAACCCAGAACATAGACCAACAGTGAGTTCAACTGAGCTTTTCCTGTGTAACTCATTTATGTGGAGCTGTTCATTCTTACGCTGCACTTTGTTGGCAGGCATCTGAATTATTAAAGAATCCTCATTTACAACCTTATGTTCTACGCTGTCGTAATGCATCATCTATTTTTCTACCAGTACATCTTATAAATAGTAACTCAAAGGATAAAACAAAAAACAAATCTAGTGGTAGCAAAGACCATTGGGACAAGGAGGCAGCATTGGCGGGATTAGTAAATCGTTTGGATCGACTTTATCCATTAGAGGGAAATGGAGATGTACAGTCATGGAATCGGCATAATGATGGCAAGCTAGCAGTGTCAACCAGTGCAGAAGACAACCTTGAGACCAAAATGGTTGATTTGACCAGCTATACTGTGGAGTTTTCTATTAGTATTAGCGGCTCGAAAGATGGATCAACAACATCTGAATCAATGGTCTGCAGTGTGTGCAAGGAAGGAGACTTTAAAAATAGACTTACAAGGGACACGGCTGACAGTGAGATCACTTCAAAGAGTACAATGGATTCTGTGCATGAAGAACAAGGACTTGATTGTCACAAGTCATATGCAATTGACATAAATACGGTGATTAATAAAGTTGAGGACACTGTTTCCAATGAAGATTTCAATACAGATGAAGCACTTAGTGAAGGTGTCAAACCTAAGGACTCCAGTAAATCAATAATGTCCAGTGAAGACAGCAATGGTAATGATAAAGATGAGTTCATTGATGAGATCACATCAAAGAGTACTCTAGATTCTGTGCATGAAAAACAAGGATTTACAGCTGAACATTTTCAGAAGTCAGATGTGATTGACACAAGTGCAGTGTCTACAAAGATTGAAGATAATTTTTACAATGAATGTAGAACAGAAACAGAGAGGGAAAATGCCAAACCTGAGGACTCCAGAAAATCAATAGTGTCTAGTGAAAACAGCGACGGTAATGATAATGATGGGTCCATTAATGAGATCACTTCAAAGAGTATGCTAGATTCTGGGCATGAAGAACAAGGATTTACAGCTGAACTTTTGAGGAAGTCCGATGTGATTTACACAAATGCAGTGGCTACAAAAGCTGAGGATAATTTTTCCAATAAAGGTTTTGACCAAACAGAAACAGAGAGGGAAAATGCCAAACCTGATGACTCCCAAAAATCAGTAGTTTCCAGTGAAAACAGTGATGGTAATGATAACGATGGATTCATTGATGAGAACACGTTAAAGAGTATGCTCGATTCTGTGCATGAAGAACACGGATTTACCGCTGAACATTTTCTGAAGTCAGACGTGATTGACACAAATGCAGTGGCTTCAAAAGTTGAAGATAATTTTTCCAATGAAGGTTTTGACCAAACTGAAACAGAGAGGGAAAATGCCAAACCTGATGACTCCAGAAAATCAATAGTGTCCAGTGAAAACAGTGACGGTAATGATATCGGTGCTGTTGATGAGACCACATTAAAGAGTGTGCTCGATTATATGCATGAAGAGCGAGGGTTTATAGCTGAACTTGTTCAAAAGTCAGATGTTGAAATAAATGCAGCTGCTTTAAAAGGTGAAGACAAATTTTCTAATGAAGGATTTGCTAAAGCTGAAGCACAGAGGGAAGATGCCAAACTTGAGAGCTCTAGTAAATCAATAATTTCCTGTGAAAACAGAAATGATAATGATGAAGATGGATCTGGCTATGAGATCACATCAAACAGTTTGCTAGATTCTGTAGGTGAAGAAAAAAGACTTCCTGCTGAACTCTTTCAGAAGTCTGATGCAATTGACATAAATGCAGTGACTACAGAAGATGAAGATAAACTTTCCAAAGAAGGTTTTGATAGAGCTGAAACACAAGAGAAAGATGATAAACCTGAGGACTCCAGTAATTCATTGTCTAGTGAAGACAGCAATGGCAACAGCAACGATAAAGATGGATCCATTAATGAGGAAAGGTCATCACCAATTACACATGCTGTTAAGGTTGAGAATGACACTAACACTGGAAACAGCTTGAAGGAAAATGAAAACCCTGAAGCATTCACGGAAGGCTCATGCATGGACAGCTTGGCTTCTGAGAGTAATGAAATGCATCCAGGTAAGTATGAAGGCCAAGCAGACACACACACAATCAGTTGTTCAATGCATAAAGAAGTTGACAATGCTGTCGTGGCTGATAAGCCACCAAATGGCATTTCATTAAGGACACGCATATCAAGAGGTGGTGATAATACTTGCCATCAAAGAGCTGATGCTCTGGAATCTCTGCTCGAGTTATGTGCGCAGCTACTTCAGCAAGGAAAGCTTGAAGAGCTTGCTGCTGTGCTAAGACCGTTTGGAGAAGATGCTGTATCTGTATCATCCAGAGAAACAGCAATATGGCTTACAAAAAGCCTGGTGGCCTCACAAAAACTTAATCCTGAGGTATAGTTTGTGAGTGTGGTGCCCCTCATTATTTATACATTATTGTAAGAAAAATGTTTATTTCCAAATGTTACATGAGTTTGTTCCTTTGAAACTTTTGCTTGACTGAAGATTGGAGGCTGGAAAATAACATCCGATAAATTCTTTGCTGTCAGAGAGTTGCTTTGTAAATGGGTTAAATTATATTTGAAATGGTTGAATATTCATTGGTATTTTTCTGTAAGATATGGCCATTGATTGCATGAATATTGATATCGTCATAGTCCCCCTCCCCTCTCAAACTTGGAAACATAAGGCCTTGAGCTTAATATATTTATTTATTTGGTGGACTTATTGTTTATAAAATATCTTGATTTGGTTGACCTGATTAACATGGTTTTCTGGTTACTACACATTGGTCATTTTACTTCTTATATTTATGATTTCAAGGATTATAATTTTACCATTTTTTATTCAATGAATGTAATTTAGTTGGTAACACACATTGTGTTTATAGGGAAAGACTTAGGTTTGATTTCCACATAATATATTCTTGGAAAGTAGCGATGAACTTTATGTGTGATTAAATCTCAGACTAAGGATTAATTCCATAGTTGGTCCAAGGAATATCTCAGTGTGACACCATGGAACCAAAGGTGCTAATTATGGTAGTTAAAAAAAATTAATGTTGCCGTTATTTTAAAAACTAAAATGACATGTTCAATTATTAAATTAATTGATACTTGTAATTTGAAGAGCTAATTTGATGTATTCATTACTACAGGCGACACATACGACGACGGTTCTAAACCCCATACGACGACGGTTTTAGAATCGTCATTGTTGTGCGTGTCGTTGTAAGTTGGAGCTTTCGACGATGGTTATAAAAATCGTCTTTGTATCTGCTGGTTTTTTTTTTTAACAGGACATACAAAGATGGTTTTTGGAAAAACCGTCTTTGTATGTGCACATACAAAGACGACTTTAGTTATGTAAATCTCTCTCTAGTCTTGTAAATTTTCAATCATTTGAAAACACTAAAACAATACTTTAATTGTGTTTTGTTTTATTTTAATATTTTGAGAAGAAAACAGTAAAAACAAGAAAAAGAAAAGAACATAAAAGTCATATTTTTATAATTGATCTGAATTTTTTTTATTTATATTAAATTGTTTTGTGAGTTTCAAAGAACAAATGATCATTTCTCTTACCGTGTTAATTAATGCTTGTTACTGCAACCTTCTTACAAGCTTCCTTTGTGTAAATAATATAGCTAAAGCTGTTATAAAATGAATGATTATTTTAATCCTAAAGATTGTGAAAGTTTCGGATCTAAGATTAATGTCATACCTAGTTTAATTATGAGGATATCTTAGAATCTTTCCTAGAAGTCGTATATAGGACATAATTATGATAGTTATGCACAAAAGAAGAAAAAAAACTTAAGCCGGTGAAAGGATGTAAGCTATCTTCCATAATCAAGATATATGTGTTGAACGATATATTAATTTTGCATCTGCGTCAATTTCCTTCAAAAACCACGTCCATTTAGCATTTGACCTAAAAGCCAATATAAGTAAATATTAGCTTCAGATTTTGCACGACACAGATTCAAGTTTTTTGCCTGTGGATGTGGAACCAAACAAGCTATAAGATAAAAAGAAACTAACAAATATTTAGTATAGTAAATTTTTCATTATGAACACAAATCAACTACATTGTCAACAATGTTGATGATACATATATCAATGCACATAACTGTTGTGTTCACACTTTATTCCATACATAAGTGTATATAAGTAAATATATGCAGCCTTCTTCCTTGAGCTGTATGTTCCTTCAACATTCTTTCCCCATAACCCTGTCACATTTTAGTAGAACAAGGCAAAGAAGGACAAGACTGAGGCACCAACCAAGGAGCCGACGGCGGCCGAGGCACCGCTGCTGGGGCCAGGGGCGGGTGCAGAGACCTCTGTGGCAGCCAATGCTGCACTCATGGAGGCAGCAGCAATGAGAATGGCACAGGTAACCTTCCTCATGTCCATGATGGATAGTGAATTTTTTTTTGGATAAGTGGAGACCCGCTAGGTTTGTGGAGAAAGAAGCTGTTTATTTGGTGGTTATTTTTTGTCTTTTGTTGCAGGTCTGAGGGAGAATGGGATGTTGGAAAGGTATATATAGGGTAGGGGTTGGAGCTATTTGGGGTAAGGTCCTATTTTTTTGGCTGTGAAAGGGTCATGCATGTGTGGTTTTGCAAGGTTTTAGGGTGGCTTAAAAGGTTTCTGTGACCAGTGTTGGTTGGACTAGGAATATATGTGGCACATAAATTTTGTATCAACCGGTTGCTATGTTTGTGCACATGTTTTAATAATCCATTTGACCGAAAAAAGGAAGAAAAATAAATAGTAAATACTAAATAATATATCCATCCAAAAATGCCTTGACAAATTGGGATTTATTTTCCTTCTTTCTGCTTATGGTTTTTGTAGTTGAATTGTTTCTTGGGGCTGTCTAACTCTATAACTTACATAGTAGCATAGATACATATATTGTCCATATTTGTTTTATATTTTTTTCCACCACACCTTTACTTCTAAGGTAGTGTGACTTGAAAATAATTAATTTCTAAGGTTGTGTTTGATAAAAACATCAAGAACAAAGAGCTCAATGTTTGAATTCTCATTGATAAAAATTAAAACTTGAAATTCTAAGTTTGATTTTTTTTCCTTCATAAAATGATGAAATTACATAAAGGTAAATTATGGACATTAACGTAATGAAGAATATTATATTAAAGGAAGCTATCCATGTTACTATGGATTCACTTAATTTCGTTTTAGCATATATAAATTACTGTATGATTGAACATATGATGTAATATTTATATCTATATATGCTCTATTTATAATAAAACACTTATGTAGGTGAGGCCATTGTGTCGCCCTATCCACAAGTATGTAGATTGTGGACTTATTAATACGACTACATTAAACACTTGAAGCATGTTGCAAAGATCGGATTGTTTTAGTTTAAGCGAGAATATATTGAGTTCAAGTCTTAAATATATGAATGCATTAAATATTTAAAGAAAGAACTTTGTAATGTCATCTATCTTAAGCACAATTATCTTTAATGAAAAATATGTGGAAAAAATATTTGTCTTTCTTTTTCCGGATAATTTCACTATTATAATCTTATTGCGCATGGTTGTATACACATTCTAATAGAAAAAATTAAGTTTAATCCATATCATAACTGATTTGAGTTAGTTTTTTATTTTTATTTTCATATAAAATTATTTAATGACCATTTTAATATTGGATAATAACATTCAGATTTGTTATCACTTATCTCTAGTATGTTCAAATTCAAACATTAGATTTATTAGATTGTCATCTACTGTCATTATACACTAGAAAATAAGGATATAACATTGCGTAGTTAACATCAATTTATATGAAAATAGATATTAACAAATATGCGGAGGCATTTTTGTGAAAAAGTGGAAGTTGTTAACATTGATTTTTTTGTAAAATGATGTTAAGTATTGTACTCAACATCGATTTTATGAAAATCGATGTTGCACGTCATGACTCAACATCGATTTTATGAAAAATTGATGTTGAACGTCATGAGTCAACATCAATTTTATAAAAATCGATGTTGAATGTCGTGAGTCAACATCGGTTATACGAAAAATAGATGTTGTGGTTGACTTTAAATATCATATGTTTTGTTTTTGTTATCACAATTTTCCTCTCACGCTTATTACGTTTGAAAAAGAAACCAACATCGTCATTGTCACGATAGCCCTAGCCGTCGTGGTCACTGTCGTCGTGGAAAAAGCAGTCTAAAGTCGTCATGTCTCGTTGTCACTGCACTCACAGTCGCACGCCTGTGTCGAGGAGAAAGTCTACCTCAGAAGACTCTTTCACTGTCTCAGAGCACTCATTACAGCCTCATCTTCGTCTCAGGTTTGTCACATCGTCTTTTGTTTCCTTCACTTAAGTACAGAGGGTGCAATGTAGTATATATTTTGTACAGAGTGTGGGGCTTTTGTTTCTGATTTTGTTGGGTGCTGCTTGGGCTTGTGATGCAAGAGAGCTAGCAATAATCTTTGGTAACAATTGTTAGATTGACATTTTTCTCATCTTTTTGCTTTTAAATTTAATTATCGTGCCTAGTGAGATGGATAGACCTCATACCAAATTTAATGTACTTGGTTGTTGTAGTAATAATGTAAATAGTGATGAGCTGTATACCTTCTAAAACCAAATACCCATACTTGTATCATATACCAAGTAACTTAGAGATAGAATGCAAGGCTTGTATTATTCAGTCTCCTATATATTTATTTATGAATCTTAAGTGGAAATTTTAAGGAGTGACAGGTTAATAGTAGCTTTTAGCCATCAATGGAAAACTGGAAAAAAGAAAAGGCACTACTACAAATTCCCTCTTCTATGACGGATATTCAACGATGGTTGTAAGCAAACCAACGTAGTATCGTACATGGTGGCGATTTTGTAATTATTTGAACAATAATACAAAAACGACGTCGGTTTATACCATGACCGACGTTGTTGACTATAATACAAATATGATTATATGTAAACCGTCGTTGTCTTCAGTTATTTAAAGTTCGTTTCCATAATAACCGTCTTTGATTCTTTTTAAAAAATAAAAACGTAAATTAACCTAGTTGTTTCACACTCCCCCTTCTTCGACGAATATTGCGCCCCTGTCTCACAACAACATCCCCGTCGTCTGAAATTGAAGGCTCTTCTCACTTTTCATACTCCCTCGTACATGAAGAAGTCGTTTCACTGCACCATTGCCATGTATGTTGTGTGAGGTGACCATTGAAGAGTTTACGCGTTCGTCGTCAGTGTCGTGAGAAGCTTTGCAGTCATTTAGAGGTACGCGTGTAAGAAGCTCCATTCTTTGTGCTTGTTCTTTCGATGCTTACACATTTGGCATGGTGTTGTCGAAGTAACGGAGGGTCTTTGCTTCCAACCTAGCTACCACCATTTATGTATTTTAAAAATTCCTAATGTGGGTGTTTAACTTAATATTTGTGCTTCTGATAAATCACTAATTAGTTTGTGAAATCAATTACTTAAATTTTGAAATGCATGGGTGTTTAACTTAAAAATTCGTAATGTGAGATATGATGTCTTTCATAGTGTGTGTCCATGTTGATGTTTGGATGAAATGATTTACGAAAATTCTTTAGGTCAACCTTAACAATTGTCTAAAGTAGCAACCTCGAGATAGGGTGTTGTGATTGTTTAGTGAACTTGCCAGTGGTATGTATTATATCTGTAATGTTCACTGATATGCTTCCAATCTGCAATAGAAATAGGTACCTTAATATTTCCCTCCACATTGTCGCCAGTGATATGTATTATATCTCTTGAGGGAGGTCAATTTTCTAACGAAAATGGGAATCCTTTAGAGCAGAAGAACAAGTGGCTCTAAGCAAGCTTGTGTCTGGGGATTGAGATATCTATTTGCCTCTCTCCATGGAAGAATTCTTTGATTTTGAAAGTAGGCATCTTTGCTAAGATACTTGAACCATGTTATTGGGTTTCCCTTTCTTTCAATGTTCCTGCTATTCTTTCTAATTTCTAGCCAATTACCTTTTGATAAATCAATAAAAAATTCCAAGTCATTTTCACTTTGTGCTCATCCATATAGGTCTACCAAAACTGAACATTTCCACCTAGATCTTGTATTAAAGATGACTCACATAAAAACTATTAGTTTAAGAAGAAAAAAATAATATATATATATATAGCAGTATCATATAAACAAATCCTTTGGGAGCACAAATTACCCCCACTATTGAATTTTGATAAGGATGATTCCACATATGAATGAAGTGCAAAACTACAATTTACTGGAAGTGTGCATTGGAACTTTTCTGACCCGGGAATATCCAACATCTTGCAATTAGTTGAATTAATGAGCTCATCTTTCTTGTTTTTGTATACAGTTGCAAACCACATCCTTATATATACATGAAAACTCTGTAAAGGATATTCTTGTTGGTACTTAAGTATTAGAGTGCTAATATAGGACTTCAATTTCCTCTTTGGTTCAGTCCTTCCAGATTACTTTCTAGTCAGACTTCTCTTTAGTTTCAAAGTAGTAGACATTCTTGTGAAAGTCATATTTGTGAATAGTATTCTTTGTGTATTCTGACCAAAATCAGCATTGTATTATTCTTATTCTTACTATTCTCCAAACAATTGAAACTATTGAAATCAGTTATTTCCTTATCACAATTTTCAAAATCAGGAAACTAACCTGAATACTATCTTTTGCGTGACAACTGCTGGTAGCCTTCATGTAATTTGGTGATGCATGTACCATTTCAATTGGTGTTGCCCCCTCTAAACTTTCTGTTTCAATGGAGAGATAATCATATCGGTAAATAGGAGTGGAAAGAGTCGATTGTGTCGAATTGACTTGGAAATTGAACAGAGAGCTCAAGAGATGCCTACCTTGAGATATTGTTTTACAGTATAGCTTAGCCTCCCTCCCTTTGCAATGTGAACAGAGAGTGTGATGACCCTTGCTGAACCAAATGCAACAAAAATAGTATTATTAGGCCTTTGTATAACTGAGATATAGTTGTGTATTGGCTGTACATACAAATAATGTCTTAGCAAATATCAATATGCCACTGTTTGATGGAGTAGAAATAGAAATAGATCTTGTATGACTTCCATGGAGAAATAGAATTCTTCGGAATTGGCTAAAAAATTCTCAGAATTGGCTGCAACATGAATGAAGCTAATAAAGAGCAATAAACATTGGAGAAATTCAAAACATCTAATAAAGTAATAGACCAACCTTGCTAATTTGATTCTCAAGGTAGTAATGACGATCTATTGGTATGTTGTTCTCTAGCACATAGATAGGATCCTCTAATCTGTCATATGCCTGATTTCTTACACGTTAGTCTAGGGAAAATCTAAACAAATGTTTGAAAAACTTCAAAAAAACAGGGGGGCATGTTGTATTACCTTCGCACCTTTTGCAGGTTTAATAGTAACATATGGTACTCTGTCTCCACACATGTTGTATTTGATTATGCAACCAACCTTGCGCATCCTTTCAGCAAGTTCAACATGATCATACTTTGTTATTTATTTTGTTTGCAGGTACAACTAAGTCACCCTGTTAGTTGGGAACTTACTAGTTGCCATAGCTGACAATATATGAGGAGTCCATCACATTTTTGGATTCCATTCCATTGCCATCAGCGAAGTTGCCTTTGTTGTTTGTGCCTACTGTAGGAGGTATGAAAATCATTGTTACACTTTTTTGCGTATCACATTTACATGTCTAACATGTGTTATACATTGTATTCAAGTTTTCTGCATTCATAGTAAACCTTAGTGTCCCGTTCGAGCTTCAATATAATGATTAATACAGATAGTTTGAATTAATTGTTGTATTGGACCTTGAATTGTCCGTTTGGACAGTTTGGGAAGATTCAATTTGTTTACGCAATTCATGTGTGTAGGTTAAGTATGGTTTGTTTAATTTGATGAAATTTTGGATAAATGCATACCACTTTGATCTCTAAGTGCACATTTGAGATGTGGTGAATTGATTTCACTGGTTTCACTTAGTGTACTTCAAGATGGAAGCGAAATGCTGCCAAAATTTTGTCAAATTAAACAATCCATACTAAACTTCAACACATGAATTGCGTAAAACAATTGGGTCCTCCTGAATGGGATAGGGCCACACCTTTAATGAACTAGGTCTCATGTTTACCCATGTTGGATAACCATGTAAGTATCACAGCAGACTAAACATGGACCGCAGTTGGATGAAAGCATCACGTATAACTGACGAGTATGAGAATGGTGTTGAATTCTTCTTGTAATTTGCTAAAATTAATGCACCATCATTGGGTGGAAAGTTCTTCTGCCCTTGTGTTAAATGTGCAAATGGAAGACGACAGTCACTGAATGAGATTAGGTCACATCTTATATGTGAAGGCATAATCCAAAGTTATACTAAATGGATTTGGCATGGAGAATTGTCAGACATGACATCAATGTCTCAAACGGTATCTGGTGACGAGGTATTTGGATATCAGTTAGAAGAAATGATACGTGATATTGGCCACGAGGCTTTTCGTCAAGCACATGCACCTTACTATGATGAATTAGAAAGTGATTCAATTAAGCCATTGTATGCGGGGTGCACAACATTCACAAGGATGTCAGACATGTTAGGTTTGGTGAACTTGAAGGCAAGATATGAGTGGAGTGACAAAAGCTTCACATAATTGCTATTATTATTGAAAAAGATGCTTCCTCAAGATAACATACTCCCCAAAAATCACTACGAGGCAAAGAAGATATTATGTTTGGTGGGTTTGGAGTACCAGAAAATTCATGCTTGCCCTAACAATTGTATACTGTACAGGAATGACTTTGTCACACTGCGCTATTGCCCCACATGTGGGGTATCCCGGTACAAAGTGAAGGACGATGATAGTAGTGATGATGCGACACCAAAGAACCCTCGTCCAGCAAAAGTTTGTTGGTATCTTCTCATTATTCCAAGATTTAATTGGCTATTTTCTAATAAAAATGATGCCAAACATCTTAGGTGGCATGTAGAAGGAAGAATAACTGATGCGTTGCTTCGCCATCCTGCTAATTCTCCCCAATGGAAGATAATTGATTGTTTGTATCCTGATTTTCAGGTTGAGCCAAGAAACCTAAGGCTTGGTCTTGTTTCAGATGGTATGAATCCTTTTGGTAGTTTAAGTACCAACCACGGTTCATGGCCATTTATGTTGATGATTTACAACCTACCTCATTGGTTATGCATGAAGTGAAAATACATTATGCTGGCTATGATGATAGCTGGTCCAAGACAACCAGGCAATGATATTGATGTCTACCTTACTCCATTGATTGGCGGCTTGCAAAAATTGTGGGTTGATGACATTGATGTGTTTGATGCGAATGCGCAACAAACTTTCTTGTTGTGTGCAATGATTTTTTGTACCATTAATGACTTTCCAGTGTATGGGAATTTGAGTGGATATAGTGTCAAAGGACATCATGCATGTCCTATATGCGAGAAGCAAACAAGCTACAACTAAAACATGGAAAGAAAATAGTTTATAATAGGCATCACAGGTTTCTCAAACCTTAACACCCGTATCGGCGATTGAAAAAAGCTTTTAATGGAAGGCAGGAGGATGAACAAGCCCCAAAACCGTTAGATGGAAAGCAAGTTTATGATCGGGTGAAGGACATTATCAATATCTTTGGGAAGACCCAAAAGAAGGATGTGATGCAAAAGAACATCTAGAAGGAAAGGTCAATTTTCTTTGATCTTCTATATTGGTCCGATCTAGATGTTAGACATTGTATAGATGTCATGTGGAGAAAAATGTATGTGACAGCTTAATTGACACCCTACTGAACATAAAAGGCAAAACAAAGGATGGTTTAAAAGTCATCAAGATTTGGTTGAATTAGGTATACATGAACAATTGCATCCTATATCAGAGGGTCGTCGAGTGTATTTGCCACTTGCATGTCACACCATGTCAACAAAGGAGAAAAAAAGTTTTTGTCAATGTTTGTGAAGTTTGAAAGTCCCTCAAGGATACGCTTCAAATATCAAGAGCCTTGTTTCAATGAAGGACCTTAAATTGGTAGGCTTGAAATCTCACGATTGTCACATTTTAATGCAACAACTTTTGCCCGTAGCCATTCGAGGTATCTTGCCTAACAAAGTTAAGGTTGCCATAAGCCATCTATGTTTTTTCTTTAATGTTATTTGTAGCAAAGTTATTGACCCGAGACAGTTGGATGAATTAGAGATGAGGCTGCCGTTGTGCTTTGTGAATTGGAAATGTTCTTTCCACCTTCTTTTTTTGACATAATGGTGCACTTAATTGTTCATCTTGTTAGGGAGATAAGGTTATGTGGTCCGGTTTTTTACGGTAGACGTATCCTGTTGAGCGGTACATGAAGGTCTGCAAAGGTTATACCAAGAATCATTGCCGACCAGAAGCATCAATTTTGAAGGTATGTTGCCGAAGAATGTATTAGTTTTGTTCCGACTATGTGGATGCAGTTAAACCTGTTGGGATTCCTCAGCCTTGTCATGAATTATCCAGGGGAGGTCATGGTACGCGAGGATTCAATGTCGTCACTATGACCCGTCAACAGGTTTCTTAAGCACATTTGTATATTATGAATAACACATTGGATGTTTTGCCGTACATATAAATTTACAAACAACACCTCACAGATACTCACCCGAAGATGAACATGATGAAGGTATTGCAAGATCATAACAAGACTTTCATTAACTGGTTTAGAGAAAAAATCTTTGCAGATGAAACTGCTTCCAAGAAATTAACTTTATTAGCTTTTGGGCCAAATCTTAATGTCCCTACTTGGAAGGGATACAATATCAAGAACTATTCCTTTTACACCGAATCACAGGATAATAAAAGTTGTGTGCAGAACAGTGGAGTCAGTGTTGAGGCTTTTTTAGAACACTTTTCTAGTGCATCAGATAAAAAGCCGATTCGGGCTTTGATGCCTTACTTTGGTGTCATTGAAGAAATTTGGGAAGTTGATTATAATGAATTCAGAGTGCCTGTCTTTAAGTGTAACTGGGTTAATGGAAACACTGGTGTTCATAAGGACCAACTTGGTTTTACTTTGGTTGATATTCATAAACTGAGTTACAAAGACGAGCCTTTTATCATGGCTGAACAAGCCAGACAAGTCTTTTATGTGCAAGATCCTTGTAATTCAAGGTTGTCTGTGGTTCTTCAAGGAAGAACAACTGGCATAGTTAATGAAATTCATGAACCTCCAACTAATATTTATGAGTTGGTGCCAATGTCTAGACAAATACCTTCGATTGGTGATGAACATATAGTGGATGATGAGCATGCAAATCGTACCGATCATGAAGAAGGCTTGTGGAAAACAATAGCACATAACAAATTAATTTATAGGTAATTTTCTTCACTATCACATTATGTACCCAAATTTCAGTTTACTAATTATATATGTACTTTGCATTTGTGTTTTGCTTCAATTGGAAATGAAGACAACTTAATTGGATATCTTTTTTTTTATGCAGAGATTGATGGCAACACCATCGAGGTCCCCTTTGCCTTCAGATGAACCTTCAGAATGTATGTCTAGGAGGAGCAGACAATAAATGCGACTAAGAAGCTTGACAACAAGGAACTTGGATCAGCATAGACCAATCGTTGAAGTCAATCCTCAACTGGGAGAGGATCGGGGCCCCACAAGCACAACTTCCACAACTATCTAGGAGTTGTAGCACGGGAAAGAATTCCGATAATCCTTGAAAAATGGAAAGATGTACCAGAAAATCTGAAGCAGCTAATATGGGATGACATCTTGGTATATGAAAATACCTTGTTTGTTATTAGGTCAAGTCGATTGTTACAGCTACAAAGTAATACACTAAATTGACTTATTGTTGTTGGTGCAGGGAAAATTTGAGATTGTTGAACCACTTGCAGTGAAGAGTAAGGTGATGTCATCAGTGGCCACCAGATGGAGGCAATTTAAGTCTTCCCTAACAAGTAAATACATATATGCTAACAAATAGGGTGAAGATAAAGAAGATCCTTGTGTTAAGTATGGATTAGACCATGATACTTGGGAAGCATTTCCTGCAAGTAGGAAAAATCCTAATGGGCAGGTGAGACGATTGGTTATTACATGTTCAGATGCTTTCAAGTATTTGACAGTTTCATTTACATATCTACAAAAATTAACTATTTTGTGTTACACATAGGGAATTAGAAAACAGGCCCAGGAAATTCAGAAATTCAATGATTGTCCACACGTCCTATCTCGAGGGGGTTACGAGTTGCTTGAGAAAAATATGATAGAAGAAAAGATGAACAAAAGACAACATGATGCATTGAACACTGAGGACCCTACATTGCTTGATGACCCACTATCTCTTATTCCAAGACATGCTAAGTGGAAGATGGCTTGAACAAAGATATATGGGAACATAACATCTACAGTTGCCCAAGAAATATCTGATAAAATAGTGAGTAACTTTGATATTTTGTGTTGAAGCAGATTGTTCATGTACACCAACTGCGTTTTGATTTTGGGGTTGTCATCTCGTGCTTCTTGTAGGACTCGTTACAAGAAAAAACAACACTAGGAAGCTTTGTTCCCCATGGGCGAAACGATATTCTCAATGCTGCCATAGGATGACCAGAGCACCCTGGTCGTGTTCGTGTAGCAGGGAACGGTGTCACAATACGTCAATATTTTGGACAGGCATCCCGTGGCTCTAGCAGTTCTCTGCCATCCATCAGCCCACATGATTTGGTTGACCTTATTGGAAACCTGAAAGAAGAATGGAGGAGACAACAAGAGGAAGAAACCAAAAAATATGTTGAGCAAATCACACAATAGTTTAGCCAGAGAATGAAAGAAGAGTTGAAGGAGGCCATCAAGATGGAGTTGTCCCAAATGGCATCACCACCGTCCCCTTTGGTTGAGATAGATGTTCAACAATTAGTTGCACGTGTCTGCACAAAGGAGAGTTGTGCTGAAAATGCAACAAATCCATCAGGAGAAGAGCATGTTACAAATGTGGTACCCATTATGGGACTCAGGGTTAGTGTTAAGCAAATTATCGAAGGATACGCTGAGGTCCCTTTCTCGTTGTCTGAAATCCTATATGTCAGACAAACCTGATTTGACGTTGTCGACATGCACCAAAAAAATTTAACTACGTTAATTCTGTAGCACAGGATTAACCTAGGTCGACTCAAAGACACAATCAATATGGTTCTAGCTTCAATCTGCGAATAACAGTGAGGGGGGATTTTATCAAACAGTTTGTGTGTGTAAGTAAAACTTGCAAAAACGTAAACTAAAATTAAGGAGCAACACAGAATTCAAAAGAAGTAATGTAAAACAGAATTTAAAACATCAATCCAATTCACCTCACCAAGCAATTCGAATCATCATTGTTCTCGGAAATTAATCCTATCATGATAGTTCATTCAATCTCATTAGAAGCAACTCAATCGACTTAACCCCTAAATTGATTGAAACCACAACCCTAACTGAAATATCATCCAATTAATTCTGTGATTAATGTTCGAAATTAGGAAATGAATCCATAACCTAATCCGTTTTCAATCCTAAACGCATTCATAATCATGAAAACAGAATA
>PYAF01004207.1:352924-417124 GCA_007407185.1 Glycine tomentella
AAAAATGAAAATGAAGAATAATGAAGAACAACCAAGAACAGTAGAGAGAAAATGAAGAACAAAGGTTTGATTCTAAAAACTAAAGGAAAGAAAAATAAAACTTGTTTATTGAAAATGTAAAGAGTGGTGCCCAAGTTTCACTAAAGTCACTAATATATGTAGTGACTGAGTTCTGAAAATAAAATGGGCCACAAACAAGCCCAACAATCTAATTATTTGCTATTTACAACCATGAAAGTCAAATTCGCAGCCCAAAATTACAAGTGCAGAGGCGCTAACTTCAAAGCTTAAAATGACCATCTAAATGATAGAATTGGCCTTGGGCTATTTCTATCAAACTTGTAGATCTTTTCGTTATCTTTCCAGAGACTCCTATAATACTCCATTCGGAGATCGGTAGCACCCTATAGATCCTACACAAGTCAGATACATCAAGTGAGCAAAAATCTAAAAATACGCAACAATTAGTAATTAAGCCCACTTACTTGCCTAGGCCCAAAAACTGAATTAGAATAGGAAACTAAAGGTCCAAGAGAGGTCAAATAAGCTAAGAAGGATAGAAAAATACTCAACTAAAAGCACTCTATCAAAATCCTTGACACATTTGTTGCACGGCCCACACATCTTGTCAAACTTGTAGCTCCCTAGGTATTAACTCTATGAAAGCTTGCATTTACATAAAAATCTGTTTGATTTTTCACAGTAAATTGTTTATTTTCATAACCTCTTCAATCATCAATTAACTAGACATGGTTCTTTATGAATATAGGATCCACAGTTGTGTGCAAAAAAACCCATTGAACCTATTCAAAGGTCGAATATTATTGGTGACGATGACCCATCGGGCGACCTGATTCAGAATCTATTTGTTTTTTACAAGAAGCCGGTTGAGTTGTTGTGGGATGGTTCTAAATATTGTCTTCCTAATGTAGTGACATCCTTCTTCTTAACTTTTTCTGATGTCAACGAAATTATATTAGGCGACAAAGTTTTAACATATCTATCTTACAGTTGTGGATGATGTAAGTAAACTCACTTTCATGGTGTGTTTTCATTAAGACAATTTGTTACGGGCTAAAATTCGATTGATGTTGTTTTTTGGGGTGTCATGTGTTAAAATTAGGAACAAAGTACAACCTTAGGACATGGTTCGGTCTATGGATTCCTTGAGCCTCAGTCAATACACTGCGTAAAGGATAGACATCAAGAGTGTGAAAAATACATTGAAACATGGATCAAGCAATCACAAAGACAACTGTACCTAGGAGCTTACTTCAATCAGTAAGTACAATTAATGGTTTGGATTTGTTTGCCAATTTTTGCATAATAACTGGTACAAATTTTATTGATTTCAGGGCCTATTGGCAACTTGTGCTATGTCCTTGGTCTTACAAAGTTGTTTGGTTCTGTTCATTACATAGGAAGCCTGACCACTACATCAAAACCGCAATTAACAAGTTAGTTGTCCTAATTGCTAAAAAAAATGTAATAACCTAACTCACCTTCATGTTTTCCATTGGTAATTCAGTGCAATAAAGACATTGAAGCCAACATTCTGTGTGAAAACGTCTAATGCTACACCTAAATGGATTGAAGTGAAGATTAGCCATTTAATGATTATTGACTTATATAGTTATGTTGTTGGCCTTCATGTGTTCCTACGAGATTACAATTTATTTCATGGTTAATTATAGAGCCATGTTCAAACTGGAGGCTATAAGTGTGGCTATTACGTCATGCATTGGATGTGGAACAAAGTCAGCGGCTATGTGAAGAGTGAATGGAACAAGGTAAATTACATTTTGTACCCACTTTGTTTAAACTCTAGAAGTTACTATGAATTGACTACATCATCCATTATCTTTGTTCATGTTATGTTTCTATTTTTTTATGATGTAGTGGTTTCTCTATGCGACACCATTAGACATGGAGTACATAACAACAATTCACCAAAAATGGGCAGCGTATTTGTTACAAGTTAAAAAGAAGTCGTTGACACATCATTAGATGTTATAAGACAAACCAGTAGGATGTATCCCATCATTATTTGAAGAGTTATTTTTTTTTACTCTCTGAATCTTCTTGGGATTATTTATATTTAAAATATTTATCTTTTTTTGGCATGCATGAAATTCTATCTTTCTCTCTAGCTAGAAGTTATATGTGTGACCAGGACATCTTAATGAAGGTTTCCTTTATGTTTTTGTTGCTTTTAAATCCTTCAGTTTTATGAAAGTATATTCTACAACTTCCCTTAGATATATTTGATTCTATAAATGGGAAGGGTACAACCAGTGGTAGATCCAGAAAAATAATTAGAGGGGGGCAACTAGTGGCAGATCTAGGAAAATTTATTTATGTCCGTACATTTAGTGGTGAGGGTTATGGGACAGCGCCCTCGAAATGTTTTTTGGTAAAGAAAATTTAAAGGAACAAACAATTATAAACCATAGTCTAAAGAAACAAACAAATAGTCAGACCAAGTTACTGTTCTAAATTGAATAGAATAATGAAAGAAGCTTATTGTAAATTCCGATGAGATTTCAAAAGACCATGATGACAACATGAGAGTTAGTTTAGATATAAGTATTGAGTTTGAGATCTTTGAATATGAGCTGTTACAATATAGACTAAAATATTTCTATAAAATACATATGGTTAAACTGTACTTCTCATTTCAATGAAGAGCAAGGACTTTAGTCTCCTTATAAACAAGTACTAATGCATGAATTACAAATGAAAATAATTAACAAGTACTGCAAACAAGTGTTTATGATTAAACTCAATCAATATTTCCCTTCGATTAATGCAGAATGTTGTTTATAATAGGTTTTGGCCCGACATCCCGGACTGAAATTATATATTGTTGAGGGCTTAATTTAGTTGTTTTCAGTATATTGGAAAATGCAAAGGAATTACTTTATGAATTTGCTATTGTTGAGGGCTCAATTTAGTTGTTTTCAATTTATTTTTATCTTCCAGATGAAACCTGTTTCTCCTACATGTGGAAAGGTTTTCCCAAGCGGACTGTCTCGCTACATTGATCGGGGCACATTGGAAACATGCCTTCACCTTATTGTTCTTTCTCTATCTGTGGTACTTGCTTCCTCTTTCTGTCCATTGTCAATTATAGATTAAGATCATGACTGAAATTCAAATGTTAAACTTCTAATACCAGGTTATGGCTGGGTCTGGACATTTACAAACCTTTCGGCTGTTGAGATTCCTTAGAAATTGTGCAGATGGGCAATCAAGTTATGGTATTCAGATGGCAGTAAGTTCTGGAAGTTGTATTCTAGCTTTTTAACTTTCATTTTTCTTAAAGAATAAAATCTGGATATATATATATATATATATATATATATATATATATATATGAGAGGCTGGCTTTGGAACTTGAAGTTTCAGGGGGTTGGGGATTGAACTGCCTTACCTTAAGTGGCTGGAGGTGGTTTGGTACCATTATGCTAAACGGCTAATGATCTGCAAATTGTCTTTTTATCTCATTCCACAAGTTGTGTCTATATTATGCAAAAATTCCTTGTGTTTGGCAGTTGGGCTTTAGATAAAAGAATCAGTGAAAAATTTTCTTCAATCATTTGGTGCCTGGTGAATCAAAAAAAGTCTGCTTATGTATTCTGTTAGAAAATTAGTATGATAATCCTGGATAAATTCAAAGAATCGTGTTCGTACACTTTCCGAACAAAGTATTTCGACCCTATTCTTGCCTGGGTTCACGAAATCCTTGTTGGGATAATTCTTTGAAGAACAATCTGCTTCTGGCAATAGAGAACAGATCAGGAATGTAGAGAGAAAGTATGATTTTCGTATATATTAAATCTGAGGCCAAATGACTCCTTATATAGGAGTTTTTCCAAACAATGCAACTCTTGGCGATAAACCATCGTAACCGTTGGTGATCGGAGCGGTTGGGAGTAGTTATTTTTCTTCCCTTTCCCAAGAGCGGTTATAAGTAGTTACTATTTTGAATTGTTAACCGCCTCTTATTCATAACTCATAGAGTTTAAACAAAACTCCAACAATCCCCTGGATCCCAGCCAGGGGCGCTGCCTCTTGGAACCCCGCACCGTAATCGCGGTCAATTATGCGTTGGCTCAACAAGCGTGCACTCCGCACTACCCTAACTTGTTTCCAAAGCTTAACGCGTAATCGCATTGGCCTATAGTAAATCACATTACTACTAAAATCCATAGATGACACTAAAATCACCAACATATTCATGTACATTAAGTTTCTTCTCCTCGTGCCTGCATACAGGATACATGCATATAAACATCAGTAGACAAAGTGGCTTTTGGTGTAGTAGATATCTTGTATTATGATAGTAATATCAAAGAATTAGTTTGAAATTAATATATTCCTGTACTTCATTTGGTAAAACAAATTTTGTTTACGTCATTACACGATCTATATTCATGCAACATCTTATATATGGTTGAATTCTTTATTTATTTTTTTTCACACGAGTTTGGTAATAATTAGCCTTCTTTAGTCTCCCTTATTTTTGTTTTATAAACCTGATGTTCTAGGTAAGCTTAGCTATTGGTTTCTTGTTTCTTAGTGGTGGAATGAGAACATTTTCAACAAACAACCATTCCATTGCTGCTTTGCTAATTACTCTATATCCACGCTTGCCAACTGGTCCAAATGATAACAGATGACAACTTCAGGTATATCAGATTGATGTAATTACAATACCTTGTGATAAAGGCTTAAATGTTTGTTAGTTTACTATTGAAAATTAAGCACGGGAAAAAGTTTTTTTGTAGGCATTTCGCCATTTCTATGTCCTTGCAACAGAGGCATGATGGATTCAAACAGTTGATGTTGACACAGGTTTGCCTGTTTATGCTACTATATCTCTGAGGTGTCTGACCTGTTTTATTGCAAAATTTGAGAATTTGGCCAAATGACAATGAGAAAATGAACGAAAGTAGGACGTATCATCAGTATCATGCACAATTCTTTCTGCTCTAAGATTGATTTTCCTATAATTTGTATTTTGTTTTTATTTGAAACTTGATTGATGAGATGTTCCTTGTTTGTATGAAAAGTAAAGCCTTCAATTGAACTGATTGGTTGATAATAGTTGATATCTACCAAAGACTTTTGAGTGACTGAACCTTGGTGAAATTTGTTGCATTACTTGAGATAGGTTTTGTCATTGCATGCTTTTGACTGACAGGTGAGCTGAATTAATATGAAAATAATCTTTTTGCATTGGATTAAAGTTTAGATTCAACTCAGTTCAACTCATTAGAAATTTAGAACTGAATGCAAATATAAAAACCACACTTGAGAATTATCAAACTGAATTAATCTGCGCCTTTTAGTTTCATTAAGTTATTCTGAGTGAAATTCAAACTACAGTACATGTATACATTGCTCCGTGCATCCTGCTTAGAATTAGTTCATTTTGGCTTTCAATTGACCACTTCCATGGTTTCATGATGGGGCCTTTGTTGGGTTTTATCATTGTATTTTTGCTTCCATTTTCTTTCGTATTTTACTTTTGAAGATTACTGATCCTCCCTATAAGCTTATTATTTTTTCTCTACAGTCAATTGTTTGTTTGAATAAATGTTCAATTTTTTTTCAAACCTGGTGGCTGATTGTTCATTAGATATATTATGTATCTTTTTGAATTTATTTGAATAAATGTTTGATAAATTAATCTCACAAAATTTAATTACGGTGTTTCTTAATTAAATTTGTCCTTCATTGTCCCCCAGGATGGTATCTGGTGCATTGGCTGGCAGAAGTGTACCACAAACAACATCCTAGAAAGGACATGACCCTTCTTGGAGATACAATTTAGAATTAAATGGAGCTTATAAATTAATCCAGTGACTTAGTGTAAGTTTATGGAACGTAATTTGTGCATCAAGTCACAGAATGAATCTGATTATGATTTTTAAGATATTTGGGTCGTTACAATTACTACTATATTATTTTTAGTGAGCTTCGACTTGTAATAACATATTTGGTGTAAATAGGGGTATCAGGTTAGTGCATTATATAACTTTGTAGTGAATAATATGTTTACTATGGAAATAACTGTTAATTTTGTGGGAATGCATTCGTGGAAGGCATGAATTTAGATATTTCGTACAATGGTTAATTTTAAATAAAATTAAATCAGGTTCCTTAATTATCGTTTTATGGAAGTAACCATATAAGAAGATAAATAAAAAAAAAATATATCCTTCTAAGACAGTTATTTAAAAAACCCGTCGTCGAAAGTTATAATTCTAAGACGGTTTTTCGCAAATAACCGTCTTAGAACAAGCTAGATAAATTTTTTTAAAAATTGTTGAAAATCAAAGTCAATTTTTTTCGTAAAAATCGTCTTTGAATTATGTAATTCTAAGACCTTTCTTTATAACAACCGTCTTAGAATGTTCAGAAAAAAAAAAAAACAGCCATTCGAAGAAGGCCCTTGAGACAATCGTCTTTGACTTGTATGCTACAAGGACGGGTTGTTGACCGTCGTTGTTTCTTGCCAATTTTCGACAACATTCCAGACAAAGACGATTGTAAAATCATCTTTGTGTGGCTATAATAACCGACGTTAAACGATGCTTCTATAGTAGTGAAGGTGGCACTAACAACCAATTATTTGTCAATAGGAAAGGAAGCTTGGGCCCAATTGAAGGATCCTGTAGGTTTGGGACCTTTTTATCTCTGCCCTCATTCTCCAAATTAAGTTCTTGTCCCATTTTCAAATAAAATACATAGATACCCTTTTTTTCTATAGTGTGAATTTGGGTCTTTATCCACTCAGTTCACAACTTATTTTCAACAAAATATTATGCACTCACCTTAAGAATTTGATTTTCCGTAAACTGATTTCTTACATTTTTTATTGAACTTCATTAAGTTATTATATATCCTTAAATCTTCAAAGACATATAATAAACTTCAAAGCTAAAATGAATTTTTATTTTATTTATTATTATAAGTCTTATTCTAGTAGTGCATTATTTAAACTACCGTAATTGTTTACGCAATCAATTCATTAATTATGCTTCAAGGATAATTGTCACTTTGTACATGTATGATACAATTCATTTTATTTTAATTAATTGAAATGTAGAAGTTTTAAGGATAGATATTGTTTGTCTGGAAGCTGCAATGGTACTAGCTGACTTGCCGTCCTCTAGCAATTTGTCTTGTGTCTGTGTATGTGTGATTGAAGTACCTTTTCCTCAAACTGAAACTTCCGTAAAACATAACGGAAATAATTCATTCAATGTAAAATTTAGAAAAAAAAAACAGAGGCCCATACATAACCGTTATGAAGTTTTGTACAAATATTGTCATCATTCTATCATTACTTTAGATACACTCATGCACCATAGAAAATATGTATAGATACAAGGTATAGGGGATCTAGAGCTCTTTCTCTCTTTAGTATCAACATTTTCTTTGTCCATCTTCTATTACATTTCTGTCATATTATATTGTTTAGGTGCATTTAAGGTCCATTGCATATGAACTCTCCATCGTCTCTCTCTTTCTCTCATAGTATCAACATTTTCTTTCTTTCCATTTGTTACATTTTCGTCTTTATTGAATCTACAAGTTACATAAATGACTAAATGAAGTGCAAGTATTTTTTGGCTTGCATTTAAGGTTCTTGTATAGGTGCATAACGCCATAGACTATGACACCACCATTTTGTTATATTATTTTTTGGCTTTCACTTTGGTTTGTTTGAGTGTTGGTAAGAAGAAATATTGTGAGGACTTGAGTGTTTCTATCTTTTGGATCAAGCTAGAGTTATGAGTAAGAAAATCAGTAACATATACATATTGTCTCTTGTTAATGCCACTCACTATTGTTGAATATAATTCACTTTTGAGTATTGTTATTCCATCGTGTAGCTCATATTCCTTTTCATTGATTAAAGAGAGTACAATTATATGATGTCGCCACAAGTTTCTTGAAAGTTTGAATATAATATGTTCAATGTTCAATGTTCAATGTAATTTGTAGGCATTTTTCCTTATTTTGTTTTTATCGTCATCATGACATTCATTGTTGGAGATTGTTAGTGACCATCATCACATGTAAGAATGTCTTTCATACTTTTTTTAGGATCTTTTTCTTAGGAGTGCTTTCATAACTTGTATTATGTGATTAATGACTATTGCTTTATATACAATTAATGTTCATATGAGTGAACTTTAGTTTACTATTTGAGATTCAATTAAATATTCTTTCAGACAGTTTGGATTGAATGTTGCATTGATTCTTGAATTGTTTGTTTGGACAGTTTAGGAAGAGTCCTTTTTTTTATAATAGATTCATATGTATAGGTTAAGTTTCTTTTCTTAAATTTCATGAAATTTTGGTACAATGCATTTCACTTTATTCTCCCAGTGCATACTTGATTGTGGTGGAATTCATGTCACTGCTTTGATGTCATGTACTTAGAGATTAATACGAAGTACTGACGAAATTTCGTCAAATTTAAGAAATGAGACTTAATCTTTACATATGATTCTACTATAAGAAAATGTCTTCTTGAATGGGGTACCCACCTTTAATGAAAAATTGAGGTTTTCATGCATGCAATAACTTTGTGAGTATCACAAAGTTATTAATTAGATGGACCAAAGTTGGATCAATGCAAGTCGCATGAGCCCTGCGTCTGAGGAAGGTGTTGAACAGTTCTCGAAATTTTCCTCCGAAAGATGTCGATCGGATGAGGATGGAAAATATTTATGTCCTTGTATAAACTATTTGAATGGGAGATGACAAGTACTATAGACATACGGGAACATCTTCTGTGTAATGGAATTAAGAAGAATTATACAACATGGATATGACATGGTGAATTGACAGACATGCATAAGGGGTCTTAATCTGAACCGGTTGATGTAGAAATGATGAATCAATTAGAGGATATGATTCGTGACCTTGCACAAGAATCTTTTCAGCAAGCACACTCCCCTATGTATGATACATTGGAAAGTTATTCATAAAAGCCTTTGTATCCGAGGTGCAAGAAGGCTTTGACACTGTTGTCACTGTGTAATGCCTTGAAATTTTGATTATTGAAAAAGATGTTTTGATGTATTTCTTTAGTTATTTTATTATTTGATTAGTTTAGATTAGTTGAATTGTTATGTAAATTATACTTGTGCAATTGCTTGGTGTGGATGTTAAGTTATGTGGAGTTTGTTTGAGTTGCGTTGAAAGTGAGTGATTCCGAGTTTGACCCAACATTATTTTGGTAAAATTACAATTCTGAATTGGTTAACCATTGGATCGCCTTCAAATTGTACAAGTAGGCTCTTAAACCACATATTTAAATCTTCACCATTGGGATTTACGAAATAACATCTAAAGCATGAGATATTAATTTTTCACAGAAGTAGTGAAATTTCAAAAATTGGGTCAGGTCGCCCAGGCAAGCCAAAATTCTCCTGGCAGAGTAAAGTTGGTTATAAATTCGGACAACATTGTAAAAACATGAAAATGGCAGCCTTCTTCTTCCCCACACCTTCACCTAACCTCCTATCATCCTCCTCCACCACCCACGACCATCGGTGACCGCCACGAGCCACCATTTCTTGTTGTTGAACCACCGCATGGAGAGGAACACTTTAATCGGAGCGGAATCTTCAAAACTCAACTCGAGGATTCGGTAGAGAATGGAGCCTCCAATCTTCCTTTCGCAGTTTCTTCGAGGTAATCGTGTTTTCTATGCCTTCTCCTAGCTAGTTTGAGCCTTTCTTGATATCTCTTGTGATTTAGATACCATTATTGGGTATTTTTACACTTCCTTTGAAGAACGTTTGAAAATGAGACATTGTAAAAATTTCTTTTTTATATTATTGATGTCATTTTTGTGACCTTCGTTGAGTCCCAACCACATTGGTGTGATCAGAATTTCAAAACGATGTCCTTTTGATGTAGACTTTCAAAATACCATTTTAGTCCCGTTTTCAATTTGAGTGGGTATTTGACCAGGAATGTTAGTATTAACGTTGTCTTTGAAATATATACTAAATTATCTTCGATTTGGTATATAGAGCTCTGCGTTTGGGGCAAAGCACGCGAACTTGAGGGATCTCAAAACAACACCATGAGGAGCTAACGAGAGAGTTTATAGATAGGTAAGGGGAGTTTATTGTTTGGTTACAGTTTTTGATACCATTGTTGGGGGTTCGGGAACCCAATTATGGAGATGTATGCATGTCCCTGTTGTGTGCTGATTTTCAAGAAATACTATGTTTTAAACTAATGGGATGTGATATATTTATTATTGATGTATGTTTGTTCCTGTTGTGTGCTCGTTTTCAAGAAAAAACTGTGTTTTTAACTTATGGGATGCGATAAATTTGTTATTGATGGATAAAACTATGAATGATGTTGTTGTTGTAATGATTGAATTTTTGGAAAAAGTCTTAATTATAGAGGAGACTCTGCCCAATTTTTTATAATATGTTCTCCTATTTAATTCTTTATTAAATTTTTAAATGGATATAAGAGTTTGTTTTTTATATTGTAGTCCTCCTCTTTAATTTAGAATTTTCCTAAAATACCAGTCTCGTGGTAATATGGATTGTGAATGAATTAGGTTTGTGATATTGATGATGATATTGAAATGAGATTATATTGATAATTATATTAATATGAGATGATATTGATGTTTATGATGATGATATTGAAATGAAACGATGTTGATGTTGTTGATGATATTGAAATGAAATGATATTGATGTTGTTGATGATATTCAGATTGAGGTGATATTGATGTTGATGATGACATAGATGAGAGATGATGTTGAGGTTGATGATGTCATCATGATGGATGTACATTGTGCATGTGAGGTGCAGTGACCAGTTGGATATCCCTGCGAGAAATAGTTTATGAATTTTAAGCATTCCTGAAGAGAGAAAGGGATTGCTTAGAATTCTAGTCTCTATCCATGATTATTGCATTATGAGCCATGTCTGTATGTTGCGTATGTACATGGGGGATGCATGACTTACTGGATATCCTTGCGAGGAAGGGTTTACAAATTTTAAGCATCCCTAGAGAGAAAAAGGGATTGTTTAGAATTTTGGTCCCTATCCACGGTCAGTGCATTGCTGGTGCCCATATTTCATACTTTATAATTGCATGGATGGAAATAGAATGAAGGCAATGTGTGTGTACTTGTGATTTTTTATGGGCTAAAAACGCGGGTACTAAGGGGCATGTCACTCGGTTTGGAATTCCCTTGAGACTCTAGCAGATCACCATGGGAGGAATGGCTAGTGCACGACAAGGTGACCCTGATAAAATACTGAATCATTTTCCTAAGAGAGGCTATTTCCATGAGAATGGTACCACATTGCATGGTGAGAGTGGAGTCAGGTGCATGCATCATTTTGAGCATAATTTATTTGAATGGTGGAAAAAGTCGATGACTAGTTTGTTGAGTGTGTATTGAACTGATTGATTACTGAGAATGATTGTGGTTGTTATTGTTGCTTTCTTTCTAATTATTGTTATCTAGAACTTGTTGATTTTGTATAATAAACTCACCCTTGCAATTTTTGTACCGTGTGGTTGGTACTTCTGATGAACGCGAACTTTTGTTCATGGGAGCAGATGAGCAGTAGTAGGTGACCTTGGAGGGAGATCCTTTTTGTTGGAGCCGCCAAGCCGACGTGATAACGTTGAAATTCATTTTGGGAGAGAGTTGTGTTTTGTTTTTAACTCTTTCTTAGTTGATTCCTTGATTCTCTTTAATCGGGCATGTAAACCCTAATCTTATATATTTATTAATAGCTAAATTATGTTCTGACATGTAATGGTTTAAAATATACATACATATGTATTTATTTACGTATTTATGTGTTGTTTGATAAGTGTATTATCATGAAAAATTTACTCCAAGTTTCATAATCAAATTAATGGAGTTTTAATTAAAAATTGAAATTTTACGTTTAGACTGATGATATCGTAGCAACGAGGTGGGTCGTTACACACGGTACAAAGTGAAGGATGATGACGAGTGTAGCAGTGACGAAAGCACAAAGAAAGGTCCCCCAATGAAGGTGTCATGGTATCTTCCAATCATTCCAAGGTTTGAGCGTTTGTTTGCTAATGGAGATGACGCAAAAGACCTTACATGGCATGTAGTTGGGATAAACTGCGATGGAATGCTCTACCATCCAGCTGATTCCTCCCAGTGAAAGAAAGATTAATCATTTGATTCAGATTTCGGAAGAGGCAAGAAATCTTAGGCTTGAACTTGCCTCTTTGGTTGTGCATGAAGTGAAAATACATGATGTTTTCTATGATGATATTGGACCCAAGATAGCTAAGAAATGACATCAGTGTTTATCTCAGTCCCTTGATTGAAGACTTGACAAAGTTATGGGACAAGGGGTTTTCGTGTTTGATGGGTATCGAAATGAGACATTCAAGTTGAGTGCAATGCTATTTTGTACCATTAATGACTTTCCAACATATTGGAATTTGAGTGGATACAATGTTAAGGGTCATCGTGCATGCTCTATCTATGAACAAGATACAAGCTACATACAACTGAAACATGGAAGAAAAACAATATACATTTGACGTTGACATTTTTTGAAATTGTATCACCTTTACCGGCGATTGAAAAAAGCTTTTAATGGAAGTTAAGAGCATGAAAGTGCACTGATACCGTTAACTAGCCAGCAGGTTCTTGAGCAGGTTGAGGACATCAATACTATATTTTAAAAGACCCAAAATAAGCTGACAAGTAAAAGTTTCAAATGGAAGAAGAGGTTGATATTGTTTGATATTCCATACTGGTCTGATCTAGATGTTAGACATTGTATTGATATTATGCATGTGGAGAAAAATGTGTGTGACAGTGTCATCGGTACCCTTCTTAACATTCAAGGCAAAAAAAGGATGGTTTGATTACTCATCAAGATCTAGCTGAGATGGGTATATGTAAACAATTACATCCAATGTCAGATAGTAACAAAATATACTTGCCTCTATCATGTCAAACTTTGTCAAGAAAGGAGAAGACAAGTTTTTGTCCGTGTCTGCGCTGTGTCAAAGTGCCACAGGGATACTCTTCAAATATTAAGAGCCTTGTGCAACTAAAAGATCTAAAATTAGTTGACTTAAAGTCTCATGACTGCCACGTCTTAATGCAACAACTGTTAGCCGTGGTGATTCGAGACATTTTGCCTAACAAAGTGAGGCATGCCATAACTCATCTATGCTTTTTCTTCAATGCTATTTATAGCAAAGTCATTGACCCTGTAAAGTTAGATGACTTGGAAAATGAGGCTTCCATTATCTTGTATCAGTTGGTGATGTATTTTCCTCTTTCATTTTTCGACATCATGGTTCACTTAATTGTTCATCTTGTGAGGGAAATTAAATTGTGTGGTCTTGTTTATTTACGGTATATGTACCCGATTGAGCGATACATAAAGATCTTAAAAGGGTATACAAAGAATCTACACTATCCTGAAGCATCCATTGTTGAAAGGTACATTGCAGAAGAAGCTATTGAATTTTGTTCAGAGTACATTGCAAAGGCAAAGCCTGTTGGGCATCCCGAGTATCGGGATGATAAGAGAGTTGGTTGTAAGGGTTCACGAGGGTTTAATGTTATAACTCTGGGTCTAGACGAACTGCAACAAGCTCATTTGTATATACTGAATAATAGTAATGAAGTTCTGCCATAAAAAGTTTGTCACGAAGTCTTAGTCAAGGAAAGTAACCCAAAAATGACCAAGAATATGGTGTTGAAAGAGCATAACAATACTTTCCTAAATTGGTTTAAAGATATAATCTTTAGTGAAGATAACGTTTCTGAGACGTTAAGGAAGTTAGCAGATGGGCCTAAAAGAAATGTTAGAAGTTGGTAGGGATATGATATCAACAAGTATTTGTTTTATACTAAATCACAAGACGACAAGAGTACAATGCAAAACAGTGGGATTAATCTTAGGGCAAAATCCCAACACTTTGCTACTGTACATGATGACAATCCTCGTCTGGTGTCCATGCCTTACTTTGGAGTCATTGAAGAAATCTGGGAGCCTAATTATGTTAAATTCACTGTGTGTGTTTTCAAGTGTAAGTGAGTTGATAGCAATATTGGTGTGTAAACCGATGATTTTGAACTTACTTTGGTAGATCTGGAGAAGCTAACTTATCAAAATGAGCCTTTCATCATGGCAGAACAAGCTAAACAAGTGTCTATGTTCAAGATCCTTGTGACGAAAGATGGTCAGTGGTTCTACACGAAAAAACCATTGGTCTTAATGTTGAAGATGATGATTCAACCCTTAATACTTGTATCACTCCTTTCTCCACACAAATGCCTAACATCAATTTACAATTAATTAACATCGTATAATGTAATCTTTTTTATATTTACTTGTTTCCATATTTACAATTACTTAATTTACCATACAAAGTGAGTTGACTTTAATTAATGTTGTTTTTAACAGGCACATGACTACACCACCAAGCTCCCCTCCTCCTCTTGAGTCAGCACCTTCTCCATCTACGTCGAAGAAGACAAGAAGAACAACACGACTCAGATTGGCTACCATACCCATCGAGATGGAGAGACCAATGGTTCATATGGACCATGCCACTGGGAAATCTGATGGTCCCCGCAGAAAGAAATTAAGGACATATTTGAGGATCGTCGCTCGGGACAAGGTGAATGTTACATCTGTTAACTGGAAAGAAGTTTGTACAGCACAAAAGGATTTGATTTGGGAGGACATTTAGGTATTTGAAATAAATGTTGAATGTTATTATAATTGGCTTCACTTCACTTAAAATGTTTAATGTTATTGACTAACTATTAAATGTATTTTTTGTATTATAGGTTGAATTTGATATTTCAGAAGCGTCCAACCAAAGGACGAAAAAAAATTCCTTAAGACGGTAGGAGAGCGATGGAGGTGGTTTAAGTCAGATTTGACCTTTAAATGGGCTCTAGCACAAGGCAAGAAGGAGGATGATGACACTGTCTATGAAAAGTACGCTATCAACAAAGAAAAGTGGAACAATTTTGTCATAGTCGTAGAGACCCTTCATGGGTGGTTAGTTGACTTGCATTGTTTATGAATTTGACTGATGCATTATTTTCAAGCGCATTTTGTTGACAAGTTTTTATATATTTGTGATAGGATGTTAGAAAGAAGGTGTTAGGAATTTTACGGTAAGCGCACCATGTTATCGTTGCAAGTTACAAAATTTATAAAGTTCGTCTCCACAGGGATTTGTGTTTACTTTGGCTAGTTTAAATCTTTACCAGTTTAGTAGTCTTATGAACAAATGATTAAAACGAAGATTCATTTGTGTGATTTTGGATCATAAGATAAAGATAAAATTGCGGAAGTAAATAAACGACTTTAAGTCAAGGAAGCGTAGAATTGGATTTCGTCTTACTTATCCCATCGATTAATTCTACCTATGCATTATTTTTCTATTCTTATTGACGCACACGTTTAAGTAACCCTAATTCGATTCCTCGCAATTAAAGTCCTAAGGATATTTTACTAAATATCGATCCCTCGCATATTTAATTAAATACCCAAGCATTAAGATCATAATCATGCGTTTAATGCGATCAAAACGTTATGCCCTATTCCTAGCAGCAACATAACATAATGAGTAAATTCATTCAGTTCAAACCCTAAGATTACTTTCCAGTCTCACTTACGATTTAAGTTCGTGATACTAGTGACCAAGTAGAATCAAGCATTAAACGCCGAATGAAATTACCAACAAGAAATAGAATGATGCATAAATAGAAATTAAAAAAGCATAGGGATAAGAAGAGTACGTCCAATCCTTAGAGAGTTTAGGCGTTCATCGGAAGAACCTCCTCAAGAGAATGACTGACGAAGTAGCTTGTCATCGATCCTCTTTTCGGCAGAATCTCCGCTACAAAAACTCAGTTTCTCACTTCCCTAACTCTCTACTATAACCTAGAAAGGATCCTAAGCCTAAAACATGTATTAAGTAGCTAAACTAGTGCCTAGGAACATGCCTTCCTTCACAAATCCGTGGGGTATTTATAGGTTTGTGCCTCCTACTTGCTTTGGTCGCCCAGGCGAGTGGTTTCTTCACATTTTGGTCGCCTGGGCGAGCTAACCCTTTTCCTCTTGGAACTTGCAGCTTGCCTGGGCGAGCAAAATACACAGGGTTTGGTCGCCTGGGCGAGTTAAAACCTTATGGCTGAAGTTTTCTTTGGGCTAAGTCGGTTTCATAATTCAAATGCAACAATGTTTGTGAATAATTAATATATAGGATTGTAGGTACGCATAATTAGAAGGCGAAAAAAAATAAAAAAATGTGGGGATGTTACTATTACTATTAACTGGTTTATGATTGGCATCACAAGATTGTACACTAAGGTACGACGTTGTAGCTCTTCCACAATTGATGTCATCATTTTAGGCTCTGCAACTGATGTCCCTGAACTGCACATTTATAGCATACTATATCATTAAGATTGTTGATATAAAATACTAGAAACTTATAATAAAGGAATAAAATGAACAATTTATATACTAGTGGTTGCACAAAGTTATGTATAGTACTTGCATAACATTTCTGTTATTGGGTGAGTAGTGATAGAGAAAAACCTTCCCCAATAGCAATCCTGTGGATATATGGGAAGATTCTTTCATAAGTGGTGACTGGAGCACACCTGTTAAACTTTGCTATGTCCGTTGTATTTTTTTCTCCCCTCATATACTTATTCAAATACTCTGTTTCCCTATTCTGAGTTAAGATTTGGTTCAAAAGGCCTTATTGAACTTCAGCAGCCTTCATTGTCAACCTCTCTATCTCCTTCAGTGCTTCCTCACCTTTGTACTCTAACTTATTTCCATCCATGACCTTTAAGGAATGCGCATTTAGGATGAACATAGTGCTTGTTTGTGTAGATTGAAAGATAGGCCCCTTTGTAATTGATACTCAGAGATGGAAGCAATGTCATCTCTAGTTTTAGTGATATTGAGTCCAAATTGCAGGTCCATCTATGTTGCTGCTATAATACTTTGTTAATAGAACAAGGACTAAAAAATGTGGTGCAAGATGTTAAAATCAAATAAGAAAGGTTGAATAATTTGGACGAGTAACAAAACCAAAATATGATGTTTGAGGATTCTATTGTCCCATCATAATTGTGTAGTTTCAACAAATCAGAGAAGTATTATTCTTTTGTTGCTCTTGTACCTCTTGTGGGTTCCAAATATGAGGTTGCTTATACGGTTTGCTAGCTATGCTTCTGTTAACTATATGCAACAAAGCCTTATTTTTATATTCATAAGAACAATTGTTACTACATATGTCTAACATTGTATTACTTAAATGTTGTTTGTTGTTGTAGGTGTTCGCTTTTTACTCGGTTAGGGCCTTAACGGGTCTTTTAACTTAGGTTTGGTTATCAAAACAAATACTGATTGATCCCGTCACCCTCACCGGATTCTGCTGTTCTTGAAATTACTTGTATTTTCAGGTATTTCCGTTGTTTAGTAGTAGATGATTATAGTTTACATTGTTCATATTCAGGTTGTAGATCATAGAATATATATATATATATATATATATATATATATATATATATATATGTTGAGGTCGTACATCATTATAGTTTGGTCTGGACTCTGGTTGATCATGTTATCTTTTGCATTGGCTATTTATCTCATGCACTGACAACTCCAGATGCCCATGGAACGATCACCGGTGCAGATAGGTGTGAATTTCGATACCATTCAGGATAACTATCCTTAAAATTTAGTTTGGGTCTCTCAGCCTGTGTTCAGAATACCAAGAAGAGTATATTAGGCAGAAGGCAAAAGTTAAAATATGCATGACTAGGAAGAAGACTTTACAATAATTTAATTGTCATGCATTTTTAGTCAAAAATTCCTATTATCTTGGCTAAATGAGTTTCCATGAATATTACCTTCCAGTACTATCCTCCATGAAAATTGCAGCCTTTCTCTGATCTAGATCACTATTAGGATAACTATAGGAAGTATCATCTTTCTTTTATCTAAAGTTTAAGCATGTCACTCAGTGCTGTGATAAGGAAATCCATCTCCCCTTTCACCAGCCTTACAACGTTATTGCCAATGATGAACTCTGGGACATACACAAACATCATAGTGAGTCTCAAAATGCTAGGGAAGAAAAAATTGCAGTAAGAGGACTTGTTAAAAGGGAGAATTAAGTAGCTTTCCTCTTACTGAAAATGCTTTTTGAAATCTTCCTACAAATTACCAAAAAAAAACACTTCCCCTCTAGTACAAATTGTTAATTTCATATTCAAATGGAATCAAGGTTCCAAGAGGAAGTTAGTGAATTAGGCTAGTAATGTGCCTGTACAGTACAGACTTGAAATTTCTCTGGTAAATTAAAGAAGAGGATCATAAAGTAAAGTTTCATATGCTAATTACAGAATCTGAGTTTTCTTTTCAACAGCCTCTACAGAAAGTCACTTTTGAGATTATAGAGGGAAATGCGTTTATTAGAGAGAGAAATATTACATAATCAGGAATTTTTTTTATTCTCTCATATCTTTATATTCTGATCCTCTAGAGTTTTATAATAGCTGCAAGATGGTACAGTTGTACATCTAATGCTTTATATTTGTTACATTATATTTATAATTTTCATTTTCATATAAAATGAAACGTTTTCTGTGGCTAAGATTTCATGCAGTTTGTTTAAAACTTGAGAGAATCTCAATTACATAACTTTGTATAATGTTTTTCTTCTTTTTTATTTATGGATGTTTCATATATCCTCGTCTCAGGTGGAACGGCAGAGCTTACTCTGTTCACACTTTTGTTGAATTTAAACCCCACCCTATTTATAGTAACAAGTGCTCAAGAAATTTCTGGACTCCTAAGCTTTTACTTATTGAGTCACCTTGATTAGAGCAACTAGCTTTTTTCTTTTTATACATTGGTAGAACTAAAATTTGAACCTGTGAACTTATACAAACTACTTAAGCCCCTCACCAGTCTTACAACAACTATCCGGATAAATGTATGCTACATTTAATATCCCATGCATCCAGCATATCAACAACATATAATAATGTAATCTACAAACTTTCCTGTCTTCAATGGATTAATCTGTAGATGGTGTTTACTTGTAAATTAGAACAAATATCAGGTTAACCCATGTACTATCACTGCATCAATGAAAACCCTTAACCCATGGGTTTTTTTTTCCTATATATGTTACCAGAAGAGTAAAATTACTAAAAAATATGAAAAAAAAGTCTAAATTCTTCCATTCATCAATTTCATAATAAATATGAACCCATTCATAATTATGAATCAACTGAAAGAAAAGAAAAGAAAAGACAAAACATACATGAATGTTGGTTAGAAACTAAAAGCATGTATGTAGTAAGTTTGTGTTACAATCGTATATGAATAAACCATATGAAGTTCAACTGATAAAGAAAAAATTGAATATAATCAGATCCAGTCCAGAAACACTAAATCAAAAGTAAAAAATAAATAAAAAATCCAATCTTAAATAATGTCGAACTTAAATAACCCAACGCATTTCCTATTTGCAGAAAATGAGTAAACCAATAAATAACTTATTCACCTCCTTTGACATCTCAACACCTGTTAGTTATGCTATTCCAGTCCCTGCCTAAAAAACATAAACAAAATAAATTACACAATCTTGCCAATTACAGACAACAAGTGATGTGTTAGACTGTGCATTCGTACGGATTTATAATAGTAATTAAATTAAGCTTTTTTTCTAAGAGAAAACAATTAGCAACATCAACAAATTTTATTAACTATAAAATTTTTGGCTCTTATTTATATTTTAGGTTTAAATTTGATCTCTTAAATTTTAAAAGCTTCAGTTTCTTATAGTGTTTATGTTAATAATATTAATTTTGATTGAGGTAACATCTTTTTATAGTTTGTCATGTGTCATTCAATTGATTAAATTTTTGCAAAAAAAACTAATTTAGTATAACGAATGTTTTCAACAAATCAAAATAAACATTTAAATATAAAAGATTCAAGTAAATCCTAAAAAATATAAATAATTGCCTAAAGTTTTATTTTAGTTAATATCGTTTTGACTCCCTAATGTTTTTGTTGAAGCTACCCCATTAAGAAAGTGTAAGAAACTCAACTTCCGCCTCAACAAAGTTAAAAGAGTTTAATTTTTTTATTGGCCACAGTCTACGTTGGGTTATTGAAATTAATCAAATAATAGTACTATACTATATTTGTCAGATTATACTCCCTTAATCTGCAAGCATATGTTTCAGAAAATGATCCCATACATTCACTATCTTTAGCTGTTATCAACCTAACATTTAAGTAAACAATGCTTTGAAACAATAAGAATAATAATTGTTATTAACATGATGATGATGAGATGATCAACTCCCTGTATTCCAAACCACCAATTCAAACGTTCACAATTATTTAATAGAGTACAGAGCCAGCTTTGGACTCTAATATGATTGGCAATAAAATGGTCTCTTGTAGTAGTAGTGTAGGAGCAGTTGAACATTGTAGTTCCAGCAACGACCAATTTTTTTTCTAGACAGAGCAATTGTTGAATTTGGTCTGGTTTCTGTACAGAATTCAATCGTCCAAACTAGCTACATAGAGCTATCCATTTCAATTTTCAATTTCATGCAATGTTACAGAGAGAATGGGGGCATTAGCCAAATAGATACAAATCCCTTGCCTTTGTTTGCAGTCGCCTTATGGAATTTTAAGGAGTCTCACGTGTTAGTAAAAAGTTTTTATTTGAAGGTTCAGGTTATTGCTTATCAAATCCATTCATGGTCCCCAATGGCCAATGAATGTATTTATCACTTAGCTTAATGATAAGAGTTTGTTTGGTGAGGAAGGGCAAGTCTTGGATTTTTGTTTCTTACCCTTTTGGGGACCAAGCAATGAAATGCACAACATCCTTCTATGATAACGGTCTAATAAATGATCATGTGTCATGTATGTATTTGCTGTCCCAAAGGCCGAAACTGGTAAGTCTCAATTTGTCATCTGTTGAAGTTTGTGTCCAGTTAATATGGTCCTACAAAGTTCAGTTGAGGCCCAGCTTATTGGCACTCTTGCATACCCTTCCAAATTTCCTGTGATTTCTGAGACAATTCATGGCAAAATAATACATAAAGACCCTTATATATATGTATTTGAAAATATAATATATACTATATAAAAAAAACTTAAAGTTTTATATAAAAAACAAATTTTAAATAATTGAAAAATATGGCTTTAATAAATATTAAAAATAGGCATTGTATTTTTTTTATTTAATTTTACTCTGTTTCTTTTTTCATACAATTTACTTTCCAACAAAATTACCCCCACTCATCATTATCTATGTATAAACTAGAAAGTCACCTCTAAAAGTAAAAAGGAAAGATATATACCTTGTGCGATAGACTAGACCTAGTCAAATGAAACTTTTTCGTTTCTTCCACTATTTCATGTAATCTCAAACTTATCGTATTCATACTCTTTACAATTATGTATCGGAATTCAACATGCTTGGGATGAAAGTAGGATAAGCAACATCATTGTACCTTGTAAGATAGACTAGACTTCCTTGAAACTCCAACCCCCATGCTTCATATGCATACTTTAATAGTATGTCTTCCAAGCTGACTCTGCATCTTTTACCATTCCTACCAAGACCTTTATAGCTTCGTGTGAGACCTGTTTCTCAGCAGCAATAATCCCACCTATTTTCCAATGAGATATCTTAACTTTTCAACTGCAATTTCAAGAACTGCCTCAACAACTTCCAAATAAACTTGTTGATGATGCATGTGACGTATATATGTGAGTTTGGGTATTATTGTTAAATTTTGCATTAGTGTATTTGTTAATTACTATTACATTGACGAGAACGATGAAATGATTTATTCTTGAGATATAGGATCAACAATTTCCAACTTACTCTTGTTTGTTGTTTCAGGTCTTTGGCATTCACTCAATTAGCAATTTGAAGATTCTGTCGTCTTCTATCGGTCCAAGAAATACTAAGTCCTTCCCATTGTCGACATCAAGATGTTCTCTTTTTAGTTTTGTTGAGCATCTTTTGAGGTATGTACCAATTGTGTATTTATTTTGTGTCTTTACGCATGCTTGTTGATATGTTAATTACCTTTACTCATAACATACAATGCATAGTTGTTCAGCCTTAGTTCCCCGTTTAAGGTTCAATTGGATGATTTCTACGGATAGTTTGTATTAATCGTTCAATTGAATCATGAATTGTCCATTTGGACAATTTGGGAAGTTATTAATTTTATACATCATTCGTATATAGTGCTTAAGTATGAGTTGTTTAATTTAATGACGTTTCGGTTGAATGCATCTTCCTTTGTTCTCTGAGTGCATACATGAATGTGGTGACAACAAGTCATTGCTCTCATGTTGTGTACTTGGAGACCAAAGGGAAATGCTGCCGAAATTTCATTAAATTAAACCAACCATACTTAACTACTATGTATGAATGATGTATAAAACCTAACTTCCTGAATGGGGTAGGGCCACACCTTTTGCAAACATGGGAAATTCATTTACATGCATTGAACATTTACACATTGATAATGACAGCTAAGTTAAACCATGGACCGTACTTGGATGAAATCACCGCGCATTAGTGACCAGTATGGCAGTGGTGTTGAACAATTCCTACAATTTACATCTCAGAATGCGGCTTCTTTTCATGGAAAGTATTTTTGTCCATGTGTGAAATGTTTGAATGGAAGATGACAATCAATCGACGAAATTAGAACATATCTTATCTGTGACGGCATCCTTCAGAGTTACACAAAATGGATATGGGATGGTGAGTTGCTAGACTTGCCAACAGTTGACAACACTGCACCGGTTCATGAAGATGCAACAGATCGTCTAGAAGAGATGATACGTGATCTTGGAGAAGAGAATTTTTAACAAGTACTTGCACCTGTGTAAGATAAATTAGAAAGTGATTCAAAGATCACGTTGTATGACGCATGCACAACCTTCACACGACTGTCAGCGGTTTTAGCATTGGTGAACTTGAAGGCAAGATTTGGATGGAGTGACAAAAGTTTTACGGAATTGCTATGCTTGTTGAAAAATATGCTTCTGAAAGACAACACCTTGCCCAAAAATCATTATGAGGAAAAAAAGATTTTATGTCCCTTGGGAATGGAGTACCAAAAAATACATGCATGCCCTAATGATTGTGTGTTGTACAGAAATGAATTTGCTGATTTGAAAAATTGTCCAACATGTGGTGTATCGCGATACAAACTACATGATGATGAAAACAGTGTTGATTCATGCAGAAATAATAGTCGTCCAGCAAAAGTTTGTTGGTATCTTCCAATCATTTCAAGGTTTAAGCACTTGTTTGCTAACGCAGGTGACACAAAAATTCTAACTTGGCATGCACATGGAAGGAAAATTGATGAACTTCTCCGACATCCAGCCCGATTCTCCACAATGGTCAACAATTGATCGTTTGTATCCTACTTTTGGGGACGAGCCAAGGAACCTAAGGCTTGGCCTAGCTTCAGATGGAATGAATTCTTTTGGTAACCTTAGTACTAACCACAGTTCTTGGCCTGTGCTGTTGATGATCTACAACCTCCCTCCTTGGTTGTGCATAAAGAGGAAGTACATTATGTTGTGTATGATGATATCGGGACCAAGACAGCCTGGAAATGATATTGATGTGTATCTTGTACTGTTGATTGAAGGCTTAACAAAATTGTGGGTAGACGGGGTTGATGTGTTTGATGCAAATCTACAGCAGACTTTTGTCTTGCGTTCTATGGTTTTTTGTAGATTAACGACTTCCCAGCATACGGCAATTTGAGTGGATACAGTGTAAAAGGCCACCGTGCATGCCCGATTTGTGAGAAAGATACATCCTTCATCCAACTTAAACATGGAAAGAAGACTGTATATACACGACATCGGAGATTTCTACACCTTTATCACCCATATCGCCGTTTGAAAAAAGCTTTTAATGAACATTGACTGGTTTGTATACCTGTTTTTTGTTGCAGTGGTTTAGTGATGGAACAACCTTAGATGTTGACGACATAACAAGAATAAGGCAAAAATGGGCAGCATATTTGTTAGACTTTAAGAAACAATCAATGTAGGAAGAATTTCATGTACTATGATTTCGAAGTAGGCGTATTTTGATGTTGTGAACTGTTTATTACCTTTTGTGGATCCCATAGTCGAATATATAAATTATTCACCCATATAGCAATAGTAATTTGGTCACTATTGTTGTCTGGTCTATTTAATTTTTATCATAGTATATGTTGTTGTTGTGACCAGTATTGGTTAATTGTGAACTGCAAGTGTAACGAACACAATTGATGACCCAATAGCGTACAAAAGCCATCTGGGCCATATATGGTATGTGTTCTTTTCATTTTGTGTCGGTCATGCTTCTCAAATTGGGTTAGACCTTCATGAGGTAATTTGTCTTTATATGTTTTTTTTCGGTTTTCAACAGCATCCCATGCATACAGTTGATTGATCAAATGTGATATTGTGGTTTGTAAGCAAGAAGTAAGAAGTGCCTTAAACTTGCAATCCCATTGCTGCTAATTTTAAGAAATGAACAAAGTAAATACAGAACTAGGCCATAGCAAAGAACTTACATTGAAGCTAATGGAGGCTGAAAAGCCATGCCTTTCTCATCGTGGTTCATCTTCGGCAATTGGTGTAGCTATTTATAAATTTGCACCTGGGATTCATTTTCCTTATTCCTTCTCCCACAGGTCATGATATATTCATGGCTTTAAGTTTATCTTCTATTAGATATTGAAATTGCCACCAACAAGCTTCTAGTTCAATTGGCACATCCATGTGCATTTCAGATGGAGTGGATTCATGATACGCTCATATGATAAAGGCAATCCTTTCAAGGCACCAGAGAGGTAAGTGCACATTGTCATTTGTCTCTCTTCTTCATTTTCTTTATAGAAATAGAAACATATTAAAAAATGTCTTCCTTTTTGGGACAAACATTTTGTAGTTTTTGGGACAAGAAGTGAAGATAGAAAATGTCTTCTTCATTCTATAAATTTGGATGCCAGACAATATCCTCTTTGGTTTTGGCCTTTTGGGTTTTGATTGCTTTTCATGCCTTGCAGTTCTCTTTGTATTATTTTTGTCATAAACAAAAGTTAGTTGCATCTTTGTGACATGGTTGATGATACAGTGGTAGTCCATTATTGAAGTTCTGTTTTTTGTGGCTAACTAAGTGCATTTGGAAAAGGTATTTTACCATGTAATTTCTATCACCTACTTCCATACATGCATTGAAGGTAAATGCTAGTGATAGCTGTGGAAAAGCTGATAGTAAAATTGAAAAAGGAATTAGTGGAAGCAAGACAAATTCTGTTAAGGACCTTGTAACCAACGAGGCCATTGGTGTTAATATGGAACGGTTTGTCTCTCATCATAATATGTAATTTGTCTGTCCATAATGCACTAATGAGTAAATCTCTAGAATATGTAATATTAGGTCAAAGCATTACAAATCTGTGCTCATTATGGATGAAGTTGATGGGATGTTAGCTGGTGATAGGGGTGGTATTGCTGATCTTATTGCTAGCATCAAGATATCAAAAATTCCTATTATCTGCATTTGCAATGACGTTACAGCTAGAAACTGAAAAGCCTTGTCAACTACTGTTTGACTTAATTCTCAGGTTGGTCTTTTATCTCCCAATTTAGGAATATGTCCAAAATTGAACACACTCAGCATTGAAGCACTGTTTTTGGTTTCACTTGAGTTGAAAGGATGTGGTGTACTATCTGAAGCATTAACTAATTGTCCACTCTTAGAATCTCTCGATGCTTCTTTTTGCAGGTTATTTTGTACATTATTTTCCCATTTATCTTTCTTTCTAAAGACTTCATTAATTGTCTCTCAGAACATCACCATACTATTCCTTTTGCTTTGCTGACTGACTTTTACTGTTTGGAATTACAGCCAACTAACAGATGGCTGCTTGTCTGCAACAACTATCTCATGCCCACTGATTGAATCATTTGATATTAATGTCATGCTCATCAATTGGTTCAAAGGGTCTTCGATCTCTGTATTGTCTTCCAAATCTGACATTTCATTGATCCATGTAGCCGGTTAAACTACTTAGTGGTGGGATAAGACTAAGGTTTTTTTTTTTTTTTTTGCTTTCTTTTTTTCTTTTTTGTTCCTTGCTATGAAATTGTTAAGAAATTGGTGGCCTTTGGCATGTACTGGATAGTTTTTGTGAATTTCGTTGTGATACCCCGTTTTGATTTGAATTTTCTAAATTTGTTAATTATCTCTTCATCTAAGAAGAAGTTATATTTGCCAGCTTGGTCCAAATTCAGTAGGGATATTTTCCATTTCACAAAGTTGCAGTGGAGTGGCAGTTTGAGCTTGAAAGGTCTTGTTAGTTTGGAACCTACGAAGGTAAAATGACTAAGTATCCCACGATTTGAATGCTATGAATCTTTTAAAAATGTCCTGATTGCTTTGGTGATAGGAGAAGTTGAAAAAAGGTAGCTTTCAGTATCCTTTCCTGTTGATGTTTGTTCGTTTCAGTTTACAGTTCATACTAGAATCATTATAAATGTAAGAATATAAATAACCTTAGCCATGTTTCTTTTGGGTAGCGAAACTATGATCCAGTTTTATTAGCATTCCATCCAGCTTTCTTTTCCAATGTTTTTATTTATGTATTTATTTTATATGCAGACTGCAAATTTGGCTTTTGCTGTTTCTATTTCATGAAAAGCAATAACCCTTGTTTGATGTGCTTATACTATTCATTTTTTTAATCTATTTATATTTTAAATGTCTACCTAGACTCTAGATTACTTAACTCAAAATAAATAAAAATAACATATGGTTAACTTCATTAACTCAAAATTGCATATTGCATTATAATGGTCACCCAAATTTTGTGTCAGCTGCTTTTGTTGTTTTTCTTAATTAACAAATATAATTTAAGTTATAGCCATTTCATTAAAATTATGTAATTAGTCATTATCATTAGTTCTGAATTCATTGTAAAGGAACAGGACAATCTCTGTCATCATTAAGGAAGTTGAAAACAGCATCTCTAAGAATACACTTGTTGCAAATTTCCGAATGCGATTTTTTCCTTCCCTTTGTAAGAAGTTTGTGGAGCTTGTGGAAATGTAGGTGAGCCATTTAAAGCAAAACTAATCATATATTACCTTTGTAGTCTTAATGGGTTCTTGTCCCTAACTATCCTATTTACAAGCTTAGACATTCCTTTTTGGTTATAGAAAGATGCAGATTCATCCAAGCAAGGTACATTGGTGGTCTTGTTGCAAGACATGTTAGAAGTGCTTACGCGTGATATGGTGGTAAATGAGATCAGGTTGGTTAACTTTAACTGAATTTCGAATATAATAATGTTTGTGGCTCTTCCATTAAACCAATAATGAATAGTGTGGGCTTTTCATGATGTGATGTGTTCATCAATAAGTTGACAGAATTTAATCATAGTAGTAAGGACACTGGAAGACAACTTTTTCCTGGTACAGATGCAAAACCGGCAGTATTATTCCCTCCATTGGTTACAGCACAATGGGATGAATAGGTAATTATTATTATTATTATTAATCACAGTTTACATTATTATTAACTTCCCAGATGTTTCTGTAACTTAAGAAACATTATGGCTGTTTCAGATTAGACGTCTTCATTTACTTTTGACGGTGAAGGAATCGGCCATTGAGGTTCCAACAAACCTTGAAGCACTCAACAGCATAAGTATTTATAATCATTTCATAATGAATTTTATTTAAGAACAAAAACTAATGAATGTAACTCCCTAGGAAAATAATAGAATACTATACATCAATCTGTCTATTCAGCTATCTAGACACCAATTCCCTAGGAATAGAAATTGTTTCCAACAAGGTCTGATGCTTGTTCTTTGTACGGAACTTGTGGCCATGAAGATATATGCAAATGTCATGCTTTGTATAATAAATTGCAGGAACATCATCCTATTGTTGTGGACATGAAACTAATTCATATTAAATGTGGAAATCCTTCCAGAGTTTATAGATGTTGTGACCATCAGGGTTATATAGTGTTTTCCTTAAATTGAGAGGACGATTATTACTATGTTTCTATGTATATTTAATCTCTTAATTCTTAAATATTACATAATTACACACAAATGATATTTTTGTTGGTTTATTCAATATTTTATTTCTAAAGCAATTTGTGGTGCATTGATGTTAAATTTGATGTGCTCTGAAGTTGTCTTGTGCTTATAAATAGCATTTTGCTTTTTGTTTGCAGTATTCTAACTCCATACTACAGTAAAGACACTGTCTATTGGAAGAATGACCTTGAGGTTGAAAATGAAGATGGTGTGTCAATCATATATTACCTGCAAAAGATCTACCCTAGTCTGTAATAACTAAATTTACATATCTTGACTGTAATTTGGTAGTAGAAAAAGAACTGGCTAAATTGTAGTAATTTTACCAGATAAGTGGACTAACTTCATGGAACGACTTGATTGTAAGAAAGATAGTGAGATATGGGAGAAAGATGAACACATATTGCAGCTACGACACTGGGCCTCGTTACGAGGACAAACTCTTAGCAGGACAGGTAACAGTGACTTCCACCCTCTCCATCCCCACAAACAGGGTTTGGTGGATTAATACTTTTCCTCTTGTACTTATACATTAATGCAGTAAGAGGAATGATGTACTACCAGTGGGCTATTAAGCTTAAGGCTTTTCTTCATATGGCACATGAACAGGGTAAATATTATTTCCTTTTAACATGAGCTATTTACCTTAGTCTAGTTGCTACTATCGCAATGAGAGGCATGTCATCTGTAGCTTTTTCAAATCCTAGGTCATGGTTTACATACATACCTATCACTTTTATGAAATTCATTACGTATTTATATTCTTCATGGTGATTGACAAAAGAATAGTTACCTACCAAGAATAGTTGATTGTATGTTTTTCTGCTATATTGTGGGCAGAGATACTTAATGGCTATAAAGCTGTTACTGTTCCATCTGCGAACTTGATGTGTTACAAACCTTTGGCTAGGTAGTTTTAATTAAGTTGTTGTTTATGTGATATTTCTTTACTATTTTATTCTTGCCTAATTGAGTTCTATGGCTACTTGGTGTAGGAAAATGACATGATTGCTAATGACACAGGTTTGATTCTAAACGCTTTTTTATTTTAAGAAAGTGCCTTAATATTTATAACCATATGGAATTGATCTATCAAAGACTAACCACTTGAGCATTACCACAATTCGAAGGCTCTCCATTTCAATTTCCTGGAATTGTATAAAAGCTGTATTTATAGAAGTAGGAGAGTGTATGTAGTTTTCTATCAAGTAGCCTTCGGCCATCTAATTAATTAGTTAATTTTAGACACCAATTAATGACCCAGAGTCCATCAGTCTCCATTTTAGATGATAGCTTCCTTTCCTCAACACTTCCTTTATGACTCTTATAATAGAAGTTATTTTTAGGATTTCTTGTTAGTGGACACTGGTTCCACCCTTTTCAATTAGTTGGAAGATGCAAATAAATATTAATGTCTGACAAATTTAGGCCTTGGTGAAGTAGGAGATTGATATTTTTACAATATACTATTTTTAATGTTTCTTTGATTTGTATTAATTCATTCTCTGTATGGTCCCAGGGTTTTTGAATGTTGTATTAATTCAATCATGTGTTGTGAATAGTGTCTAAAATTCTAAATCTTGGTCATAAAACATGTTCTATTACTTAAATATTAATGGTAGTTCTTGTTGAATATTTGTTTGGAGGGTCACAGCTCATTTTTATGTTGTTTGACATTTTTCTAGTGCTTTCACACCTTGGATATGTTTGTTAGTATGCTTAATTTGTTTGAATTCTTCAAAGGTTTACTTGGCAACTTTGGTACTGGTTCATATTTAATTTCAACCATGATTGCAGGTTCTAAAGACAAGGGATTATGTCTATGTATAACAAACAAAGCCTTTTTCCAATGTTAGCTTAAAAACTTGAATGAAGCTTCTGAAGTCAGATTTTTGAAACCTCATGTTGCACTGGCAGATATTGTTGTAAAGATCCATTAGGTGGTAGTTTGGTTGGAATTTGTAGGGTTTGGATAATAATATTACATATCATATCAATTCTCTGCTGTTGGGAGCATGCATGTGCCATAGTTTGTTAATTTTTGAAAGATTATAATATTAAAATATTATATATAGATACAATTCTATGTCTATTTTAATCATGTGTTAATTTTTCAATTTTTTAGTTATGCGTCTTTCAATTACAATTTTTGTGTGTTTTGATATATATTAAAACTTTTACATTAATATATTGTAGGTTTTTATGTACAAAGAATAGGCAAAAAGAAAAAAAAAACAAAATACGAACAGTTTCTAAGACGGTTGTACTCTAATAACCGTCTTAGAAAGGCCCCAAAAAAAAAAAACATAAATTATAAGACGGTTCTTTGCTAACGTAAGTTTTAGAGTATTTTTTTGAATATCCACCCCTAGCCACAAAGTAACAACAGGTATTCATCAATTCAGATTAATTCCATGAATTCTACAAATTCAAACCAAATCAATTAGATTGGTTTGAAACCAAATTAATTAAAATTCAATGTTGATTGATTTGGCTATAAGATTCAAGCTTTTCAAATTTGAATCAATCCGAGCTAAACCAACTATATATATATATATATATATATTATTTTAATATTTTTTTAATGCTTAACTTACATATATACTATTGTGTCTTTTGAATTTTCATTATGTTTCACTTTAGTTTGCCTTTAAAATCATGATTTGTGTTGGATAATTTGATTTATTTATTTTCTATTATTATATATAGATGGAGTTTTATGTTTTAATAAATCAATGATGTTTTATTTTTTTATAATTTATGTCATTATTTAATTGGTCTAAGTCAATTATATTTATATATGTTGTTTATATTATTTTATGACAGCATTATTTATCAAATTTGGGACCAAATCACGTTTTATTTTTTTTTTTGGATATCCAATGTCTCAAATCAAATTAATCTGTTCATCATGGTTAGTTTGGTTCGAGTTATACAAAAAAAAAATTATGAAATCTAAACTAAAATCGAACCAATTAAAATTAATTAATTTAAATTTTATTTTCTCCCAAATTCATACTAAATTGACTAGTGAACACCCAACACAGTCATTAATTTATTACTTTGGACCTCGATCAACAAAAAATGTATTTCAATCGTAACAATCTGAATTTTATTTTCTCCCAAATTCATACTAAATTGAGTAGTGAACACCCAACACAGTCATTAATTTATTACTTTGGACCTCGACCAACAAAAAATGTATTTCAATCGTAACAATCTAAAGTTGAGTGGCGCTTCATACACCAGCATTAATTTCCAATACACCATTCCAATATAGTGCAATTCCCAAGTTACCCTTCACTATTTAAAATAAAAAAATGGCTCATTTCCCATACGGATTCCGCTCCCACTCTTCGTCTCCCTCACCGTCGTTTCCTCTGCTTTCTTCATCCATTACCGCCCATACGGTGGTGGCATTGGCCGGTCCGTGCGCTCTGAGGTTGAAGACGACGTTGTTCAGGTAAGTTTCACGTTCCTTGCTAGTTTTTTTCGGGTTTGGTACGTTAATGGGAGTAGCAGCCTTACACGGATTCGGTAATCCGCAGGCCTCATACTGATTGGCAGGTCCGTATGAGGCCTGCGGATTACCAAATCCGTGTAATGCAATTTTTTTTTGAAAAACATGCTTTTTTAAATAATTAAGAACATCATTTTGCAATTGTTAGCCATTCATGTTGAACCCGATATGCAATGGTTTGATTAGAATTGAATGACATAAATATGTAGGTCACCATTATTTTGTTATTCTTTTCAACACTGTATGTTGACTGTGGAAATATTTATTTTGTAATTGTATTTGGATTAAATTAGCACCAATGGGTCATAATCAAGAAAACTACAAGGACATGGCTTTTATGATGATGAATATTAAGAGCAAATCGATCGAGGTCATCAACACAATTCATGTGAACGATGAGGTAATGTTAGGTTTTGATAATGTTAGGTTTTGATAATTTGTTTAATTTGTTCATTTAGCTTTACGGAGAGATAAGCAAAAGTTTTGCCATTAAATGGAAGGATCACTTGGAACACACCTGACATCTTATAGATGCTAATGGGCAACATCATATGGTAACCTATAACAAAGACCTTGAATATCCTGTGATTACTGGTGACTGGATAGCCATAAAGGACCATTATGGGCTACAAGGTAACCACCAAATTACCTTGATTCATTATGCTCAATCTGTGTTTTTGATGACTGTGTATAAAAGGATTTCTGAACCTCAAGCATTTCCAAAATGGCACTCATTATATAAGCAAAACCCGGAATATGTTGTTTTCCACCTTCTGCTCAATGATTACAAGGTCAACTGCGGTTCTCTTCTAAGTTAGCACAATATACAGTTTTTGCTTTCTTTTGTAATTTGCTTTTTCTCTTACTTCCCATTAAAGGCTAACCATCAATATTATTATTTCAGGATCTTCCATCTTCATTGTACTACTTCCTCAAAGATAATGAGTTCACATACATTGACTTTGAAGGAAAGACTCAATGCAAATTAGTCTTCAATCATTGGTGGAAAAGCGTCAAAATCGGAAGTGGCTGGAAAAACTTTGTCATACAAAATAAGCTGAGAGCCAACTTTGAGTTCATCATGGAGTTTCCAGACCCTTCACACAACATTATGTTGTGGTACATGTGTTGAATACATGTGTTGTCATATGGACAAGGACATCAAGAACAATGCTTAACCTCATTTTATTTCTTATATATATATATATATATATATATATATATATATATATTATGTTTATATGTTTTATAATTAACATTATCAATGTTGTTATATGGCCAATGATATCAAGAACATTGTTATATGGCCAACAATATTAAAAATAATGTGTGTTGCGCTTTTTGTTCATTAGCTTTATATATATATATATATATATATATATATATATATTTGTTATTGATGTGTTTTATACCTGACATTATGAACTTATTATTAGATGCTTTTAACACTCTTGTCCTTAATTATCTATTGTTTAATTAAAAGCCTAATATTCGGCCATAAACACCCATACGGATTACACAATCTGTATCAGTTATACGGATTGGATAATCCGTATAGAGTAATCCGTATAATCCATACGGATTATCCAATCCGTATAATTGATACGGATTGTGTAATCCATATGGGTGTTTGCTGATCCGTATGATGACATGCTTTAGGGGCATTTTTGGGATTTCAAAAAAAATGGTGTAGTAGAACATTTTGATGGTGTATGAAGCAACTATCTCTAAAGTTTGGTTAAGGCCCACAGTTATACATTAGACCCAACACAGACAGAGAACAAGATGATCACGATATGAATCCCCTACAAGTAAACCCAATGCACAAATGAAATCTTAATAGAAACAATAAATAAAATAGGAGTGCCATATGGTACGAAGGACTTATGTACAAAACGCACGAAACAATTTCTGATAAAAAATAATAAATTAAAATATTAAAAACAAAAATAAAACATCAAATGACTTGTTTAATTCTTTATCTTATTTTTTAATTCAGTTTAATTTTTCAATCTATTTAAGATTAATGTCATTAATTATAAATCCATTTTCGAAACTTATCTTATATATCTTCACAAAATCATTTAAAAATAAACTTTTTTTATTAAAAATGATGTGGAGGAGAAGGAGAGAAAATTGTACAAAACATTTCATTTTTAAATGATTAATGAAGTGAATCTTAAATAAATTGATGGCCAAATTGAATAAAAAATAAGATTAAAGATTAAATAATTTTTTAAAAATGATAAAAGATTAAACTGAATAAAAAAAGATAAAATATAAAATTAAATTTTTAAAAAGATAAAAGAATAAATTGATAAAAAAATAAATGATAAAATAAATCATTTAGTCAAAATAAAACAGTAAACTTTTGATTTTTTTTTACAGCATAACAAACTTTTGAATCTATGCTGCTAATCCTGTTAATTAATCATATAAGCTCCCGGGGTTTCCCATGGATCTCATGGAGCAAATTCTAAACTTTTCATTTGATGAAACAACCACCGGAAACGCTTCCAATCTTTTTACTTTTCTTACAATGCTCTAAATAACATTAAAAGGTAAGATGAATAATTTGTGTTGAATTTGAATGTAGAGGTTTCAAATGCTTTCCACCACCCCACCGGTGCCCTGTTAAAAGCCTAAAACATTATTTAATTGGACCGCAAGAGAAGAGGAGCATTAAGCGAGAAAAATGACAGCAAGAATTGAAATAGGTCTTCAATTGGAATTCTAATAGTTGAAGAAAAAGAAGAAAAAAACTGAAGGAAAAAGCATAAAATAGGAGAAGAATAACATGGAAAGAAAAATAAGAAGGAAGCCACGTCATTTTTTTAAAGTATGAAATTATATTCTTACTATAAAACATATCTCTAAATAAAATGGTCATAAAAAAGTATTAAAATATGGACATATAAGATTGATCCAGTTATTATCGAATAATAAATAAAAAATAAGAAAAAGATTAGAGATTCAAATATTTTCCACTATAAAGAAAATATATTCAAAACTAACAAACAAACATAGATAAGATAAAAAAAAAAAAATTAAAGTGTGTCATTAAAGCGAATGTAACACAAGACAAAAGGGAATACTTACAAACAAAAGGAATATATTCAAACAATTGCCTAGAACCTAGGCTCCCTATTTATTTTGCACTTTACGTAAATGTTATGAGTCACTTACCCACTATTGCCCTAATAGGTAACAAATCTAAGCCGTTTAACAAAAACATGTGTAAATCCAAGTATCCAACGATGGATCATTAGCTTGTGCGTGGTATGGCTTGTGTACCGTATCCTAGGCCTTATTTTATACTTTAGTTTTCAATTGACTTACTCCTTTACACGTAGCAACCGGGTTGGATCTCGAACCAATGATGAATCCAAACACGTTATTTTCAATCCGTTTGGTTGTTTGTTTATTCTTTCTCTTAATTTTTCCTGGCCAGTAATTAACAATTCATGGCAAACTCATATACCGAGTTTACATAGGTTTATCTACAATGGTCTATTATTTGTGTGACCATCAATGGTCTTTATAATTTTACAGCCGATAGGAGGTTTGTTTTCCCTTTGTTAAGGAATTTAATATTATGCTCACATTATGTGTTATTTGCTAACATTATTTGGACTGAAACGCAATTGTTAAATTGGCTGAATATGTGGCTTTATACCCTAGGGATTTTGTTCGATTTAGGATTTATGCTTTGTTAAGTTGGTTCAATTGAAAGCTACTGTGAAGAGAAGTTGCATTAGGTTCTCGTTCAATATTTAATGTGGATTTAAGTGTAATTTAATTTCAAAAACTAATTTATTGGATAAGAGTTGTCCTTTATTTAAATAATCTATCTTAAATATTATTTATAATCGATTTGAAATTTAAGTTTCTTTTCAATACTCTCCCTTATGTCTTGGTAATTTTAGATTTGATGTGTGAATAACATAATTAATAAACTATATGTTTAATGAATATAAGATAAATTCTCATACCATAAAAGATTTAAGAAAATAGAGACAGAATTAGGGGGAAAAAATAGAGTATTTGTGTATTCTATTCAACTCAATTGAAAACAATTACAGAGATCCATGTCTATATTGGAGAAATTTTTAAGTGGATACAAACCTAATACTTCATTCTTATTAAAAATTTACAACTAATAAATAAAAAACAAATAAATTCAACCTATAAAATAAAACAACTAACATTTAAAACAAATAAATAAAATCACGATTTTCTTTCCACCATTTGTGTGTAATCGTCTCTCTTTCCTTTTGTTTTTTATATCAAAATATTTGTTAAAAATGTTAATCTTTTTTTTAAAAAAAAAAATCAGGTTATGAGTTATGATGGGGGAATGAAATGTCTACTATAAGCTATTTTACTCTGTACGTTAATTAAAAAGTTATTTTAAATCTATATTACCTTAGTAGGATAAATAATTATTTAATCTATGAAGTTATGAATTAGTTTTTAATTTTTTTTTAAATAATGGATAAGTACTAAATAGAATAATTTGCATATATTTATAGACCGTATAAGGTATAATAATCACATGTGTTGGTTTTATTTTTATTGTAATATTTATGTGATTTTTTATTTATTTTATTTGTGTTTATTGTACCAAAAAAATTTAGTAAAAGAAAAAAAAAAGTCTCCTTTAGAAGCAAAGTATTACGATAATAATCATTAAAAAAAGAGAAACCCATGATAGATGTTTTGATATATGAAAAAATAAAAGGAAAGAGATATGGTTAATGAAAATATTAGAGAAAAAATTGTGAGATTTGATTATTTATTTTAAATATTTGTTTTTTATTTTACAGGTTGGATTTATTTGTTTTTAAATTAGTTGTAAATATTTTTAAAGATTATGTATAAGAATGAGGTATTGAAGTGTTGGATTTGTGTTCACTAAGAATTTCTATTTGGATACCGAGTTAACTCTCATTAACTCATTAACTACCTCTGAACTAACTAACAAACAATTAATTGAAGGATAACACTAGACTTAATTACTACAAATAAGTCATTCAATGACAATTCTTTAGAGTCTTCGATGACAATTTTTAATCCATATGGAATTCACTGTCGTAGAATGTGGACTATGTTTCATGACAATTTTAAAATCGCCATACAATATGTTGCATTTTTACAATAAAAGCCTTTTTATGTGTAGTTTTATGAAGATTTTTTCAAAAAATCATTATAGAAAACTCAACATAGTGAGATTTTTCATAAAATAGTTGCAGAAGATGGACTTTCTATGACAGTTTTCTGAGAACTGTCATAGTTTTTTTTTTCATATTTATTTTGTTTTGTAGTCAAACCAACCTGTAATTTAGCAAAAAACAAACCTATGCAATCCAAACCAAAACAAATATAGAGAATCAACCTAGGCAGTCTAAACAAAAACAAATATAGGAAACACACCAAGACAATTCATACCAAATTATAAATTAATTAATTGATATAAATAAATATGTTGTAAATGATATGCACAATATGAAACATTGTCAAACATTGGTCAATGCATTATTTTTAAGCATTATTTTTACATTTTGAAAAGCATCTTCTCCATTCCTTGCAAATTGTTGTAATCTTCTCCAATTCCAATTGTGTTATATCACTACACCACTGCAATATATAGCAAACACAAGTTAATCACATTAAATAATGAAAATGTAATAATTAAAAATGTCAAAGCAAACTAGTATATTAATGAGAACAAGCTAATGACATTTTATAATTAAAAGTCTAATAATTGAAATTTGTTAAAGCAAACTAGTATATTGTGTTCCATTCATTTTTCAAACCCCTCATGACGATGGTCCACATTCAGTGCATGACATAATAGCAACACTCATAGCCTCTGGATTGAATATGACTCTAAATTCAATATGAAATACAATTAATGGTCATAACTGCAAAGTTACAAAAAATGTCATCAATCAGATTAAAACATTGATTAAATGACTTACCTTTATTCAATCCAGTGAGGTGCAAGTAAAGGTTTACTTTGGGAGGGATTACCATGGAATCTCTTTAATTCTTTCATAGCCCTGGTTAAAAGAAACATGCATGTATATTGTAATATCAAAAGATTAATGTGTATCCATACTAAGAATTAATAGAGTAGAAGTTTTACAAGTTCAAACTTAACTTGTTAACTGCTACTCTGATGTGAATTTTAGGCTTCTTATGCAAGAAAAAAAACCATACAACAACATCGTTCCTAGGACATATATCAAGGACATGCCAATGGCCCCTGCATTGAAGAATAATAATTAGTGATAATGAAGATATTATTTAAATGTATTATTAGTTCATTTTTACTTACTGATTCAAGTAAGCTTTTAGGTATATTTCTCTTTGTGATTCCTTCAACCATGTTTGCATGTAAAGTTGACATTCATCACATCTATCCTTTGCATTGTGTATTGACCGAGGCTTAAGTAATCTATACACAAAACTATGGCTCAAGTTTAATGACAACTCATTTGGAAACCTATTTTTGTTTAAACAAATGGAAATTGTTAATCATATTATAAGTAATTAAATAATGAATTAACCTTGGAATGCTAATATACTTACATTGTCCACAACTGTAATATAGAGATGTTCAAACATTGTTGGCCAAAGAGTATTTCATTTACATAAGTTAAGTGTATGAACAAGGGAAAATCATCATTTTGAACCCCAAATGCAGTCGCATTCGACGACACTTGAATAGCCCTTGTGTAAAGGTCAAAAAAATTCTTAATCGAATCAGCTAAGGGTGATCCAATGGGATTCAACCTATGAATAGGCTCAACATGTTTCTTTGGAAATTGTTTGAGTCTTATTTAGTTATCAAATAACATAAGTTAATTTTAGTAAAGAGCTTTTGTCAATATAAGAATTTCCTAATACAATAAACATAACTTAAGCAAATACCTCATGTGAAATAGGCTTCACAAGATGTCTTGCCCATGCAATGGAGGTGTTAAGGACCTACCCCCACACACTGAACCTTTGAAGTGGGAAAATGGACTTTAGCATCAGCATTTTGAACTTCTTCAACAACCACCTTGACCATATTATCGGTCAAATGCACATGGTGTATGATTGATGCCTCCTCATATACTTTTCCAATGCCACCAGGCTGGTACAATGGTCATCATTAACGTACAACCCCATTGTAGGGATAATATCAGAGTGAGGCTCTTCCCCTGAGGGATTCACAAAAGTATCAGGACAATTCCCCTTTGTGCTCACACGGGCACCATAAACTTCTATATCTTCCTCAACTGGAGGTGGTTGCTGGGAAACCTTTTGGCTCAAGTCGTTCATCAGGACCTCCCTCCACTCTTCTTTAATTCTTGTATACTTTGTCTATTCTCCTCTTCTATTTCTCTCTTCCACTATTCTTTAAGGCTCTGTATCATCTCAATCAACTGTTGTGGGGTGATGGATGTAGAACTATTGGAGCCACATGATGCATGTCTAAAGTATTGGCTAATGGTCACACCAAATCCCATAATACGAACACGACCTAAGTCCTCAGGTCACCCAATGGTTGTAGTCAATATATCCTGATGAACATTGGGTATAAAGCTTCCTTGTGTCATCTGATCTTGTAAGGAGTCTTGTAAGAAACAAAAAGAGAAATTGATCAAAGAATATTTGTTATTATATAAAGTTACATGTAAAACTAAAAGTGAACTTACAATTCTATCATAAATTTGTTGTGTCGCTTCAGAGGTCATCTACCTAGGGCTTTTTGTGCAGGCCATCTTGCACTTCACATGTCTTTCAATGGGATATTGAGGGTTAACAATTGTTGAACCCCGAAATTGGATTGATTCTTCATGTCTTTTCTTCCTTTTTTTCCTCCATCAAGTTTTTCTCAAGCAACATATTGATTGAGCGTTTTTAGTATAGTATTTTTCTATTCTTCTAAACTTATTTGACTTCTCTTAGATGCTTATTTTCTCACTTTAAATCAATTTTGGTCTTAGGCAAATAATTGAGCTTAATTGATAATTGTTGCTTATTTTCAAATATTGTGCTTACTTGACCTATCTTCCTTGTGTAGGACCTATATGATTCTACAGACCTCCAAATGGAGCATATGAGTAGTCCTTGGAAATTTAGGAAAAAGCTACAATTTTGTCAGAGATAAGCGTGGGCTAATTTTGTTGGTTTGATGGTCAAATTAGGCCTGGAAGTCAAAACCTTTGCACTTAAGTTTTGGGCTTTGATTAATGTAATTAGCATAATTAGTTAGTTTAGATGGGCCTAATCAGAGCCCATCCCTTCATTCTATTCAATCACTATATATTAGAGTAGCTAGGAGTTATTTGAGGACACACAAAAAAATAAAATTTCTAGCTTCTTATTTAAGTTTTTAGAATTAAAATCCTTTCTCTCTTTTTCTCTCAATTGTTCTTCATTGTTCTTTATTTTTCTTCTTCCTTTCATCTTTGTTCTTCTATTTTTCTCACACAAATTTCATGGTTCTTCCACTGATGATGGTCATGGAAGGCTAAACAATCAATTAATCCAAGGATCCAGTCCAAGCAAGGAGAATTTGAGTTCTGGTTTGGTATTCTAAGTTCTGTGTGAATGTTCATCTTCTTCTTCATCCCTCTTTTTGATTTCATGATTATGAATATGTTTAGGTTTGAAAAAGGATTAGGTTATAGATTTCTTTCATAATTTTGAATTTTAATCATAGATTGTTTGGATGATATTTCAATCCGGTTTGTGATTTCAATTGATTTAGGAGTTAATTAGATTGAACTGCTTCTAATGATATTAAATGAACCTTCATAATATGATCATTATATGAGAAGTATGATAATTTCCACTGCTTGATTTGGAGAATTGGATTGATATTCTTGAATCTGTTTTACAACATCTTTTATCAATTTTGTTAGTTTCTGCATTTTTCTTCAATTCTTGTTTGTGTTTCTACAAATTTTGTTCACTGTCTACAAACTGTTTGATAAACCCCCATGCTGTTTATAAGTGGATTAAGTCAAGAACCAAATTGGAGTGTATCTCTAAGTCGACCTAGGCTAATCCTGTGCTACAAAATTATCTTAGTTTTATTTGTTTTGTAGCAATTCGACAGTCGTTATCAAAACTTTTTGGTAACTTTAATTTACTTATAATTAGATAATAATATAGTTACAATTGATATTAGTATAGTATAATCGCATCTATCTACAAAAAAATATTGTTTCTAGATAATAGATAGATAGATATAGATATAGATAAAAGATAGATATGGATAGAAGAAGATAGATATAGATAAATATAGATAATAAAAAAACAAAAAATTTCAAAAATCAAAAAAAGATTTTTAGACATTTACTATGGTAATTTTTGAATTTTATTTTTATTTATTATTGTTATTATTTTATTTTATTTTAAAAAAATTCAAAACAAAAAAAATTGTTTGGGGCAATTTTCCATTTTCTATATCATTTTAGCAAATATTGTGAACAGTATTTTGGTAGAGTAGTTGTTTATTATTTTTGTGTTTTCTGTCACTGACAAGTTGAACTGTGCAAGACTAGATCCAAACCTGGTGACTTTCATTCATATGATCCCGAGATAGATAGGACATTTCACAATTTGAGCAGAGATAATATAAGTGTAGTTTTGGATAGTAATATAGTGCATTATGAGCATTCTGTTTCTGAACCTTCTGTTTCTCATTTGAACATTTTGATTCTGTAATTGTTGTTGATACAATGACCGACAATAATCGAACTCTTAAGGAATTGACTACCCCTAATGTTGTTTATCAACCTTGGTGTATTTAATATCCTGAGACAGAGATTAGTTATGAGCTAAAATCCGGACTAGTCCATTTGCTTCCAAAGTTTCATGGTCTTGCAGGTGAATATCCACATAAACATCTTAAGGAGTTTTCATGTATTGTGTTCCACCACGAGGCCACATAACATTCATGAGTACTATGAGAAGATGAAGGCATTTCCATTCTCTTTGGATGATGTGGCTAAGGACTAGTTGTACTTTTAATCAGATCCTATCAACACTTGGACAAATATAAAAAGAAGATTTTTAGAGAAATTCTTCCTTGTATCCAGAATAGCATCCATCCGGAAAGAAATCTGTGGTGTAAGGAAGCTATCTGGAGAGACATTATATGAGTACTGGGGGAGGTTCAACAAGTTGTGTGCTACCTGTCTTCACCATCAAATTAGTGAGCAATTATTGATCCAGTATTTTTATGAAGGGTTGATGTTAATGGATAAAAATATGATTGATGCAGCCAGTGGAGGCGCTTTAATGGACAAAACTCCCATTACAATTGATTCCTCAACATGGCAGCAAATTACCATCAATTTGGTACTAGGGTAGCTGCACCATCCGAAGCTGTTGCAAATGAAGTTTCTATGGTTTCTAATAACCAGAGGTTGAAGAATAAACTGACAAAATTAACATCCCTTGTGAGACAACTTGCCATTGGTCAACAGTAGAATGTGATGGTAGCCAATCAACCAAGGTTGTGTGGTATCTGTTGTGCGCCTGATCATCCAACAGATACATGTCCTACTTTCCAAGAAACAGAACAGACTGGTGAAGTTTATGCAATACAACCTAGACAACCATTCAGACCTCAACAACAACAGTATAATCCATACTCCAACACTTATAATCCTGGTTGGAGAGATCATCCAAATTTGAGGTATGGTCCTAGTCCACAACAACTACAGCCATTCAAACAACAACAATATCAAACCCCCACCAACAAATATCAAGCTCCCCCATTCAAACAACAACAACAATTACAACAATCTACACCTACACTTGCACAACCTGTGTAGAGCAAGTCTGGACCTTCCTTGGAGGACTTGATGAAGCAAATGACAATCAACAACATTCAGTTCAAAAGAATGTGAGTGCCACCATCCAAGACCTGCAAACTCAGATTGGACAATTAACTACAACTGTCAACCAGATGCAGCAACAAGGTTCTAGCAACATTCCAACACAACCAATTATTAATCCAAAGAACGTAAGTGCTATTACCTTGAGGAGTGGCAAGGAGCTTCCAAATTCAACAGATGCTGGTGCCAAAACAGATTCCTCTACCTTTTCCTTCTAGATCCATTCTTGTAAAGAAAGTGGAGCTTAATTTTGATCTTCTTGAGACTTTCAGGAGGGTGGAAGTCAACATTCCCCTCTTGGATGCCATCTAACATATTCCAAAATATACAAAGTTCGTAAAGGATTATTGAACCCGCAAGAGAAAGCTAAAGGGAAATGAGCAAGTGAAGATGGGAAGAAATGTTTCTGCACTTATACAGAGAAAAACTATTGCTTCCATTCCACCATCCACCTTGCCACAGAAGTGCAAAGATCCTAGCACTTTCATTGTCCCTTGCACCATTGGAGATTGCACTTTTATAGATGCAATGCTTGACCTTGGAGCATCCATTAATGTAATGCCGACATCAATTTACAGGTCACTACATCTTGGTGATTTGAAACCCACTAGTGTTGTGATTCACTTAGCCAACAAGAGTATTGCACTTCCACTTGGAGTTATTGAAGATGTGATGGTGCGAGTTAATGGTATGATTTTTCGAGCCGATTTTTTCATTTTGGATATGGAGAATGAGTCTTCCAGCCATGCTTCCACATTGATCTCAAGGAGACCATTCTTGATTACAGCCAGGACCAAAATTGATGTGCATGCAGGAACTCTTTCCATGGAGTTTGGTGATGATGTTGTCCATTTCAACATTTTTTAGGCCATGAGACATCCTGCAGAGGAACATTCTATCTTCCTTGTAGATATCATTGATGTTGCAGTAGATAGTGTAGATATTTGTACATATTTACTTTATGAATTTTTTGACTTTTCTGATTTTGATCTTGGTTCTTTTAATTGTACTTGTGATGATTCTGATGCTGTGTGTAGTATTTGTGAGGAGATTTCCTCTGCACTTCACTCTGATTGTGTTGCAGGTATAGGTATAGGTGTTGATTCTTCTATCTCCCTTCTATCAACCACCAACCTTCCCTTGGCTTCCACTATTCAGCCACCTTCCTTAGAGCTAAAGCCATTACCTGAGCCCCTTAAATATGTCTATTTAGATGATGCTCAGAAGCTCCCAGACATCATACCTAGCAGCCTGTCACTTGAGCATGAAGAGAAGTTGTTGCACGTTTTGAGAAGCCACAAAAAGGCCATTGAATGGACACTTGCTGACCTTCCTGGAATAAATCCTTCCATATGCATGCATCGGATACTCTTGAAGGATAATTGTCGGTAAGGCAACCACAGAGGAGGCTGAATCCCACCATTCTTGATGTGGTGAAGAAGAAGGTGATGAAGTTACTAGCTACATGGATCATTTATCCCATTTTAGATAGCACATGGGTTTCACATGTCCAACTGGTCCCTAAGAAGTCGGGCATCACTGTTGTGAGAAACCAGGATAATGAGTTGATTCCAACTAGAGTAGCCAATAGTTGGCGAGTTTTCATTGATTATAGGAGACTTAACCAGACAACTTGCAAGGACCATTTTCCTCTCCCATTCATTGACCAGGTTCTGGAGAGGTTGGTAGGTAAATCACATAATTGCTTTCTTGATGGATTTTAAGGTTACATGCAGATTCATATTGCACCAGAGGACCAACACAAGACCACATTCACTTGTCCATTTGACACATTTTCCTACACCAGGATGCCCTTTGGCTTATGCAATGCTCTTGGAACCTTCTAGAGGTGCACGATGAGTATCTTTTCTAATTTATTAGAGAGTTGCATGGAGGTGTTTATGCATGATTTCATTGTTTATGGTTCCTCTTTTGATGCATGTTTGGATAGTCTCTATAGAGTTCTTGATCGGTGCATTAGGGCTAACCTTGTTCTTAACTTTGAGAAATTTCATTTTATGGTACATGAGGGTATAGTCTTGGGGCATTTGGTCTCTAGTAGAGGTATTGAGGTCGATAAGGCCAAGATTGATGTTATTACTTCTTTACCTTACCCCGCTTTTGTGCGAGAAGTGCATTCTTTACTTGGACATGCAGGTTTTTATAGGATATCCATCTAGGATTTCAGCAAGATTGCACTACCATTGTCCAAGCTTCTCCAAAAGGAGATAGACTTTGTGATTGACCAGCCTTGCAAAGAGGCATTTAAGGAGTTGCGGAGGAAGCTTACTACTTCTCCCATCATGTAGCCACCAGATTGGGAGCTTCCCTTTGAGCTCATGTGTGATGCCTCTAACTATTCGCCTGGGGTTGTGTTGTCAAACTTGTGAGCTTTAGTTGGAACTGCAAAATGGGTTGCCTTGTATCATTATTTTGTCGGGGAATTCAAAAGGTGAGAGTGAGGGATTCATCCCCAAAACATCAGCTTCTAAAGAGACCAGGAGAAACAAGCTTTCAACAAGGATTTCACACTTTCACAAAGTTGATCTCCTTCAACTTGCCATACAAAATTACGAGTTTAAGCAATCAATTTTCAAAAGTGAATTAAGAGAATTGATGAGGTTTGATTTATTAAGTTTAGAATTTTTTTGTGAACGTATTTTAGAATAACATAGCGTAGCTTGTTCTAACCCATATCTATCTCACACATTAAGTTTCGATCATTGTAACAGGTGGGCCCAAAGTTACGGTCTAACGAATATGGGATTTGGTAGAGAGAAGACCACATATTGTTACTATGCTATAGCTGCTGCCACTACCAATCCAAATGACACTTACGTACAAATGTTAGTGGCAAAGAGTGCTATAATGATCATAGTTGTAGATGATTTCTTTGACGCAAAAGGATCATTCAAGGAGTTGAATGATTTCATGAATGTAGTTAGAAGGTATACATAATTGTTACCATTTTCCTTCTCTTTAAACTTGTAACGGAGTTATCAGTCAATAGGAAGTGAAACCTAAAATAAAGGATAAATAGTCATTTTTCGTCCCTGAATGTGTAGAGCGCTAACAAATCCATTCTCGAAAGGTGAAAATTCAAATTTATGTTCCTAAAGTGAAAAAAGTGTGACAAATCTATCCCTCCGTTAACTTTCGTCCATTACCATTAATATTCAGGGATGAATTTGTCAGTGCTCTACACATTCAGGGACGAATTTGTCAGCTTTCGACCCAAAATATAATTTAGTCTTCATATTCTCCCCTTTCTAATTATTGCAAGCATAAAATTAAAATAAACACTTAAAAATTAGGAAAGCAAGCATAAGTTAAAACAAACATAATAATAAGTATAATATTGATTAATAAGCATAATGTATGTTGCTCTAAAATTTATATTGTAACAACATTAGATCATGACAAAATCAAGTTAGGTCTCATTTTTTTGTATGGATTAATTTAATGAATGTGCATTTTAATTTGTTTCAGTCTCATATTTTGGGTAAGTATTATCTCATATTTTTGCTTTGAAATTTCTAATGTGACAGTACCTTACCCAAAATATGAGACCCAAACAAAAATGCACATCCATTAAGTTATTTCTTACCAAAATAAATGAGACCTAACTTGATTTTGTCATTACCTAATGTTGTTATAATAGAAATTTCAGAACATCAAACAAATTATGTTTATTAATCAATATTATGTTTATTATTATGTTTGTTTTAACTTATGCTTGTTTTACTAATTTATAAGTGTTTATTGTAATGTTATGCTTGCAATGATTAAAAAAGAGAGAATATAAAGATTAAATTATATTTTGGGTAGAGAGCTGACAACTTTGTCCTTGAATGTGTAGTGCGCCGACAAGTTTGTCCCTGATATTAACTGTAACGGACGAAAGTTAACGGAGGGATAAATTTGTCACACTTTTTTCACTTTCAAGGACAAAAATTTGAATTTCCATCTTTCAGGGATAGATTTGTCAGCGCTTTACACATTCAGGGATGAAAATGACTATTTACCCTAAAATAAATTTTAAAATAATTGTTTTTATGTATATTGATCTAAATAAGAAAATTATATATATGTGTGTGTGTGTGTGTGTGTGTGTTGAGTTAATTATCAATATATGTGAAACTAAGAAACAATTGACGAATCACATTACAAGTAAAGGATTAACCCTTGGTTTTAGCTCCATTTATTTTAGAATGCAATTAACTAATCCTAGGATTTTACTATTTTTCATGCTTTTTTTTTTGCTTTGTTATTTATTTTATGGTGCCATTTTTACTTTGTTTGAACATTAATTCTAACTTTTGACTGTGAGATTGTGCTTGTTATAAGAAGTGAAAAGGGGGTTGTAGACAGTTTAAAATATAATTGTATTTTACTTGTTCTGGTTTGAAAATAATGTGGGATATCACCAAGGAGAAACTTAAACATAAAAGGTTTGGAGGAGCCACCTGTCTCAATATTGCTCTGCCTTTGCCTTGCAACATTCTTTAAAATTTTGATTGACTTTGATATTGAGATTGTCTGGATATGAATTGTTAGACCTAGAATAGGTATAAGAAGTTCTATTGTTTAATGTAATTTGAGAACATTGTGAGTTATGTTATGTCTATGAATCTAATCTAATTGGCTAGATAAATACCTCATTGGTCTTTACATGGGAAATGTATGGTTTTATCATCTTTTGTCACACAATGATTGTGATATCTACTATTTTATGGTTGTGAGGTTATGTATACTTGAGTTTCTTTCTTTGATGTTGAAATCGGTACACTTCTATGTACTTCCTTAGGCTATTGGAATTTGTTTAAAAAATAAGCTGGTTGGCCTGTTCAAACATGACACTCAAATTCCATTTTTCTTTACTACACTTTGTAAATTTTGTCCTAATAATTTAAACATGTGGCTTGAGAATGTATGTATGGATCCATGATGTCTATGTTGTAGTGCCTTGAGACTCTAAAAACTCATTTTTCTTATAATGCTACACGAGAAAATATTCAAAGTTGTTCAACAAATAGGATTCTGAGTGATATCTTTGAAAGGAAAAATGGAGATGTACCTCAGGTAATTGAACTAAATACTTTGTCTGGGTACAACATGATAGACACTGTAAAATTATTTATTTATTTAGTTATTTCTATAAGGAATTAGCTAAATTCTTATTTCTCCTTGTCTTGAGTTTTTTAATTGATAATCTTCTAGTGAATATTTACTTAAACAAGCATGTTTAAGTTTAAGGGATAAAGTATACGTAGCTGCCATTACTGCTAAGTTAAATTTATTATGAATCTGTGGTTGTTGCATTATGACGATCTCTTATAATTAAAACACTAGCTAGTTAAATCTAGTTGTCTTACTTGTCAATTCATAACAACAACTAAGTTGCAAAGGAGGGTAGTGCACAATTTGAGTAATTCCAGAAAGATAGGAGCACATGATTGGTCCTATCTTGTTACAAATTACAATAAAGATGAAAATTGTTATGATTTAGAAATAAAATTGAAACCAAATTGTGGCAAAAGTTGAAAAATATTAAGTTTGATGGGATGACTAAAAAAAAGATATTGATTATTTATGATTCTTATAAGCTATAGTATAAAAGGAACAAATAACCTAAGTGGTGATTATAAATTGGTATCATATTTAATTTTTAAGGTGCCTGCTCTTTCAATAGTTAGATTTTGTGTGACTCCAGATGAAATTGATTGTCCCTATGCTTGATCCTTGATCATCTTACAGGTTATGAATTAAACCTGATTTTAGTGCTCATAGTCATATCATTATCATTATTTTTTTAAATATTCATGAATTGTTACTTAGTGCCTTGTTTTTACATTGTTTCCATGTGTTTGGTCTACTCTCTTATCTTTTTTTGTTGCTTTTGTTTGTTTGTCTGTCAGATTTCTATGTTGCATTTTTTTTTCTTATTTTGAAATAACTCTATGTAGACCTGATCAAAATTGCAGCTTGTTGACTATGCTTCTCCTATGCATATAATATATTGCCCTTAAAATTGCATGTTATCTAGATGCTTTGTAGATGTGGTGTATGAGATCCTACAGGAGTTAGTTAACCTTTAAATTCTTATATTGGTTCCTGCCCCCTTATAGGGTGAGCTATGAAAAAATGAGAAAGTGAAGAAGCTTTTATGAGATTAACAATAAATTCTTGCTTGCTACTATATTTGATTGAATGGATTACTTGTCTAATGGTTCCAAAATCTACTATGAAAAATTGTGTATTTGTGTATTTTCTTGTCACTTATTTTAGTATTTGGATTCAGTATTAAAAAAATACACTGACATGCCTTCTCTCTCTCTCTCTCTCTCTATATATATATATATATATTGGCATATGCCATAAAATATTAGTTGAATGCTATAACTTATATTTTACTTTCACTGTTCAGGATGGGTCTAAATTGAGGTTTACCTTACTTTAATAATTAGGAAATATATTTGTTCATGAAATTTCATTATAGAAAAGAGAAAACATTTAATAAGTAGCATGTTGTATTAAAATATCATCATATTGTTATCTGAAACCTTTTTTTCACAATATATATTACTTCTAATGCAGCTTGTTTTGTATTTATAACATGTCTATTCACATAGCTCAGTTTATAATTTATAACATTGTCGTTAAATAAGAGAGCTTGAGAGGAATGGTGGGAAAAACACGATTTATAGCACAACCATCTTTGAAAGTAGACTTTCTAAGATGGTTTTTTAAACGACCGTCCTAAAAAGTGAATTTCAAAGACGTTTTTTTTTTTTGTAACAATCATCTTACAATGATCAATTTTTTAACATTTTGTTTATAAAAAAAATACATTTTAAGATGATTTAGAAGGAAACCGAAGCAGAAATTGAGATTTTAATATGGTTTAAAAATCATCGTGGAAAGTGTTGACTTTCCACGACAAGTGTTTCAAAGACAATTTTTGAACCGTCATAGAATAGCTACAGAACCAACATAGAAACCCTATTTTCTAGTAGTGAATCAACCCTACACTCATTTTAATTTTTTGCTGACAATATTAACATATAACAGGGATTGAAACAATCTTTATGTAAAATATTCAATTATAGTAGAGTATCTTCATTCAATAAAATTTGGTCTTTCTATTGTAGGCGAGGGTGTCCAAATTTTATATCCCTTCCTTTGTTAGCTGATGTAGCTTTTATTTCTTTTCCTCATTAATAGTCATGTTTTGGGGGCTTAGCTCTCTTTTGTAGGGATGTTCATGGGTACGAGAAACTCGTGAACCCGATTTGACTAAATTAATTAGTTTGGTTTGAATTTTTTAATGATTCAGGTCAAACTTAACTCGGCCTGTTTACGAACTGCTAATATACATGTCTAGTAATTTGTGTTTTTTGAACATGTGATCGAACCCAATCCATACAATATAAATTGAACTTTATTATTATTATTATTATTAAGAGAAAAAAAACAAGTTTAGAAATAAATATAACTATTGATTCAAATTGAGATCATTAAGTCCATGTAAAAAACAAGAATAATAAGCATTCATATGTTTTGAAAAAAAATTTTGTTTTAAAAAAAAGGAAAGAAAATAGAAGCAAAAGGTATGCATTCAGATGACAAATTAGAATAGTAGTTTGCAACCTTTTTGTATTAGTGATGTTAAATCCAAAAAATTGACCAAATTTATTCTATTTTTTTATTTTACAAAATATTACTTTTTTTTAATATTTTGACCTGATTGGTTCAACCTGGTTATGATTGGTTGGTTCAATTTGACCTTACCCAACTTGAAGAAGTTTGAACAGATTGGATAATTGATTTAGTCAAACTTGATCCAACCCGTCCGATAAACACCCCTTCTCTTTTGTCACAAAAAATATCTCCATTCAGGAACTCAAATTAGTTTTAATATTTAATATTTAATATTTTTTAAAAAAATTCTTATAATGAGCAATTGTATTTGAACTAGTTTGTACAATTTTTTTTTTATATATAAAACAATAGAAATAAAAGAGAGAGAAGCATGAAATAAGATTATTGATGTAAGGTCTTTTTCCAACGTTGTTATACTAACATGAATAGAGTATCAAGCAACTCAAGTCATTGGAGAGCAATTTTTTATGGGGTGTAAAGAACATTGCCATACAGAGCAATTGATGCTTTCTATAATTTAATGAGTCTAATTAATTATATATATATATATATATAAATATATATATTAGTATAAATTTTTATTTTGGAAATGACATTGGTTATATATAATACCATTTTACATGCAACACTATTTTTGCATCCTATTACTCTTATCCATGTTTTTATATTTGTAATAATCTAAAATAATGTAAAAAATATTCATGGTGCATAAGATTTATGCATGTAAGGTTATACAGTATTGATATAGATGTGATTAATTTCCTTTTTACCCCTACTTCTAACCCTATAAAAATATTTGTCCCCGGTGACTTTACACTCCCAAAAATCCCTCACACACAAATATATCACATTCACGGATTATTGGCTTTAGTGATCGCATACCCCATGGGCCTTAATGCATGCCAATTAATACCGTTGAAATCTACCATAGGGGTATGGTTCCTATCTGACCAACCACAATGAATCCAATAGCTAATGTGCTATGGAGGACATACCCATAATTCCCCAATGCCAAGCCATTTTAGGCAAGAAATCCCCCATTTCCTAAATCTGCATTTATGGTTGTCATTAAAGGTGGCACATAAATTCCCTAGACATCCCACTAAGAACCAGTTGATGTCAGCGATTGTGATTGAAACAACTGGTAATTGACTAATTGCCATCCATGCATGATTTCCAAAGAGAATGTCAGTTTTAAATTAATGGCTTTGGGATTGAAATGCCATAAAAACAAGGCCTTGTAAATGTCATAATTAAATTTTGTGGAAGTCATTCAATTAGTACTAATGTAAAGCTATATGTAAAATCTACTTTCCATCATCATAAGGAGGGGAAAAAGGCGTGGCTTTGATTGGTGCTCAAAGATTTATTAAAAGGGTGTGGGAAAGAGAGAGATAAAGGCACCTTCAGTTACGGAGCAAGAAAAAGCAAACGGCAGAGGAAAAAAGGGTTTCATCCACCATTCAAGAAGCCAAAAAACATTGGACATAGGAGTAAAGAAAAAAAGGAAAGAAAAGAAAATGATCGAAAGTGTGCGTGTACCTTAGCTATTTCTCCGTTATCATACAAGGGAATAAAACCTTGTATGATGAACTCGTGGTACGTATATATATGAGGTACACATATGTTGTTGCTGGCTCAATCATATAGTCGCGGGTGCCTTGTCCTTGGCATATGTATTAAGGTTCCAAAGCAAAAATCTGTTTAAAGAAAGAAAGTAATATCCCTGTGCTATTTCACTTTATTGGGAAGAGGAGGGACCCCCCACTCTACATTGTTTACACTCTTTTGGAGTCACATTCCATTACTCTTAAGATAAATCAATTTAATTTCAAAGCTACGGATTATATATGATGAAAAAAATAAGAGGAATAAAGAAAAGTGTTCTTAGAAATTAAATTTAAATTTAGGTTAAACTCAATTCTAAAAACTAGCTAGTTAGGATACTCAATTCTAAAAACTAGCTAGTTAGGATATGTTTTAATAGAATCAATGTTGGATTTCCAACAAGTGCAAAAGAATGCAAAAATATTTGGACCTTTTTAATAAATAAAAACAATGTTTTGACACAATAATGTGTACACACTTTTAAGAAAGCAAAATTATGAGAACATTCACAATTCATATATACTACTTGAAATCTAGAGAGATAAAGCGATAAAAGAGAGAAAAATGTAAGTATGAGATAATATGATATGAAAGGAAAATAAAGATGCATGATCGAAAAAGTATTAGTGAGATATTTGAAGTATAGGACTATTTACGTATCTTATCTCTTTAAGAAAAGAGATAAAAATAACAAAGTAAAGAAACAAAAAGGAGGTAAGATGAGTGTAAAAAACGAAGTGTAGAAATATTAGCTAGGGTTGTTTAATAAATAATACTTCTAATTAACCTAATTAAAGTGCTATAATGGGAATTCAGTGCTATGAAAATCACCCGACAAAGTACTGACCAAGTGAGGAATAACATGAAGATTGAGTTGAGGAATGATAGGCATAGGTTTGGTGCTGAACATGAAATGAAAATGGGGAACATCATCTCAAATCTTTATGAACAAAAAGATAAGGCAGAGAGAGAGAGAGTGCATGTGTGAGAGACTTTTTGTGCACCAGAATTTCTGTCACATGCATGTGTGCAGGGCTTTCCCCAAACCATGACACAAAAACAAACATCCCATACGGCACATATTATCTTTTGGCCAAGGTACAACACAAGCTCTCTGCCTCATCTTGACTTTCTTTCTTATGTCATTTCAATTTTCAGGGGTCCAAACTAGGAAGCTCATTCATCATAGCATGTACGTTTTACATATATTCATTGCAACATTACAACACGAAATGAATATAGCTTCTCTTTTTGGTGTACAAAATAAAATGGACCACCAGCTAGCTAGGAGAAAGCGCATTGAAGGGGTACTTTACTCTTTTGGGTATGTCTTTTTCGTGTAAAGCTCTTTCGTCAAGTCACGAATGAATCTTAGTATTTTCTCATTGTACTACTTTAAATTTTAAACAGTAAGAAAAAATATATAAGATTTTAATGAAAACATTATGAATAAAAACGACCATTTAGCCTATATGTCATATAGAGATGCACAGATTTATTATAAAGTATTAAAATTTTATGAATTTAATTTAAGTAATGAGAAATTATTCTTTACTAAAACCACAAGAGCATAACAATAGCAAGAAAAGAGTTTTTTATTTTTTTAGGGGTGTATGAGAGTTAAATTCTCGTACGTACAACCATTGTGAATCATCGTGGCACATTGTAGAGTGTAAAATTCAACTCAACCTAGTAGCATTTGGTTGCTAAGTAATTGGATTCTTAAACATATCTGTACCCAAAAACGAATTCTTAAACATATGATTAGGATTTGATTTCCATTTTGACCGTGTATATGATAAGTGTTTTGTTGAGAAAGATAAATACTTTAGCTATCTCTAAATTTTAAAATTGCAAGGGGTTACTCTTTAAACGTCATCGTGTGATAATATCCTTCATGCACAAAAATGATATGGTGTAAAACATTATTTGTAGCGCCTGTCTAATACCTATTGAATTTGAATTATTTACGTGGGCCAACAGCCTAGGACGAACAACTCAATTAAACGTTACGTGAAAGATTAGTGTGAAAAGGAAGTTGGTTTTTACCTTTGCCTGCTGCCTATTTTGCTTGCTTTTACCTTTCTGTTTTTTTAATCTTTGGAGCAAGTATAGTTATTGTGGCTTGCATTTAATTTGTGACCGGCTCTTTTCTCTCAGTATAACTTTTAATTTTATAGTAAGGGAATAATGTTATACTACTAGTTCAATGCACGAAAATTATGAATTTACAAAATACTTGCAAAAACTTATATATATTTATCACCCTAGAAAATAAATGAAAACTTAAACCCTGGAGATATGATCATACTCCACTTGATCTACCTCTTGTTTCTACAACAAAATTCAATTAATGGTCAGTTGCAAATGGGGTCACTGCCATGAGTGTGAAAAGGGAAATGACTGAAAATAGAAACTGGTTCATTGATTATAAGTAAAAATATATTTGGACACTAAATGTTAATAGACACCCAGACAAAGTGAAAGAGAAAAAAGATAGAAAAATATAGATATGATAAGTGATATGACATGATAAAAAGAAAGAGATAAAGAGAAATCAAAGTTATTGATAAGATATTTTAAATATTAGCGTCAAAATATCACATTTCTATTAATAGTTATTTAGACAATGGATAGTTGACTGTGCAAAGACATTACCTTTTGATCAGTGGAGGAGGACTTCTGGATCGATCTTATTTTTCTTTTTTTTTCTTCTTCTTCTTGACAACTAAGAAAATAAATTTAAAAAATGGAAGAATTTATGGACCTGGAAGCTTATGCAGAGGAAAGTAGCCTATTTCTTGTCCTTCCCGCGTTATATATATACTCCCTCGTTTATGGTCCATGTTTGATATATATATATATATATATATATAGGGTTCCATTATTATCTAAAGTTATAGATAGGATTAATAGAAGCATACAGAATTAATACATGCATGTTGTTGCATTTAGTAAAATGATCTATTTCTAATAGTTTATATCAGGGTTAAATTTTATTAAACACGTATATATAAAAACACACACACATGTACAAATAGAGTAGTGTTACGTTTCATCCTTTTGCGTCTTTAATTCTTCAGATTCGTGACATCCTGAGTCAAGTTTAGGAAGTTGCACTGAAGCAACCTCTTCGCGAAGGAAATCAATGTGGAGATTTCTTTGCTAAACTTGGAGCTGATCCATGGAAGGAATATCATGTTCCTCTTCCTGGCATGCTTTCTTTTTTGTTAGCAGACACTGCTGGAGTGTCTTTTCCCCCATTTGTAGTTGGTTTTTTTGTTCTGTTTTTCTAGTCCCTTTACCAAGAAAAAACACATGTATAACGAGACCGGGAAGAGAGACTAAGTTATTTGAATGAGTGTTTATAAAATTGATTATAAATAAAATTGATTTAAATTAAAATTGATTTTGAAGTGATGTGAATTTGATCCAATTAGAATCTCTTTCATCCCCCTTCAGTGTTAAGCTTTCCCTTTCAATCACTACCCCAACAATTATTATCTTTAATTTTTTGTATTTGATGTATTTTGAATAAAATTGTTTCTTGTCGTATTTCAAATATAATTATTTCTTATAGAATGTATCGAACAATTGTTTCTTGACGTATTTTAAATGCAGATCACGAAGGGTTGCCAATGTTTAAAAAAAAAAATAAGAAAACTAAAATATTTGACATTAACTTAATTATATGCAATGATGAATGTTAATTTAAGAAATCCTTTATGTGAAAATATATAATATATTGTAAAAAAAGAAATTTATTGTATTTTTTTGTAGAATTTAAGATACAGTTGTTGTTGCGACTAACTGTAGAGATGTAAAAAATCTTGATATTATAAGCAAATGTGATTGATGTTATTACAATTCCGGTCATGCATGGATGTACCAACCAAGAATTAAAAAAAAAGGTTATAATATATTTTTCATCTTTATAAATAAAAAAATGTTCAAAATTAGTTTCTACAAAATTTTGATCAAAGTAATACGTACACATAGATTATATATATAAGGGATGTAAATGTAACTTTTATTCACATTGATTATGCATTTAACTGGTATAAATGTGACACTTTTTACATTAGTTATGTATATAAGTAATGAAACAAAATAATAGGCATAGGTTTACTAATCTTACTTTTAACCAAAATCTAATAATAAGTTTTAATTTTGTAAGAATGAAAAAAATTACATTCAAAATTTCGTAGGAATTAATTAATTTCAAATATTTTTATATTTATGAGGATAAAAAATATATTTTAGTAATTAAAAAATCTTGACATCATTGTATGTAGTTGCTTTAAAATATATAATGAAATTTAAGAATAATGATATATATTTACATTTGTAATGTGCATGTATACACTCAATATATACTATTTTTTTCTTTCTATTATTTCTTCTTATTACACTATAACATGTACATGTCACTCATCAATAAAAGTGGTGAAACTTTCAATAAAGGATTTAAAAAACAGTCATTGCCTGCAATATTGGCCATAATATCAAGGGTTTTGAACTCTATGTAATTGGATCTCAATCGTAATTGTAGCTATAGTACTATATTGGATGCATTCTTTCATAATTTCTTGCGACATAGAAGATTGTAATGAAACTGCAACTACAACTGCAATTTAAATTCTTTCTGTCAATAATTATCAGCTCTGAAACCATGACCTGATTGACAGCCATAAGCCTATCAATCCTTGGTAATAAATATTACAAACTATCTTACCCTGCAGAATCAAATCTCAAACCCAGAAACTTGAAATACCGGTGTAGAAGTGATTTTAATTTGGAGAATATTTTCATAGAAACAGATCTTCTGGCAGAAATTTTGGTAAACATAGAAGCTCTGAACTCAATGTGTCAAGAAAGCTATATTCCTTAGATCAAGGTGTATCTATTGCAAGTGGCTAGCCTATAACTTACTAAATTACAGGACAAAATGTCTGATCTTTATTTGCATTGTCCCTACTTTAGATGTAGTTGATATGGCTTTTCTCATATGCTTATCCTTTTACTTTGTATAGGGCTTAAGCACTCCATGTGCAGTGTAATTCAGAAAGTAGGTTGGTCACTTTTTTTTCTCCTTCTTTTCTTCATAAAAGATGTTTAAGACTTTATAGGGTAAGATGATGGCAGCTAAAGTGTAGACACAATGATTTGGGTATAATTTGACTGCAAATTCAAGCAGTCATAACCTAGAAGTATGCACATGATGCTTGTAATTTAGATGCACACAAAGATACGATTCTGTTAAAAATTGCTGGTGTTCAATCTCGAGTTTCTAAATTTCATTTTGTGATAAATGAATTTGCTTTTATTGGAAACGGAAATTTTCAGATTTTTTAGCTATTAGAATTAATTTTGAGTACGAGACTCGTTAAAGTTTAAAAACAAATCTATACTTGTATTTTAAAAAGTAATTTAACTATTATTCAAATAAAATTAGTTTTTCTAAATTCACTTGAATTAAAATATTATTTAATATTTTCACTTTAAAATAATTTTAATTAATATAAATAAAATTTAATTTTTCTGAAATAATAGTTCTTCCTTTTTTGGTTTCTCACAAGTGTTCCTTTTCAAAGATAACTTTACAAGAGGCACAATCAGACAATGGTTGTAGGCACTACATGAATATGGTATTTCTATAAAATAAAAAATGGAATTTTTTTTATCCAGTATTTCCAGGAATGAATACCAAAAATTTGTTTAGTGGCCTAGCTAGGGACAAGAAATCATAACTTATATGATTTCAAAAGAAAAGTATTACTAAACTTTTATGAAATATGTAATTTTAGGATAAAAATCTAAATAATTACTTATATAAGCTTTTACAAAATTACAATTAGGTCAAAGTATATGTTTGTGTCACTTAGTTATTGTAGGTATTTAATATTATAGGAGAAAAACGATAAAAAAAATTATAATGATAAAATAGTAAAATTAATATCAGTTTATTTTTGCTTTTATCACTTAGTTATAATTTTTTACATTCATCTAAAAAAATAACCTACAAGGATAATACCTATTTTTTTATGAGTAAATTTTTCTTTTATCAAATACATATAAGTAAAAAAAATCTTGTGAGGGCAATTGCCCCCAAAATACTTAACCTACATTCATCCCTGAGTATTTCAAGATCATTTTTCTTTGGACATACAAGATCAATTATTTAAACATATATGAATGATTTTGTATGTTAATTATTTCAAAATAAATTAGTTAACAATAATTAGTTAACATACATGAACAAATCTAGGGGGCACAAACAGGGCCTTGCCTCCCCTCCCTTAGGATCCTTTATACATATAAGAGGAAAAAAGAAGAAAAAATAAAATTTAAAAACACCAATGAAGAAAAATGTATAAGAAAAATAAGTTTTTGGGTGAATATTTGGAACATATCGAACGAATCACCCCAGAATGAAATGGATTCAGGAGCTATGTAAGTATGAGACTCGACAGTTGAAGATGACTTAAAAAAATTAATTAACATTATCTATATCAACAAGATGTATCTATTTTTCGAAAATTAATGACTTAAGAACTTCATAATTATCGGTGCTTCACTTAGAGAAATTATAGGATGAATGACCTTCTGAAAAGTTTTCTAAAAAGCTATGAGTAAAGACAAAGCATGCTAAAAATTTTCAAGTTTGATTTGTATGTAGGTACAGTCATTGATTGTGTGAAATATCATAATATACGAGTCACTGAAAAGTCGACAATAAAAAATATTATAATGTTTGCTTAATTATTTTTTCTAGTAGTGGATTATATTTCAAGTTATGTACATAAAATTAATAATAAATATTTCTTATACTTATTTTTAATAAAATAGTTATTCATTAGAATTAAATATTTAAATAATTGTGCAAAATAAATTGACCTCCCCTTCGATACACTATTGGATTTGTCCCTGTTAACATATACAACTAATAATAAAGACGATAATTATCTTTAACTGTTACTCCCATTTTATAGAAGAATTGTGTTATTTATACAACAATCATACTAATTTTATATACGATATCACTTTTTGTGTTTACTCCTTTCTTTGGCATATATTATGTATTATATCTCATACTTCTCACCCTTTCTCCTTCTTAATTTTATAAAATATTGAAAGAATTATTGTATAAATAGTATTTCTCTTATATTAAGGAATTTAGGTTTTAAAATTTAGAATTAATTGCACACGCTGATTTTTTGAATCGATTTCCTCCTTCTCCCTTTCTCTTTTATTTTATATGTTTAAGTTTAAAAAAGTATATTCTTAAGAACAGAGGTTTAAAAATATATAAAGATGCACGAATCGACCCCTATAGATTTTATATATAATATCGATTTGAAGCAACAAAGGTTACATGTCAATTGACAGGGAATTGTTTTATAAGGAAAAAAAAAACAGGGAAAATTAAGGCAAGGTGATTGAAATTTTTTTAACTAGGTTGACGCCTCAACAACCATCAGTCAAAACAACCATCCCTGAAATATATTAATAAAAGAGAAAGAAAACATAACAAAACATGGGAGGGACATAAACCAAACCCATGGGAACAAGAAAACAAAGCTCTATTTGAATCTAAAACTAGGAACAAATTGTCTATCCTTTACAAAAGATTACTGTACAAAACTTGGAGAACAGTTCCACCAAAAAAAAAAATCACTTATAGAGGAACCGTAAGAGGCTAAGGTGTCTTCACATGTGTTCCCCTCACAGTATATATGATCTACCAGTGTTAGTAGTAAAAATGCATTTTTTTTCATCTGTTTCTAATTGGCCAGGGCACAATTGACTGTGACAATAAAATTACTCTATCGATCCCTAATAATATTTTGTTAACTGTATCCTTTGATGTTAAACTAAACAATTACATAAATAGTAAACCTTTATATAAAACAAACCTTTAATATTTTAAGATTATTTATTAGTGGTTTGATATACTTAGCTCTATAGGCATCATATATACACAAGAATTTCTTTTACAAAAGAGACTTGATGTCATTTGACACGTGCTCTCTACAACAAAAGTTTAAATTATTAGCGTCAAGTGAATATTGGCTATGTCAAGTACTCTAGAACACAAGAAGCACTAACGAAGGATATAACATACAATAGATTTATAATGGTACACTCCAACTTGGTCTATGTCTAGTACCTACGCTTGTCCACTAAGATCAAACACCCAACCATAATCATATTTCTTTCTTGAAGCCTCCACAAACTCCTACAACTCAATATTTTAAACCTGTGCAAGTTTCACTCAGTATTCTTTAAGCTTTTACAGGTTCCTCCAATCTTCATTCTACGAGTTAATGTGCTTCAATCTTCATTCTACAAGATTTTTCTTCCTGTAGATGTTGTTATAATTGCAGTACTGTAATATGCTCCAATCTTCATTGTAGGAGGTTTTTCTTCTTTAACTACCAAATGTTATCTTTTTCAAGTTCTCTTAGAACGTGGGTTTAGACCTAACTCAACTCCAAAAGCTAGCTCATAGGGTGAGGATTGTTCTCCACTTATATACCCTGACTTGACACTATCTCTAACCGATATGGGACTTGGATTATTCCGAATAAGTTTCTTGTTTGAAATCTTTAGGGATAATGAGGAACTCACAACTTAATAATTACGACTTCCAAATACTTATGCATGTCTTAAATTTGGTTGTGTTTCTTAATGGTGAGACATGCCTGTCTTCACAAACCACTATTGCAACACAACTTCTGAAGATCCCTTAGTTAAGTGTAGCTTCTGATCTAATCCTTGATTAAAGTTACCCCAACACTATGTAGTTGATCATATACAACTTTTTATATTTGCACTTTGACTTGAAAAACATGACTATCTTTCTAAATTTTGAATAGCTCTCTTTCTAGTAGTACTCTAACTTGCTTTTGAATGCAGAATCTATGTCTTGCAAAAACTTCCATTGTAGGCCCATGTTTCGTATCTTCTTCATGCTTTTGAATCCTTCATGTCTTATTTGAGAATACTCAAAACAACCATTAATAGCTAAGTTATGAATACTTGATGTTTGCTTTTTGATGGTTTGCCATCATGGATAGTGCAATTTTGCATTTTCTATTAAAAATCTTTTTCCTTTTAATTCTTTAACTAATGTCCTAATACCACAAAATATTATATAAATGGGTGTTATAGCAAAACTGTTATTCATAAATTTGAAATTTACTATTTTTAAAAATTTGGCCAATTTAGAAAGGTTTTGAAATAGTTATTATTTTGAAATTTCATAACTCATTCTATAAATTTTTAGTTATATTTTAAAAGATCTTTTAAACATATAAGTTCAATTTTACTTTGATACTAGGCATATATCCATTTGGGTGAAAGTGAAAGAATTGAACTAGGCCAACCATATTAATTTTTACATTGTAAACCTACAAATAATTAAGATAAAGAATTTTATGTTGAATTCGAATCTTATTGATGAAGTCGGTAGTGATGGTGGTCAGTGAATGTCAATTGCATTTATGTACACATGCACCAAAACACAATATTGAAAGTAAAAGGACCGCTTTCAATTCTAACACTCATCAATTTAATTTAAACCCAATTCCGTGTGCATAGAATATTTGTTTCATTTCAAAAGTGATTCTCATTATTTACCATTGCACGTTGATAGAAACCTCCACCTTATACCTTTTCTTCGCGATCGTTTTTTATGATCAATAGAAAAATAACTAATTCCTGGTACTCGCGATAACGACCCGAGGTATCATAAATAGCAGTAACTTCGAATACTATCCATGTAAATGCCATATAAAAAGAGACTTCTTCTGTGTTATTTGTTTTTGTTTTGTGTCACTATGCTATATCAACTTGTTTGTTTTTCTTTCCACCTTTCATTATCTATTAAAAAAAGAAACAAATAATTCGTTTAAGGTAAACACCAAAGGATGGGACCCTTCTTGTAAGATTGTTAAAGTGATCTTTTATGAAAGGAAAAATTTCTGTACCAAAACAAATAGAAAGAAAAAGTTCGTTCTTTTGATTTTCATGCATTTGAGAAAGATATGATGATCGACAGAATTATTATCCCATATTATAGAGAAAGTGTTGTTTTCTTTCTTTTTTTTGTAAATTTTTCTCTTAAAGAAGAAAGACTTGTCCCACCAAAGCGAAGCATTCATCCAACAAAATAATGGGATTCATTAGGCATCAGTCAAAAGACGATCATATCGAAGTCTCCATACTGATAATATATATATATATATATATATATATATATATATATATATATATATATATCAAAGTTTCCCTCAAAATAATTAATTATCACCACTTCATTGGTCAGTTTCATTATGTGATGAGTTAAACTACACAAATTCAATTTACTGAGAAATATTTTGCACAAATTAGATTTAACTAAGTGAATATATAATTTCAATCTTGATGGAAAATTAGTAGTTTATATTTCAACACATCCATAATTTATTGGCATAAACATATTTTAGTTACTCAGATTTATGAGTCTAACTTTTTCGGTCTCTAAAATTAAAATTAGTTTTTTTTAGTCTTCTGCATCAAAAAAAATCATTACAAATTGTACACCTGAACCACAAAAAATAAGTTAGGATGAACTAAACATAATATTCGCAAATTTAAGGAACTGAAAAATATAAATTTTTATTTGAGATTAAAAAAGATGGACTTAAAATTTAAAAGACTAAAAACATATTTAAGTCTAATTTATTATACATAAAAAGAAATATCAACCTTGATTTTTTTATAAAATATTAAAATTATGTTTTTAAATGTTTACTTCAAAGAAATTAAAGCTAAAAAGTTAGTTCCACGAATTAATTTCATTCGATTATAAAAGAACTCACAAAGCTAGGGATTTTATTTTAAATGAATGCTTTATAAATATGTTCGTATTTGTCAACAACAGATAACAGAAAAATGAATGATTAATATACTTGGACATGTTTTATTTTCATGTAAATTATTAAATATAATGTATTGATAATAATTTTAAAATATAATAAATCCTTACCACACCAATTATCTTGGTGAAAAGTTAATTTCACACGATAAAAGGGAGAAAACAAATTCATTTACTAATTTATCATTATATCAAAAAGATATAAACATTATTTATCATTATATATATATATATATATATATATATATATATATATATATACTTTGCTTTCTTAGAAACTGAAAATTTAATTCCTTCTTTCTTTCTCTTTTACTCAAGTAATTACAAGGCAAAAGAACCAAAATGGTGTTTTTTTACAAAATATTTACCGATAAGGGGCTATTTCACACATATTTACAGAAATGGAACTGTGTAACATGCCTGGATTAGGCATGTTACAACACGCCTAGATTGGGCGTGTTGCAACATGCCTAATCCAGGCATGTTACAGCAGCCCCAATTCTATAAATAAGGTCGCCCCCACCCCAGTTCATTCATATATTGGCTTCCAGTGTTCTCTGCCTCTGCTAAACTGCCATCATTGTGGTGTTTTTTCATTTTTTCATAGATTTTTGAAGGTGTTGTCAGTGACGAGAAACATGAGTTCAAGTGGTAATTCTGTTCGCATTGTCTTATATTGGAATGGAAGAAAATATCAAGGCCAACATGGTGTCATTTTTGAAGGGGAAACACGAGGAACCTCTGTGCGACGTATGTCAACCCTGGGTGAATTGCATGAAAAGATACGGCAAAAATTACGTCTTAATATCAACCAGTCAATCACTTTACTGACTGGAAGATTATGGCAACACGAGAAGTTCATGGGGTTTCAAATAATGGATGATGAAGATGTGGAGTTGGTACCAGATGAATTTTGCAACCAGGGAAGGAAAGATTTTTTGGAGTTGTACGTGGATATTACAGAAGTTGAGGATGTTGCTTTACCCATCCAGGCAGTTCCACATTGTACATCATCATATGCTGCTGGAGGGCCATCGTATGCTGCTGGAGAGGCACCATTCGTTGGCGGAGAGGTAAATGTGTCTCAGGAAGATTCACATGACCCAACTTGGGTCATGGATGAGGATGAAGAGGATGACGATGATGAAAATATCGCAATGGAAGATCGACTTCTTGAGGAGGATGCTAGTGCGTCGGATGAGGATCAGGATGCTGGTGTGCATCAGGAAGATGTTAATGTCGGGCCATCTGAAACTCGTCATCATGTGGAGGGTGGTTCGAGTCAACCAGAACAAGGTAAATTAGCTAACGATGTGAATTAGAG
>PYAF01004207.1:417224-433742 GCA_007407185.1 Glycine tomentella
TCCATTAAATGATGTTATTTTGTTAGGTTAAATAAGTGTATCCTGTTTAACCGAAAGTGTGCAGGGTTTAGATGGTTTGGTTGGGGTTTAGTGCGTTGTGTTGGGTTTAGGGTTTGGTTGGGGTTTATGGGTTGCTGTTGAGGTTTAGGGTTTGATTGGGGTTTAGGGTTTGGGTATTTGGGTGACGGGTTAGGGTTGTTTTTAGCTGATATCGTTACTTAAATTGACGTTCAATGTGCAGCTGCTGAGGCGATTCCTTTATGGCAAGGAATTCCTCATTATACATATATTGATTGGAGTTACCCACCCGAACAAGACTCTTTTAGCGGTTCTGGTTCTGGTTCTGGTTCGGGTTCAGGATCAGTGCAGGGTCCGTGGCAACTAGGGGATGATTTATTTGTGAAACAGGAATTTGACTCGAAAAAGGAAGCACAATTAGCAGTGAAGCATAACTTGATGAAGGAGCATCAAGAATCAATTGTGGTTGAGAGCAAGCCTAACAAGTTTTCCATGAAGTGTGTTGCGCATACTGATGGTTGCGCTTGGAGGGTTAGGGTTATTAAACCAGTTTTTCGTGAGAAGTGGGTTGTTTCAAAATGGGGTGGAAAACACAATTGCTTGAATGATCATATTTCACAGGGTCACAGACAGCTTGATGCTGACGTAATTGCTTCACTGGTTGTTGGTATGTTTTAATTTACTGTGATGCATTTCGAAGACATATTTGTTTTCAAAGCATGTTGTTGATGTGATTGTTAAATTTTTTTTTTAGGAATGATTAAGGAGGAACCATCAATGTCCATCTCATTGGTTCAGGAGAGGATTACCAACACATTCGGATTTCAAGTTTCTTATCGAAAGGCTTGGTATGCGAAGTAGAAAGCAATGGCAATGGTTTATGGGGACTGGGTAGAATCTTATGCATTCTTGCCCAGGTGGTGTAACTACATGCTTCGTTTTGCACCAGGTTCTTATTTTGATATTCAGACGAATGATTACTTCGTTGCAAATCGACTGGTATGAGCAAAGCGCATGTTTCATCGCATTTTTTGGACATTTGGACAATGTTGTGAGGCATTTAACCATTGCAAACTCATCATTCAAGTTGATGGGACTCATTTTTATGGAAAGTATAAAGGAAAATTGTTGGTTGCCACAACTCAGGATGGGAATAATGAATGTGTTCCTTTGGCATTTGCCGTTGTTGAGGGGGAGACGCTGGAAGCTTGGAATTACTTCATTTCGTTACTGGCATGCAAAATATATGCCTTATTTCGGATCGTCACCGTAGCATCATATCTGCTGTTCAAAGTCATGCTGGTTGGCAACCACCTTTTGCGCATCATGTGTTTTGCCCGCGACACATTGTCAGCAATTTTAATCAACGATTCAAGGATGCAAGACTGAAGAAGGCCCTCATGAATTTAGGTGACGCGAAACGTTGATATCTATCATACATTTGGTTTAGATAAATATATAAACAGAATTATGTTGATGTATTTTTTTATGTTGCAGGTTAGACACCCTCTACGGTTGACTTTGACATCGGATTTGCACGATTTCGTGATACCAGTCCTGAGGTTGCCGAATGGATCGATTCCATCCCCAAGGAGAAATGGACACATGCATATGATGTAGAGGGGAGAAGATACGACCATATGACAACAAATTTGGCTGAATCAGTGAACAGGGTGCTAAAGGGAGCCAGGAACATGCCTATCACGGCTCTTGTGAAACACACGTACACCCAAATGGTTCAGTATTTCGTAGACAGAGGTGAGGCGGCCACCGAACAACTTCAGCATTCACAATAATATTGCAAAAATGTGGTTGAAGCAATGAGGCGTAATCAGTCATTGGCTTCAGGGAACCATGTACGCAGATATAATGTTGCTCGAACGTTATTTCAGGTGGATGATGGGTGCGAGAAGTCATATTCAGTGTCCCTTGCCGATCGGGTTTGTCAGTGTGGGAAGTTCAAGGCTTTCAAATACCCATGCAGTCATGCCGCAGCTACTGCTTTACATGTGCGTCAAAATCTTTTTTCAGTACGTGGACGACGTCTTCCTTGTAAGTAAGTTGGTGCAGGCATATTCAGTGCCATGGCAGCCAATAGGTAATGAACGGGTCATTCCACCGGCTGAAGGTCCAGTCATCATACCTGACAGCTCGATGCTGCGAGCCAAAGGTCGTCCCAGGTCCACTAGAATACGTAACGAGATGGACGAAGTTGAAACATCCCAGAGACGTATGAGGTGTGGCATTTGTAAGCAAGTTGGGTACAACCGGAGAGTTTGTCCTAACCGTGGGGGGACTTCATGATTTTCTGAGTGGTTGCATGTATTTTTTTTAATAGTGTTTGATAATGTACAACGTTATTTGATATGTTATATTAGTTTTGTATTAACATTTGTTTTATAACGTTTTAATAGTAATCATGTTTGATTTTTTTGGTTTTCTGATAATGTATGCATTTGATGTAACAATATGTTGATTACATGCAGTCAATGGATGTCTGACATCATACGCACAACTTGGGTGTCGTTGAAGACGCCTAAGTTGGGCATCATTCAACACGCCCAACTTGGGCGTGACTGAACACGCCCAACAAATACGCGTCATTCACCACGCCCATCTTGGGCGTGACTGAACACGCCCAGCTTGGGTGTGACTGAACACGCCCAAGTTGGGCGCCATTGAGGCCTATATAACTCGCATGCTCGGCACTCAAAATTCAATGTGCATACGATGGCATTCTTAGGAGAAACCAGCAGTCAGAACATTGGTAATTCAAAATTAGCGTTCATTTATCCGAATGTATCAACGACGCACGACGAAACAGGGGTTTCTTTCCTATGTGCAACTCCAATTCCTATGTGAGTTCCTGATGACTGTTCGTTTCAAACCCTGAAGAGTAGGATGCAACAAACCCTAATTCTTCCTAATGACCATGTTGTTGATAACATCTACTATCGACAACCATCTTTGCATGCAGGTCAGCACTATTTTTTTACTTCTGTGGCACTCACAAATGATAATGATGTTTGCAGAATGTTAAGGTGCAGTGACAATATGTCGAGTGTTGGGCCAATTGAAAGTTTATGTGCCATCCACAGAACACCCGATGGCATACTCAACCTACTTCAATCCACAATCGTTCCAACGCATACTGCAATGCTATATTACAACGGAAAGTGGAACATACCTCGAAAAGCCGGTTGTGTGGGTTATGCCTTTACTGGAACAAATCCAATACGATTTCAAATTCCTTCTGCATGCACCATGGAAAGACTGAAGGTTGTCATCAAGGAAGTTGCGCCGGTTGGATTTCCCCCTGATGGGATTCACATGTCACAGTTGGTGAGAAAATTGTTTTTTCGACAGCCACGCCATGCACAATATTCGACCACCACAATCGAATATCAGATAAAAGAGTTGACAAGCGACGAAGACGTGTTGAAGATCATAGCAGAATCGAACTACTGGAAACGTTTTGGTCCAATTGAAATTTTATCCATTTTTAGTAAACCGGACATGCAGATGGAATGAGAAATGTGCACTGAATATGTTGTTTTACATTATTGTTTTTATTACAAATGAACGTTCTGTTTAGGGTTTATCGATTCTTGTTTAGTGTTTAGGCCTGATAGTGTGATTAGGGTTAACGTCTTCGGTTGCAGACTTAGGGGTAAGACTTTACATAAACTTCACTAATATTGAGTAATTAGTTTTCCCATTCAAGTTTTGCCTTGGCAAGCACTTCCTTAGCTACAATTTTCTTTGCTTGTCTCTATTCACTTTGCTTCCTTGACACTTCCTTGCCAAACGCCTGTGATGATGACAGATACAATCAACCTGAATAATACTAAATCGGGCTGAGGTGTGGGGTGTTTCAAGCTTTGTGTTGAATTCGTGCATTCCACGATAATTATAAGCTAACTAATACTTACACTGAAAATAAATAACACAAACAAATGTAACATACATAATAGTTACAATACACATCATTAAAATAAATGGTACAAATGAATGCTACAAGCAAGCGACTAAAACTAAGACGGTGGTGGCCACTGTTGCTGACGCGCTTGTCTATCAGGTTGCCTCCGTCTTCGAGATCGCTGTGAACTGCTTGCCTCGACGGGGTCTGGCTGATAAGGATCTGGCCGATACATGTCTGCCTCGGAAAATCCTGTCTCATACGATGGGACATACGGAGCTGGACATGGAGTGCCCTGAGTCTGCATATACTGGCATAGCATGCTCAGCAGATTGGGGAACATATGGTGCATTGGATGCCCAACTCCCACAGCCTGTAGTGCTCATACCAAAATCCATGAGCATCTGTTCCACATTCGTATGCATCCAATCAGCGGGCACATCCCCAAAGCCGACATCTGCACCGTATGCGTCCGCCAGTGTAGGAACATCCGCAGAATAGTAGGAGGCACTATGCTCAGTACCATCATGATAGAACACCTGACTCCCATATGTCGACGACACATTTGGAGGCCTATAAGAACCAGGAGCGGCAGGCCCGGGACCAACAATGGGCTCAGGCACCTGCTGAATAGGTCTCTGTCGACGCTCCAGACCACGTCCCTCCCTTCTGCGACGACCAACTTGAAGAGACAATTGTGGCTCCTCCTCAAGCTGCGTCTCTGGAGCTTCTGGTCCAGACTCCACCACATGACAACTTTGTCTGAAGACAAACATTAAGCGACCCAACTCCTGATGCGCCCAATCAAAGTCGAACGTCGCCCTATTCTGCCTATGTGTGGCAAAGTAGAGCATCTCTATCCCATCGACCTATAAATTCAAATTCAAATATATAAACATCACTGTCAACTATGTCAATTATGATAATTAATGTAAATAAAAAAAATATTAATGAAAACGAAACTTACACTACGACCCATCTTCGCACCCTCCTTTGTGATTAATCGCTTCCCATTTTCTCTGTACCATACCATGTACTCATGGTTTGGTGACATTTGGCCCTGGATTGGGGGGGGGGGGGGAAGGTCGATGTGCTGCTCCCTTTGCCGCCAGCGATTCAGAAACGGTCTGAGCTTACGCACCCAGTTTTCTTCTCGTTTTCCACGAAGTGAAAAGTCGTGCACACCCTTCAGCTTCATGGCAGGACGTGGGATTGGCTGATCCCTCCCAAATTGCCACATGCATCTATCGGGTTGGGCAGCTTCAACCGTGTAGAAACATATAATAGGTGTCGATGCCATCCACAACAATCGCTCATGGTCAGATGCACCAACGAAATGGTAATCTCCACATGGTTCCCAGACCACCTGCATAAAAAAAAATTTAGGTTGTTTTATGTTATGACATAAACCACAAATGCAAACATGCAATTACTAAACTATTGGTATACATACTTCGTCCCGACTGAGGGATTCGAAGGCCGTCCTGTAGTACACCAACTTGTGCGGGCTAAGCCGGGGTAGGCGGTTAAACCTGTTAACAAAACAACTAACATTAAACAATGTACGACTTAATTGTTTAAGTTGTTATAAAATGAACATGTAGTCACACATACCGGTGGTCAAAATGCGCTCGTGGGTCACTAGGTTACGGAATACATGGAGCAATTGGTGGGAATCTCATCCACGCCCACGCCTGAAGCAACATATGGCATCCACCAATGTCCTTTCTGGATGCATCTGTACACTCGCACATCTGTCTAAACAAATGTGCAAGGACCGCAAAGGCCCAGCTGTATCCTCCGATCTCTGGGAAATCCCCAGCCAACAAAGGGATATAGCGTGCTGCCATCATGCTACCTCCAGATCGATCGCTCAGCAGCCATGCACCAATAAGGCGGCCAATGTGCGCCTTTGCAAACCGCGTCACATTGACAAAATCTTTATCCAACTCACCCCAATCCCCAAAATGCCTATCGAAGTAAGTTAGTCGTAGGTATCCACCGGTCAGCTCTGTTTCGTCGTCAGGTTCTTGACCGAAAACGTCCTCAATCACCTCCGCCTAATTGAACAACGTCACTCCAATGACGACATTGCCAGCCGTGGGCAATCCCAAAATATCAGCCACATCTTGTAGCGTGATAGTCATCTCGCCATGTGGCATGTGGAACGTATGGGTCTCTGGCCTCCATCGCTCAACCAGAGCACTAATCAAGGTAGCATCAATCTAAAACAATATCATTAATCAATTGACAACTATAGTTATGGTTAAATCAAATTTGATTACTAGTATGACGTGTTCCATACCTGAATATGTCGCATGCGTGCGACATGAAGAAAGCCAGCGTCCCGCAGTATATCAGAAACAACTTGAGGAATGTCGTCATATGCTGGTCCCCCCAACGCCTTGCCACGTCGAGTCTTTAGTAGTCGTACTGTGCCCTCGTTCCACATAGATTGTAAAACATGGGTGTGCTGAGTACGCCTACGCAAAGCGCCCCATCTGTACTGGGTAGGAACCACATAAGATGTCGGATCCATTGGCTCAGCCTCATGATCGGATACAGAGCGCGGCGAATCAGATCCAGATAAATCGGCCATGTTATCAGTAACTTCATACACCAAAAATAAAAATCCATGTTAGCAATTATGTAAAGTTCACAAATCATTAAAACAACAAATTTCTAAACACTAGACCCCATTCGGCCTACAACCATAAACCCTAATGATCGCACCCCGAACCCTGAACCAAACCCTAATCCATGCAACCAGAACCATGACACCAACCCTAAACTCAACCCTGGACTAAACGTCACATACCTGGCCAACCAAACAATAAACCCTAAACCCTAAACCATACAAGGCCAACCAAACCATAAACCCTAAACCGCACACCATCGTCACATGACCATGAAACCCAACAATACCCCAACCCTAATCCAAACGTCAAGTAACCATGCCCACCAAACCCTAAACCATTAACCACAATCGAATATCACATCATCAAACCATAAACACTACCTAACCATACCCAGCAAACCCTAAATTTTAAATTCTAATCATTTTAGCCAAACAGTACAGTACCAAACACCTATTGAATTTTCTATCCACCTAAATTTATGTCACTAACAGATTAACATCATCCTAACATTTTTCTAATAAATAAATCTTAAAGCCTAAACTAAAACAATTATCAAGTAACCTAACATCTATTGTGCTAAAAAATAAGTACATGCATCATTAACAATATAAATAACTAATTAAGAACAACATCACTAAAAGGCAGAGCAGAGCGCTTACTTGTTCGCAAGATTTTTTCTGAACAACTTTGCAATTCAGCAAAGCTTCGCTGCACAGAATATCCACCGAAAACTCTAGAGAGAAGGCAAAACACTTCTAGAGAGATAGTGGAAAGTGAGAAAATGGTTTGGGGGGGGGCTTATTTATATAATTGGGTTTGTTATAACATGCCTGGATTAGGCATGTTATAACAAGCCCAATCTAGGCGTGTTGTAACATGCCTAATCCAGGCATGTTACAGAGCCCCATTTCTGTAAATATTTGTGAAACAATCCCTTATCGGTAAATATTTATTAAAAAAATACCATTTTAGTTCTTTTACCGTAATTACAAATAACAATTTATTTATTTCTGTTTTTTGTCCTTCTCTATCTAAATTATTGACATACAGACATAATATATATATATATATATATATATATATATATATATATATATATATATATATATTGACTCACATATAATTCTGAAAGTTGAAGGTGGTGGCAAACAAACGAACATAACCATAGCCCCGTGATATTAGTCTTATCAAACACATAGACATTAATATTCTCGCTTCAGATTTTATATATATATATATATATATATATATATATATATATATATCATTATCTATGTATCAAAAACAAATGGCCAACGAAAGATTATGCAAACTAGCTACTATGTTAGTTTACATTTTAGAGTTAGTTTAGGTAGTTTTATCATCATTTGTTTGTTACGGACTATGTTGGGTTAATGATTTTACTCCCTAGCCAAAAAATGCTGAAACTGCTGCGCACAAAAGAATAAGATTCCATGAATTATGATACGTGACCATGATGCTTTTCCATGTTTGGAAGTACTTTAAAAAGGTTACCGGTGTGGGTTTGCATACTCACGATTTCTTTAGCTATTGTTTGATTATATATATCAAATAAAGAGGCTTAGCAAATGAAAATTGTCTAATTTTTAAATATTTCTATATCCTTCCTTTATCAACAATCAATTGCTTAATACGCACCTAATTACATATGCACGTTCCTAACAAAGAAAAATATGATGTACCTGTCGGATTCGATGGGCTTGAACGTCAAAGGCAACCTTTAATCATCTCTAGTTAGCATACTTATCATTTGTCGAAGCATGGTCTCTTCTTTTACTTGAGCTTGAAGTTTGTCCTCTATCTTCCCCCTGAAAAAATGGCCTAAACCCACAACTTGGAGAAACCAACCAAGCATGTGTCACATGAATAGGGGAATAATTAAGGACTTTCATTTCCTTTTCTTTTAAGTTTAATTTTGATATATTATTAATATAAAAATATTATATTGTCAATTGGTTAGAATTTATATTTAATATAGTTTTTCAAACAATATTACAAAATTATATATAAAATATCTGACATTATTGGATGATAATGTATGATTGAATGATAATATATATTTAAATTTTAGAAAAATATAACAATTTATAATTAGAGAACAACGTAAAAAAAAATCGGATAGTACATTATAATTTAGTTATTTCTTTGTATATATATTGGGATTATGGGTTGGAATTACTCGTACTCAATCTTTACCCTTCTGCTTTCATTAATTCAGGTTGTCTTATAAACAAAGTTGTCTTATCTACCTTGAGGAGGATCAAAGGTGCCAAAAAATAATCATTCTTATAGTGTGGTCCTTTTATTTGAATGATCATAATTTTCTTTCAACGCGAATACGACAGTCATTTTATTGAAAATAAATATATAAAGCAGAAAACATGAGGATGCTATTTTAATCAATTATGCAAGTCAAAAACAAGAAATTAAATCATTATGATGAGCAAGCACCACCTTTCATCATGTCATGTTCATTGGTTGGATATCTTACAGAATCAAATAGTATATAGTTACTTTTCATTAATCTTCTACAAAATAGTTTTCAAAACAAAAACAATTTTTTCACATGGATGTTTATTGGTTCATATCAACTCTATAACCTAAAAAACCAAATCAAACTAATTAAATTGATTTAAATTTTTAGCCTAATGAGGTCCAACCCAAACCAAACCAATCAAACTTGATGATGATCAATTCAGGTATCAAATTTATGACTTACAAACCCGAGGAACTCAAACCAAACTAATGATGTGAGTTTTTCTATTATTAATTGTCATGCATGGATTTTTACTGTATAATACGATTATCTTTTTTTTTGTAATTTTTTCTATTATTTAATTGATGTAAAGCGAATTATAATAAAATATATTATTTACACCTTTTAATGACAGGATTATATGTGAATCTTTGGGCAAAATCATGCATTTCTTTTCTTTTTTCTTAAAATAAAATTTTACACATTTACATACAAGGCGCCCAATTGATCGAAACCGAACCAACTTGTACTTGATCTGATTGGTTTGGTTTTGGTTGTGCAAAAAAAGTTGAAAAATCCAAACCACCCAAACCAAACAAAATTTATTGGGTTGGATAATATTTCATTTTCCTCAAAATCTAATTCAAACCTGAAGTGATCTGAATGTCACAACAAGGGGAGGTTAAATTGTGACTTTGCCAATTTTTTTTGAAACTTTAACCTTGCTTTTACTTAAGATTACCCTGGTGTTCAGAAAGCCTTAACATATAGGTTCAAGCACTTAGACAACTAAGCTTTCTAAGTGGTTAGTCATAACATTCATTATTAAATGTTTGATATGATTATAAGAACCTAATGTGAATATTGAGTTACTCATGTTCAAAAGATCGTTACATAGTTAAATGTATTTCTTAGTTATTATGAAAAACTCATATTAAGTCATGATGATCCAACACTCAGAAAGTTTGTGTTGATTGCTATACTCAGAAAGTTAATTTCAGAATGTTGTACTCAGAAAGACGTTGTTCAAATATTGTTTTAAGCTTTTCATGCACAAAATCATTTTCATGTTTTTATGGAACTTTTCATACTTTGATGCAAATGGTTGGACTGGTTTAAAATCGATCTTGATATCACAAAAAAAATATTAATTTCATATATGCCATCAGTTAGTTATGCTTGTTATGAATATCTTCTTATATATACATTCTGATACATGTCATTCTGATGCTCAGAACTTTCTAATGTAGTTGTGGTATTTAAGACAATAAATAACATAATGTAAAAGGTAAGGAAGAGAAGATTCAACATAGAAATTTTTATACTAGTTCACCTTAACCTTGGGTTACTTTTAGTCTTCATCCAACTAATGAGAGTTTCACTAACACAACTAGCAAACTACTAGAATTTTACAATTGCTATCAACTTGTTGGACTTTCCTTGCCAGCCCCCTACTGGGCTTTCTTTCTCGCCAGCTATTAGACTTTCAACACCTCCTTACCATAACACACACCTGGTCTTGGCTTGGAGATCACCCACTCAACCATGACACCCATTTGGTCATGGAAGAGACAATACAAGTATTTATTTGATCTCTTCAGGCTACATAAGTATTGTTTCACTATAACTTCTTCAAGTTGCAATCTTAAAGACTCTCTCTAAGCTACCAACTTTTCATTTGTGTTCTCGCTATCACTTTTCCCAAAACCAAACTTAACATATTTGGTTAATTTAGGATACATACAGATTTCATATAAGGAGAAAGTGTTTAAGGGGATTTTACAACTGAACAACACTCGTGGGTTTGATCTTCATTGACTCTTTGATTGTACTTCACTCCATTTGATACCTTTTTTTATCTCAGAAGGATTCTGGAGGGGGGAGGATGTTAACTTCATTTTTGCACTGTATAGGCTTTCTCTTACCTTCTTTTTCATGTTCTACAATTGTCCTCAATCAAAATATAGATCCCACGGGTCAAACAAGTTGTTATGTCACAACTGAGTCTCTTTTTCTCTCTAAAAAAGGCTCTTTTAAGTTTGAAATACCCCAAGAAAATAGTTGTTGGAAGTGGTGACCCTTAGCTCTGCAACAACTTCTTAAAGAAGTTGAAAAGTATGTCAATTATACTTCACCTGAAAAATTTGAATTCGTTCTAAAGTTCTCCATTCTAAAGATCAAATTTGATCAGCTACACCAGAATTGCATTATGATTTTGCTGAGAAAGGACCTATTTTGATGTAGGTTTCTTCTGATGAAGATAACATGATATGACAATGTAGATAGCTCAGCTCCATCAATCCAAATACTTCTTCACAACACCAATCAATCTAAAGCAACATACTTCAACATAGGTAACATGTGGAGGTTGTTATTTGTTTTGTCCTTGGTTAAGATTTTACAAAGTCTCTTAGTCTCATTCTGATGTTACACATTAGATAATCTCAAAGACAAGTCTCAATTTTTAACTTGTTGCATCTTGAAATGTTGCTATCATCCATCTTTTGATGAGCCATCAATGTATATGGTAGCATTTGGAAGTTATGGTGATATCAACCTCACTCTTCTAAAGGGTCAACTATCTTATGTGATTGCATATGGAAGAAATAATATTGCTTTGTATTTCCATTCTAATATTGACTCTAGTCTTCTAATGAGCCAACTCACTTTTGTGACTTCATATGGAAGACATGTAGTTGTTGCACCATTCTAATGCACAAATCCTTCATGATCTTAACTTCAATACATCATTATGATGTATTCATCTTAGAATCTATCTTTTCTTGATTCTGGTCTATCTTCAAAGAATCATTATGATGTTTTCATTCATACAATCCTTCAATACACCACTTTGATGTTGTCTGTGCATGTATCCTTTGATATATCTTCTTAGTAAGACCTTCTTGATGACTTTGCAACATGATGAGATTGAGATCTTTAGAGGGAAGCATTGACTTCATCAATAGATGGGCTTGTTTCAAATAATTAGCATATATGTTGTTGGCTTGCATAGCTTCCTACATATCATGTTTTGCTTTGAGAGAGTTTTCTAATGTAGATAGAAAGTCACTAAATGTTCTTCTTATGAGAATACTTTGATGAGATGGAATCACAAACTTGTATTCTAAACATTATGGTGTAACCTTATTGTAGCATGTTCTATTTGCTATTGTTTTTTTATTCAAACATTGGTCTTATGTTAGTTGGACCACTACAACATAAGCAATCTTTCAAGCAATACAGTTATGTTATATTTGGGGACAAAATGACATTTGTATCTTCATGATCAGTTTCATCCAAGATCCAAGTCATATTAGCTCATGACTTCTTCACGAAAGATGTATATCTTTCTCTTAGATTTCCACAACCATTGAGATCATCTCAAATTCAATTTTGTAGCTCAAGCATTTTTCAAATTATTGCACACATATCAAGTTTTCCAGGCATATCAATGTTTGGAACTTTAGGCTCAATTTTGTCCATGATCCAGGTTATATCAGATCACGTCTTGTTCATGAATGTTGAAGCTATTTCTTCAAGCTTTCCATAGCCACCAGGAACAACTTAAATTCATTTATGGAACTCTAAGTACAATGTCCAGAATGAACTCATCATGCTGATGAAATTCCATTTTGTGTGTTTTGCAACAATGTTGTTCCTCATGTCATGTTTGTTGGGAAGATTCAAGAAATTTTATTCAGATAAGGAAGCACAGATGATAGAAGGAGAAGAGAGATATCACGCAAAATTTTAATTTTATTGCGAATAATAGAATTTTCAATAAAAGGGTTCAAAGCAATGTAAAGCTCTCTGAGCCTCGAATACAAAGCTCTTTATAATGGAGACAAAAACTAATTGTCTAATTGAAAAGGTTACAACCGAAGAAAAAAACAGTTACAATTACAACACAATCTATGTTAATGAACCACTAGACTAGACGCTCTTTTCTAAGCGATTGGACGCTCTACCAAACTACAAAAGATTGGATGACCAATACAAAAGATAAGACTACAAGACTAGATGACCATTGTCCTCCACCATATCTCTATTGTCCATCGTCCAACAATAAAAAATCTCCACCTTGGTTCAATAACATTTTTGAATTACAAGTAATTCAGTTCATTTCTAGCAATCTACGTTAAGTGGATCTAGACAATGCATGAACTTACTTCTTGGAACAGGCTTCATGAACTTATTAGCTAGATTCTCCCTCGTATCAAAACCCTCATCTTAGAATGGATGAAGTGGTATCTGATGTCAATGTGCTTAGTCCTCTCATGAAGGACTTGATCCTTAGCTAAAAAAATTGCACTCAGATTATGACAAAATTATAGCCTTTTCTTTTGGAAACCCAAGATTTCTAATCAAACCCTTCAGCCATATTCCTTCCTTTATTTCTTCTACCAGAGCCATGTACTCTGCCTTTGTAGTGGATAAAGCCACTGTGGGCTCAAGTGTTGCCTTCTAGCTAACAAGAGTTGGCAATTGTGAATACGTACCTAGTCACAGATCTTTTTGCATCGAAATTTGCAACATAGTTAGAATCTGAGTAACCAACGAAAGCGCAGGACGTTTCTTCACAGTAGACGAGTCCAATATCAGTTGTACCCTTAAGGTACCTGAATATACATTTCACATTTTGCCAATGTTCCTTCCAGGATTAATCATACACCTACTCACAACACTAATTGCTTGTGCTAGGTCCAGTCTGGTGCATACCATAGTATACATAAGACTACCCAACACTTGCATAAAGGACACAAAACATGTATTCCTTCTCTAATTTTGATGAAGTAATATTGAGTTCAAATAGATTAATGGACATTCTCAGAGGAGTACATATTGGTTTTGCGGATGCCATCCCAAAATGATTTATCATTTTCTTAATATATTTCTTCTGAAATAGAAAGAACTTTTTTTGGAATCAAATCCCTCTGGATCTCCTTTCCCAAAATCTTTTTAGCAGCTCCTATGTCCTTCATCTCAAATTCACTACTGAGTAGTGACTTCAGCTTTTAAATTGCCAATAAATTTTAAGATGCTATGAACATGTCATCCTTATAGAGTAGTAGATAGATATGGGAATCATCCTCTACCTTGCTATGATAAACACACAAGTCATAGGGACTTCTGATATATCCATGAGAGACAATGAACTCATCAAATCTCTTGTATCACTGCCTTGGTGATTACTTCAGCCCATAAAGAGACTTCTTTAATCTACAGATAGAATTTTCCTTTCCTCCCACCTCAAAGCCTTCAGTTTGTTGCATTAGAATGTGTTCCTCTAGTCTTCCATGGAGAAAGGTAGTTTTGACATCGAGTTGCTCTAACTCCATGCCCAAAGTTGCCATTAGGACCAGCAAAACATGTATGGATGTGTGTCGAACTATTGGAGAGAATATCTCGTTGTAGTCCACTCCTTCCATCTGACTGTAGCCCTTAGCTACCAGACGTGCTTTACAATGAATGACTTCTTCAGCAAATGATCTAGACTTCTTCTTAAAGATCCACTTGCACCCCATTACTTGTCTGCTTTTAAGTAGCTCAACTAATCCCCAAGTCTAGTTCTTTTGAAGGGATTCCATCTCTTCATTCATATCCATTGTCCACTCCTCAGCTTTAGAACAAGAAATTACTTCCTGATAAGTGGTTGGTTCAAATGAAGTGGTTTCTTCTACTACTTACATAAGACACTATATCAAAGCCATGTCTATCAAGATCTTTGATTTGCCTTTGGGACTTTCTGGGTGCTGGGTTTTTTGGCTGCTTTGGATGGTTTTGACTTGTCAAGTCAATCCCCTAAACTAGTGTCGAATACTAATGTTGAGGGTGCATTTGAATATCATGATCAATCTCATTAAGTGATTCAAGTTACTTTTCATCAGTAATGTTTCTGATTGTGAAGATCTCAAACTCCACCTACTTAGCAACATCGTCAGCCTTGCCTAAATCTTCATTAGATTTACAATGCAACATAGAGAGTTCGTCAGAGAAGACATCTCTACTCATAATGACCTTTCTCTCATATGAAGACTAGACTCATAATCCTTTGACTCCATCTCCATAGCCTATAAAGAATTCCTTCTTGGCTCTGGGCTCCAGCTTATCTTCACTTACGTGATAGTATGTCGAACTTTGAAACACCTTCAGCGTTGAGTATTTACTCGATTTGTTAGACCATACCTCAATAGGGTTTATGAAGTCTATGGCAGTGGACGGTGAGCAATTCACGAGATAGCATGTTGTGTTGATTGCCTTAGACTAGAAACTCCTATTCACTCCTAAATTAGATAACATGCATCTAGTCTTTTCCAATAAGGTCCTGTTCATTCTTTTAGCTACTCTATTTTGCTATATAGTATAACATATAATATGTTGTCTTGCTATGCCTTCATCTCTATAGAATTCATTGAATTCAATAGAACAAAATTCTAAGCCATTGTTAGTCCTAAGACACTTTATTTGTCTTTCCTGTCTAATTCTTCACAAGAACTGTCCAATGCTTGAAAATTTTGAAAGCTTCAAATTTCTGCTTCATCATGAATACCCATGTCATCCTAGAGTAATCATCGACGATGGAGAAGAAATACCTTGCCCTTCCCAGTGATGGAACTCTCGAAGGCCCCAAGTAGTCAGAATGGACGTAGTCTAACATGGCTTTTGTTGTGTGCACAACCTTTTGAAATTTCATCCAATGTTGTTTGCCACAGACTTAATGCTCACAAAATTGAAGAGGTTCCACTTTGTGATTTCCATGTAAGTCTCGCTTGCTTAGAATATCCATACATTTTTCACTCATGTGGCGCTGACTCAGGTGCCATAGAAAACTATTAGACGAGCCATTGGACACATGGCTTCTAGATTGTGAAATAATAGGGACAAAGCCTATCATAGTGGACCCATGACAGATGTACAAATTGTTGATTCAGATGAAGCCAAGCATCATTGAAGATCAAAGTAAAGAGTTTTGTGCTTTCAACATGCAAAAGGAAGCTTTAAGATGAAGAGTTCAAATTGATCATGAAAAGAAAAATGTATGATCTGATAATCCAATATTGCATAACATGCATCATTCATACATGTAGGATTATTAGGTTAATGGGATTAATCAAAGAAAATCATTTAGAAAAGTTAAAAAGGCTCTAAGTTTTTGGAAAAATAATATTTCACAGGAATAATTGATTACCAGGTTGGTGACATCGATTATTTTGTTCTAACTGCCTTTTTGAAATCTTGACATGATCATTATAATCGATTACTCAATGATTTAATCGATTACAAAGGCAAACATTGAAAAGTTGTTCTGACTGCCTTAATCGATTACCAAATATTTTAATCGATTACACATATGTTTTGATAGAAACTATCATTCAATTTTAATCGATTACAGGAAATCGAAATCGATTAATTGAGCTAAATAGAAAAAAACATGTCTTACTGGC
>PYAF01004207.1:433842-445803 GCA_007407185.1 Glycine tomentella
TGGAAGGGGAAGATTGATTGAAGACTGATTTTGTTTTAAAGATTTGTTTTGAATCTGAAAATTGATTTCTGGTATCAAAAGAATTTCTAATAAGTGATAAAGATCCTGTGGCTACTCTGATTTAAATTTTAATTGGGCAAAGTTTTTCAACCAATTCACCCCCCCTCTTGGTTGTTTTAAGTATTCATCTGTTTTTCACAAATTTCCTTGCTTGGTTCCCTACATTACCATAAATTCCCCTTTCCCTCTAATATGCATAACTACACCTTCAACCCAACAAGAAAAACTTTTCAAATCAATGGTACCAATGGATATAAAATATTTCTTAAGATCTAGAATGTGACGAAATTTAGTCAAGGTTCTAACAACTCCATTATGCATTCTTATTTGTACATAACCTATATTGACAGACTTACAAGGAGCATCGTTAGCCATGAGGACGTTACCACAAGACTTCTTCTAACATGTCAAAAATTGATGTCTGTGTGGACACATGATAAGAACAACCTGAGTCCAGTAATCATTGTTCAGAATGTATCTGTAGTTGTTCACCAATAGTCTGAACCAAATTGCTTTCGAATGAGGAGTCATTCTCAACAAGAGTAATAACAAAAATTTTGTTTGCTTTCTTTGGACATCTCACTACCAATGACCCAGTTCTTTGCAGTAATTGCATATGTCCTTAGGATCAACTTTACTCTTTTTTCCACCTTTTCCTTTCCTCTTCTTCTTCTTCTTCTTCTTCTTCTTCTTCTTCTTCCCTTTAGCATAATCAATCACTAATAATCATGTCATAGAGACTTCATCACCATTCCCAGACGCCTTTAGTCGAAGCTATCTAAAATAGAGACTGGTCTTGATTTCTTCAAGTGTTATGGAGTCCTTGCTTACACTAAGAGAACTCACAAAATTCTCATAGGAGGGAGGGAGAGAGGCTAACATAATCATTGCTAGATTTTCATCTTCCATCTCGAAATCAATGTCGTGTAGCTCAATCAGAAAAGAGTTTAGCTCATCAACATGTTCCTTTAGTAGCATACCTTCACTCATTCGAAGACCAAACAAATGTTGTTTCAGAAGCAACTTTTTGTATATCAATTTCGTCATTAAGAGTTTTTCCTATTGGAGCCAAAGCCCAACAATAGTCAATTCATCATAAACTTCATAAAGAATCTCATAAGACAGATATAAGAGAATCAGTGAATGCACCTTTTTCTCTTATAACTCAAGCACTGACTTATCAATCTTTGACGATTGATCGAAGAGAAGAGCCCAAATGCTTTATTCTTTAAACAAGGCTCACATTTTGATGCACCTAAGGTTGAAGTTATTCTTCCCTATGAATTTCTCAATCTTGATTGTGTTGACCATCTTCTTGATAGAATCTTGAAGACACAACACGATTAGATAACATAACAAAATGGTTGATCACTAATTATTTGATCTACCATGAGACCAATGTAGAACTAATCTTCAACCAAAGCTTTAGATACCAATTTGTTGGGAAGATTCAAGAAATTTTATTTAGATAGGAAAACACAAATGATAAAAAAAGAATAGAGATATTGGGAAAAATTGTTAAGTTCATTGCAAATAACAGAGTTTTCAATGAAAGGGTTCAAAGCACTCTCAAACTTTCTAAACCCAGAATATAGAGCTCCTTATAAAGGAGACAATAGCTAACTTTCTAACTGAAAACAGTTACAACAGAAAAATAGAAAACAATTATAGTTACAACACAACTTATGTTAATGAAGCACCAGACTGGATACTCCCTTCTACACGACTGGACACTCCACCTGATTACAAAATATTGGACAACCAATAAAGAAGAAAAGAGTACAAGATTAGATGACCATTGTCGCCCACTCGATCTCTATCATGCCCTTCGTCCAACAATCAACAATGTTCAAAAATTAACTCGAGGATTCGGTAGATAACGGAGCCTCCAATCCTCCTTTCTTAGTTTCTTCTAGATAACCATGATTTCCTTGTCTTCTCCTAGTTAGTTTAAGCCTCTTTTAGTATCTCTTGTGATTTGGGTACCGTTATTGGATGTTTTTACACTTCCTTTGAAACCCTTTGAAAATGAGACGTTATAAAAGTTTCTTTTTATATAAATTGATGTCATTTTTGTGACCTTCATTGAGCCTCGGTCACATTGGTGTGATCGAAATTTCAAAATGATGTTCTTTTGATGTGGACTTCCAAAACATTATTTTAGCCCCTTTTAAATTTGAGTGGGTATTTGACCCTGAATGTTAATATGAACCTTGTCTTTGAAATCTATAATAAATTGTCTTTGATTGGATATATGGAGCTTTGCGTTTGGACCAAAGTATGTGAACTTGAGAGATCTCAAAATGATGTTACAAGGAGCTAACAAAGGGATATAGATAGGTGAGGGGAGTTTATTATTTGTTTACCGTTTTTGATATCATAGTTGGGGTCAGGGAACCCAATTATGTGGATGCATGTTTGTCCCTGTTGTGTGCTGATTTTCAAGAAAAAGAAACTATGTTTTTAACTAATGGGATGCGATATATTTATTATTGATGCATGTTTGTCCCTGTTGTGTGCTTGTTTTCAAGAAACATTGTGTTTTTAACTAATGAGATACGATGAATTTGTTATTGATAGATAAAACTGTGAATAATGTTGTTGTTGTAATGATTGGATTTTTGGGAAAAGTCTTAATTACAAAGGAGACTTTACCCAAAATTTTATAATATATTTTCCTATTTAATTCTTTAAATTTTTAAATGGGCATAAGAGTTTGTTTTCTATATTGTAGTCCTCCTCTTTAATTTAGAATTTTCCTAAAAATACCAGTCTCATGGTATTATGGATTGTGAATGTATGAGATATATTGTTGGTGATGTTGAAATAAGATAATGTTGATGTGATTGATGATATTGAAATGAGACAATGTTGATGTAGTTGATAATATTGAAATGAAATGATGTTGATGTTGTTGATGACATTGAGATTGAGATAATGTCGACATTGATCATGACATTGAGATGAGATGATGTTGATGATGACATTGATGAGAGATGATGTTGATGTTGACTATGTCATTGTGATGGATGTATGTTGTGTATGTACATGGGGGTGCAGTGACTTGTTGGATATTCCTATGAGGGAAGATAATGAGTTTATGAATTTTAATCATCCCTGGAGAGGGAAAGTGATTGCTTAGAATTCTAGTCTCTATCCACAGTCAGTGCATTGATGGGCCCATATTTCATACTTCATAATTGCATGGAAATAGAATGAAGGAAGTGTGTATTGTGGTTTTTATGAGGATAAAAATGCGGGTACTAGGGGCATGTCACTCGGTTTGGAATTCCCTTATGACTTAGGCTGATCACCATCGGGGGAATGGCCAGCGCACAACAGGGTGACCCCGACAAACTACTGAATCATTTTCCTAAGTGAGAGGCTATTTCCAAAGTGAATGGTACAACATTGCATTTGAGAGTTGAGTCAGGTGCATGCATGATTTTGAGCATAATTGATTTGAATTGTGGAAAAAATTTATGACTAGTTTGTTGAGTGTGTGTTGAACTGATGGATTACTGAGAATGATTGTGGTTTTATTGTTGTTTTCCTTCTAATTATTGTTATCAGGTGCTTGTTGATCTTGTATAATAAACTCACCCTTACAAATTTTGTACTGTGTGGTTGGTACATGTGACGATCGTGAACCTTCGTTCGTGGGAACAGATAAACAGCAATAGGTGATATTGGAGAAAGATTCTTTTGTTGGAGCTGCCAAACCGACGTGATAACGTTGGAATTTATTTTGTGAGAGTTTTGTTTTGTTATCAACTATTTCTTAGTTGGTTCCTTGATTCTTTTTGGTTGGACATATAAATTCCAGGCTTAAATACATGTAAAAACTAAATTAAGTTTTGACATGTGAATGACATACAATGGTGCAATATATATATATATATGTGTGTGTGTGTGTGTGTGTGTGTGTGTGTGTGTGTGTGTGTGTGTGTACACACACACACGTATTTGTGCGATGTCTAGTGAGTGTAGTATCACGAAAAATCTACTCTAATTTTCATAATCAAATTAATGTAGTTTTCATTAAAAATTGAAATTACTCATTTAGAGTAGTGATATCATAGCAACGAGACGGGTCGTTACAACCATGCCATCCGAAAAAGAAGTATCAACTTGCTTGCCATTCTATTTCGCTATCCTTTAACACTTTTCCTTGCTTATTATCAGGATCACAATTCTCTTTTCACACTTCGATACCTAATTACACACCCACTCTACGTTTTACTTTTTAATTACTTAATTAACAGTCCGAAAAGTGTTTAAAAATAAAATAAAAAATATATCATCTATCAAAATTACAAGTGTGATATCAATTGATTATAGTCTTTAACATTACTAATTTTCATGTTAGAAATCAAATAAAAAGGTTCTTAAATCAAGGTTTAATAATTTTAGAAAGAAAAAAAAAAAAAAGCAAACATATAATTTAATTTTAATGTACTCTTGACATTAGAAAATTTAGACAAGTCATTCAATGGTATGCCTTGTATCAATTAGACTCCAAGTGAATTAAACTAAAATCTTACATATTTCACTTCAAAATTATTACAAACAATTTTTTTAAAAAAAAAACTTTAGAAGCAATTATACTTTATAAAATGTCAAAAAAAATTAAATTCTTTAATTTACAATCAAATTTTTAGTTTTATTTTCTTACAATAAAATTCAAACATGTTTAAAATACCAAGTTGGCAGAGTAAAGCCAGGCAGAGATCAACAATAAGAAATATAATAACTAGTTAATTACTCAACTATGACCTTTTCAACCAAAACCTTCTATGTGCCATCAAGGGCATCATGTGGCAACAACCACAAGCTACACAAACTCTTTTCCATGTGACCTACCTTGCTATGTACAAGCTCATTACTCATTTTCTATAAATGCAGAGAACTCGCCTAATGAAATTTAACCACATTTTAACAACCACGTAGCTGGAACAGATCCATTTAAATGCCATACTTGAACATTATCACATGACTGCACTAATACTAATAATGTCCTGCTTTCGCTTTACTAATCTTGAACAATAATAGTTTCAAATAAGACAGACATTAAACAACTGATAAGTGACACATAACAAACCAAGTAATGTAACATCATTAGAACCATTAACCTCAAACCACTATTGTCCAATAATTCTATTATAGGCACGAAAAAGCCAAACCCTAGGGCGCTAGAACTAATTCGACACAGTAATATCGAGTTAGGAACAAAGATATGGATATTGAGTTGTGAATTGTGGGTTAGGAACAAAGCTACTAACTTGGGGAGGAAACGCTGCCACAAAGGGATTCAAAAGCGTCATTGCGGAGAAAGGGAAACACCACCAACGAGGATGACGAGGACGAGGATGTTCAGCAAGAATCTCAACATTAACCCTCCCAACAACATCGTCATTTCCTCATCCTCGTCGAGGAAACACCATGAGGTTTTCTCGCCCAACATCCTCGGCTTCACCGCACTCGTTCTCAGTGTAACACCTCGTGTGAGGGAAGTTATTCTTTTGTATGACCACTGGAGTGGTTCAGATACTGATGTATAAATGTACAGAACAGTTCATGTTATGATATGAGATTTCTTCCTGATTATATCTGTGAAATAGTTTGGTTATCTGCCTATGGGAATATATGATAAATTGGATCAGCAGGGGTGTGTATTATATTGTTGTGTGCTGTGTTTTTATATTCCATACATAATGTAATCAAGAAATTCGGTTCGATCGCTTCCGCATAGTTTTCAAATAACGTTTTAAGAACGATTCTGATATTATGAATGTTAATACACCGGGTGCACACGGGGTGTTACACTCAACCTCGTCAAGCCCCTCATACCTGACCCCTTCAATTGTTCTCATGTTGTTAACGAAAACAACGTTGTTATGGTTATGGACACTGCCAAATTTGTTGAAGAGAAAGCCATGAAGGAGAAAGGGTTCTTCTTGCACCCTTCTCCCTCGTCCAATCCCTGCGACGAAAAGCCTTGCGTTTTGCCCCTCCTCCCTAACACCACTGTCGTTGTTGTGTCCCCAGGTTCAGGTTATTCTTCCTCCTCTTAAAATTTTGTCGAGGGTTTCTTGAGTGGGAGAGTGAGAGAGGTGAGAGTGAGTGCGAGAATGGAATTTAGATATAATTTAGGAAAAAATACAACATGGATTTTTTTATAAAAATCGTTGTTAAAATTGACACAAAAACATCGATTTTTGAAATGTCGATGTTAACAATCATCAAATAACATCAGTTTTTATAAAAACTGATGTTAACATCAAAACACAATATCGATTTTTGAAAGAAAGATTAAGTCAGCATATCAATATCAATTTATGCCTAAAAGGTAATTTTCCCTCTAACATGTGTGTAGTACATTCTCTTTTTTTACTTTGTACCCTTTCTTTTATAGGTTGACATGCTTTTTATTTTTTTGCTTGTATTGTGACCAAAGCTACTATTAGGTCTATAAATGTAACATGATATTCGAAAGATAAAGCAATAATATACATTTAAAATAACTAATAAGTCTTTTGGAAATGAGAATGTTAAGATTTTAGTTCAAAGATACTTCATCATCCAAGAAATATAAGAAGGATAAAAGCATTATATATACAAAGAGATTGGGCGAATTTAAACATCATTAAGTGGACGTTTTAGTTTATTGGACGCAAGACCATTTGGACGATTATTAGTAAGCGTATATTGGACTCTTCACATACAAATGCTTATCGACTATAAGCCCATTCGTATTTTATTTTTGGATGCTTATGAATTCAAAAACATATCGTATTCTACACAATAACAAACGTTAGAGTTTCATAAATTTTAATGTCCTTGTTATCATGAAAATAGTTTTAAAGGTCATACACTTAAAACGTCTTTAGTTCTAGTTAACAAATTGGTTTTTCTCAACATTTGAAAACAAGAAACCAAAAAAATAATAAAGAAACATTTTATCAACACTTGAGAGAAAATCAAAGTAACGTGTATTTATTTAACTAATTTTCAAATTATAGAGAAAGCAACAATTTATATTATCATTCAAAAAGAAAAAGAAAAAAATAGATAAGTCGTTTAGAAAAAAAAAATAACACCTTCCAAAATTTTAAGCAATCAAATAGTAGAATATGAGTACCCTCCCCTAAGAAAGAAAAATCTAATTAAAATAGAAGTTTCACTTTTTAAGGATGTAATGTAGATAATAAAATACTAAAAGAATTGATATTAAAATTACATCAACAAAAATATACCTCAAAAAGAACTAAATGCTACAACATTCAAGAGTAGTATAGAATTAGTATAGAAAGCATAAAAACAAACCTAGTAGATCGAGGAGTTAACTTTAGAAAAGTCATCAATAAATAGTCTAGAAAAATACAATTTAGAAATAAATTAAATAAAATAAAAGTTATCATAAATTAAAAAAATTATTATACAAAACATACATATCTTGACATTCAAATAAAAAAAAAAAAAAAAAAAAAAAAAAAAAAAAAAGAAGAAGAGGAGAATGTGTTCAAAAAATTTATACGAAATTGGACCTTGTAGAATATAATTTAGATGGTTTAAGTAAACAAGACATATAAGATTTAACTTTACAAATGTTAATAATAACAACTGCCTACAAGGATAAAAACAATTCGGGTAAGGAGTACGTCAGCAAGGATTTACTAGCAAATTAAAGGTTGATGCAATAATTTATATTATATAAAGTAAAAAGAATTTAATATATATATATATATATATATATATATATATATATATATATATATATATATAAGAGCTGGTGATTCGAGCCAAGGAGACAAAGATGTCCATGGTGTGTAGGAATGTGAATACAAAAACCAGAATATCACATTTAATATATTCTTGCGTGTTGGGTTACCGTTTGGTGTTCTTTACATGGTCATGGCTCGGTAGATTATGGAGCTACATATAGTAGTAGTATTATACTAGCTACATACCTAACTCTTTTAATTTCTATATGCTCAACTATTAATTTGATATTTATAGGTGAAAAAGCGATGCCATTAACAAAGACAAAAATCTTGGGATTACAACCTACCGATATATAGATATTGTTTGTTCCTTTTAATTAACATCAAGAGCTGCTATGTATTTTATTTATTTCGCATTGTTGGATCTCCTGTTTGATTGATTATGTTATGTCTAATTCTAAAGTGATGGTGCATGTACATGCATGGATTTATACTTGCGTTACGTATCTTTTATTGTCAAGTTATTTTAGGATATAATCTTTGATTTTTCTACATATTTTCCAAGAAAAAAATAAATTCAGGCCATAATCATTGTCGATCGCATGTATTGACATTGGAGGGCATATTGTGGGTATGGGTGGTTTTGAGATAGAGACTTACCATAAAGGCATAAATGCCATAAAAAAAAAAAAAAAAAAAAAAAAAAAAAAAAAAAAAAAAAAAAAAAAAAAAAAAAAAAAAAAAAAAAAAAAAAAAAAAAAAAAAAAAAAAAAAAAAAAAAAAAAAAAAAGGGATGATGGTTGCAAGACACCACGCTGTGAAGTGTGAACTAATAGAGTACCAAAAAGGGTCAATATAGTGGTGGGGTTGGTCTCCTCAACAAACGGGTAGGATATTGATTGTCAATAAATGCTTTTTATTTTATAGTGTACTGTTTGAGTTCATCTATTAATTAGTATCATTCTCTTCACAGTCAGGAAGGGAATTAGTAACCCACATGGGCATCAACTGACATTGTACAATGGGTTAACTCAAAAAATTATTTTTCCACAACGTGCAAATTTATTGTATTTGTTAAGGAAAAGTCTTTCAATCCTAATTTACTTGGGGTGTTTTTTTTTTTTTTTTCGTTTGTTCTTTCAATGAACGACGAAATACATTATTATTAAACAGTTGTTCTATACCCTACCGCCTTTGTAACAAAAAGGATAAAAAAAATCATAATACTCTTAATTTGTCGAATTTGGTTATGATTTTACATAGGGGGTCACTGTAGTAAAGACAAAATCTGACTAGCTAGCTTTACTCAAATTACCAACCATGTAAAGGTGAACTTTTAAATTACAGTAACAGTGAAACATGTGGATAAATGCAATTGATAAACAATTGCAGTCATAATATAACTGCTGAAACTTAATCCTCTTATGTGGCTACAATTAGTTTTATTCTTTTTTACATAGGTTACAATTAGGACGTTGTTAGTAATTTAATATTATGAATAAAGTAAGGCTACTGTCTTTTTCTTCTTTATTTTTGTACGGGACATTACATACTCATCCTATTATATATTTGTTTTTATTTTTTATATATAGTCTCATGTGTTGTTAAAATAACATTACTTTTAGAATTTAACTTAATTTTATGCATTGAGTGTAAAAGTCGATAGTGAAATTGTTAAAAACCGTCAATTAATAAATCAAACAAACATTAAAGGTAGCTATTATACCAAATTTTAAATTCATCATGCATGTTATCTATCTATATTTCAATGACAGTATAAAATAAAATTATAGTCTATTACATATAAATTATTTTATACATCAAGTTTTAATTTTTAAACTGAAGCGTAAATGATATCATGAGCTCTTGACTTAGTGAGATAAATACTATGCTCTTTTCTTGATACATGTACACCAAATATACATGTATTACGTACCATACATAAAATTGAGGGTAGGTTAAGTTAGAGCACTCATAAGGAGAAAGAGAGAGAAAAGCGTGTGAGTGAGAGATTGTGGTCAAAATTAAATTTTCTGAAATGTCGATTCAGTCTACAGTTTATCTCTCAGAAGGAAGAGAGAGTGAAGGGGTGTGCATGTACTGTAGGAGGCATCTGTACATGTTGCCAATCAGCCCAACCAACACAACTTGGGCTCCACACTCTTACACTTCTCACCTTTTGCCCATTCTCTCTCTCTCTCTCTCTCTCAATGAGATCTACTTCATTGCATTGCACCATAGCACAGCCTCATACACCTCACATTATTCTTCAAACCGTGAGGGACCATTTATATGATATCTCCAATCCTACCCTTAAATCTTTTCCATATATCCCTCCTTTTATTATATTGTGCATTTAATTTCCCCTCAAAAAAGCTAATCATTTGCTTTGAGTTTTCCAAGCAAAGGGTGAATCTCGAATTAGTATATGTTCTATCTATCAACAAACACATCGTCTTCCCTCTCCCACTATGCAAAGCAAAAGGGCATCATATTATTCACCCCCCAACCAAAAAGCTGACGTAGGTTTTCAGCTTCACGGGATGAAAAAGGCTATCCAATGACCTACAACTACAATCATAACAATATATATGAATATATATGCACCACAAACTTATTATTATATGTCTCAAGCTCTTTATATTTTGTCATCAAGTTATTCAATCAAATTATGACACGTAGGCACTTTATTATATACATCATTAAACCGCTTTCATTAAACTTGAGTTGTTGAATTTCTAAAACAGCATTCACATGTTTATTATATTTAGTGAAAAAATTGAATGTGCAATTTAAAAAACGTGATCTAAATTTCGTCCCCATAAAGCTGATCTCACTTTTATTTATAAGTGAATTGTGGCAAGTGGAGCTTGAAGTCTCATACCAATATGTTAATTATCATATGATAAGCTTCATTATAAATATAAAATTTGTGGATTAATTGGAGAACACGTACCAAGAGGATCTTGAGAAGAAAGCAAGTTGTGAAAGCCAAGAAAGCCATGAAATGCCCCACAGGTATTCGTCCATGCACACTTATCATTATTCATCAAAGTTTGAACTTTGATGAGGCCTGCCTCTGGATTTGAGAAAAGAGGCTTTTCTTCATTTTGACCCTTCTTCCTGTTGATTTTGACAAGCAAGAATGCAACATATATAGCTCCTTTCTCGAGTATATATATATACGTACACAATGGTGTAAGCACGTTATAACATAGTTCAATGTACATATTACGTATTGATATACAAACGTAACAGTGCACTTTGTACATACATCCGACAGTACACAAACATCAACGCGAGAAACTAAAACTTCTTTTTCAACATGATACTAAAATTTATGTCAAAACTAGTTCGTTATAAAGCTCATACAACGACGATAAATGAATAAAAAGTATAGGTGTTGATATCTCAGCACAATGAACCGACAGTGTATGCAATCAGCTACATGGCATTGGACCCTAAAACCAATGAAATTTTCAGACAAACTAAGAAAATGCAATTCAAAATACAACTGAAGCTGCATATATAGTATATGTTACTAGCTATTAACCAAATAGCTTGACTATATATATATATATATATATATATATATATGCTTTTTCCAAAAGCATAGACAATGTAATAATCATTGTCTGCAATGCCTTAAGCAACTAAATATATAAAAGAGAGAGGAGATCTTATAGATGAGAACAAACTAAAAATGAAGTTGGATTTACACCTGGCTTTGTAATAAGCTTGTCAGTTCCAACAGAAAGAAAAGAAAGACAAAGGAGAAGAAAGAAGAACAAAAAAGGTTGGCCTCCACTAATTAAACTTGGTGCTTAATTATATTTAGTTCTCAAATGGGGAGCCATTGGATATGTATTCATACCAAATAATTAGTTCACAAATTAACTGAGATTTAATTAAGAATAAGATAATAATTCACATAGAGACATTATATATATAATTAAAATAAAACCAGTTCAGTTCCATTTTCGATCCTTCAGTCATTATCTTGTTCTACTTCAGATGCAGGCTCTTCTTCTTCTTCAAATCCATCAATCCCATAAGCTGCATGGCCACTTCCAAAGGCTTTGATGTGATCCTTAAGGGACCTCTTGTGCTTGAAATCAGAGCCACAGATGCAATACCAAAGCTTGCCACAGTTCTTCTCATGTGTTCTCCAATCACC
>PYAF01004207.1:445903-483666 GCA_007407185.1 Glycine tomentella
TTTCGATCCTTCAGTCATTATCTTGTTCTACTTCAGATGCAGGCTCTTCTTCTTCTTCAAATCCATCAATCCCATAAGCTGCATGGCCACTTCCAAAGGCTTTGATGTGATCCTTAAGGGACCTCTTGTGCTTGAAATCAGAGCCACAGATGCAATACCAAAGCTTGCCACAGTTCTTCTCATGTGTTCTCCAATCACCCCTCACAGCAAAGGCCTTGCCACATTTTCTGCACATGAAGGGCTTAATCCCATGCTTCCTCTTGTAGTGTGTTTGGAGGGTTCTGAAGTCTTTGAGGGGCTTTGCTCTTGGGTGATCAATGTTGTTCCTGCAACCTGGGGAACAGCAATAGCATGGAAGCCTTAGCATACCTGTTGGTTGGGTACCCCTCAGAGATTCAGGCCCTTTTCTGTACTGTGATCCATGCCCCCACATATGCATCTGACAAAAAGAAACAAAAGAAATTAAAAAAATTATGGGTGCCCCAAAAAGAAGATAACTAGTATATTTAGAGAAAAGAAGGCAAAAATTATGAAAAGCTGTATTAGTTAAGTACTTGTTGTGAAAATTTAAACATTAAATGAAAAATAAGAAACTAAAGTTGGTTAAACTTGAATTTGGATTTTGGACTAAGCTGACATAGAAAATAATTGTCTCAGTATAGCAACTTCTATGAAACAAACATTTTTAATTTTCGTCAGAATATGTAAGGAATTAAGCATATTATTTATGTAATTCAAGGACATTGAAATAAAATTTTTTTAAAAAAAATCTGCACTGTAAATTTTGTGAAATTTGTTTAAGAACTTATTGTTTGCTACTATTTTTATTTGCAGTGTACATCTACCTAATACGTCTGTGTAAGAGACTTTCAGGTGTGGAAGGTGTTTGGATTCAGACAGAAAAAGGCCACAAAGAGAAACAGATCTTGTGTATTAATATCATTATCTGAGAGATCTAGAAGAAACACTGCAAAATTTTCAGTTCTATGCGCAGCTGCATGCCATAACATAACGAAGCACAGACTTCAATGCACCAAAGGCATAAAGAACATTGCCTGAGTAGTTTAATCAACGAAAAGGATGTAGGATCTGGTCTCAGTCACAGTTTGAACCAGGAAAATATTAATTTGTTCATACATTAATTAGTACCCGTTTCACCATGCAAGAAAACAGAAAAAGCTCAAAATAATTTTAATCATTATGATATAAGTACAAGTTAAAAGAAAAAAATGGAAGGAGAAGAAAAAAGCAAAAAGGCAACAAAGGACCATGCTTTCCTCTTATTACCATCCAAATTAACAAAATCATCATTTTATTTCATATGAATTGGGAGAAAAAAGGTGCAAGCAAGGTTTTAAATCATGGTTACGATTTCGTGGCATTCCTTAATATTATGGAAAATCATGGACAAATGCAGTCAAAGACTTCAAAAATTTCACGTTGCAGCCAAAATCACGGTCACAGATACCATATTTTAAAAGTTTATGCAGAAAAAAAAAATAAGTAGAAGAAGGGTTTATGGTTCATAACATGTGTGTGGGTTAGGATAAAAATTTTGTTTATTTATGTTAGTACACTGACCTGCATGTTGTTGTATCTGTTGAAGGTTTTGCAACAAACAGGACAAGAGAACTGAGTAGGACCAATGAGAATCTGAGAAGGGGTAGGGATCCAGTACTGTCCCTTGTTGAGCCTGTTAGACAAGAACCCTGAAGAAGAAAAATCCTCAGTCCCATTATTAAAATTGTTATTACCAACTCCAACTCCTCCTTGTTGTTCTTTGTCTGTAGAACAAGCTGCTGAAGAAAGAACAGAAGCTATCTCAGCAGCACTAGGGCTTGGCAACCCTATGTGCAGTGCAACAGTGACACTGTCATCAGCATCTTCTTGATCTTGTTCCTCCCCTTTGGGGTGAAGGTGAAGGGTTCTGTTGTTGTAATTCTCTTCCACATCCATGGCAGTGCAAAAATTTTCCTGAAGAATCTCCTGATCTTGATCTTGGTCATCCTCTTCTTGTTCCTCTTCATTTCTTGGGCTGAGAGTTAGAAGAGGAAGGGCTTCTCTCAAGGGAGGGGAAGGAGGTGAAGAAGAACAAATAGTGGTTTGAAAGTGGGGGAAGTGGAAAAAGGTGTTGTGGTTATTGATGTTGGAACCATTTTGGTTGAGGAAGTTGTGAGCATAGGGATTGTGGTGGGGTGAAGGGTTTGGAGAAGGATAGTGGTGGAAGAAACTACCCGGTGAGAAGAAATTGGAGTAAGGGTCTGCCATGGGTGGAATATGAAAAGAGGTTTTGGGTTTGAGGAGAGAGTGGGAACAGTGCAAGACTATGTAGGTTTTGCTTTTATATACAGATAGTGAAAGTACAAGATGGCTGAAGGGAGCGGATGGTGGAGAGAGAGAGATATCAAATATGGGGAAAGAGAAGTAAAGTCAAGTGGAGGAGAAAAATAAAGTAACGAAACACAGCAAATCATTTTTATTAAAAAAAAATCTTTCGATGATTAGAATTTTATAATCATTAAAGAAGGAGGAATACAGGAACGTAATGGCATTTTCATATTCATTTTTATATTATTCTCCAAGATAGAGAGAGAATACCGTTAGTGGCAGTTTAAGCTCTATGGAATAATTATTCAATTAAGTTTTTAATTTTTTAGTTAACGCCAAAACTATGTATTTTTTTATTAACAAAAATTTAGGTGAGTGAAATCTATCCATCAAGATTCAAATAACGCTTATACTTATAGATTATTTATTAATAAAATCTTTATAGCAGTAACAAAAGTTAAACTCATATTGTTATGAAATATGAATTTATTCTTCATTAATTAAACCAATTTTTATTGTCTAAACTATGTATTGTTTCATTATATGTATCGTGGCATTTTTGAGAAATAATTATTAATCCTTAAACAGTTATTAATTAATTACTAGTATTATAACATGGGGAAAAAGCATACACATTCAATAAAAATGGTTAACAAGTAAGGTCTTATACATTCAATATATCAAAGTTTTGAATTAAATATGGATCAAATTCGTGTATATAATTTATCCATATCTCATAATGGAGAGCCAACAAGTCACTACTAAAAAATAGGTTTTTTATATTAGTTTTTTTGACTTTTAACATTGGTTTTTAACCAATGTTAAAATCACCAACGTTAAAAGTATCAATGTTAACATTGGTTTTCAAAAACCAATGTTAACATACATAACACAACATAGATTTTTAAGAAAATCAATATCGCATAATAAGAAATAAATCAAAAAAATGTAAAATATGCAAATTTAACATCGATTTTAGGAAAACCGATCTTGTAGTACTCCTGACAATATTGGTTTTCCTAAGGACGGATGTTATGTTCCACATGACAACATAGATTTTCCTAAAAATTGATGTTGTGGTCTACTCACAACATTAATTTTTTAAAAAATCGATGTTGATTTATGCACCACAACATCGATTTTTAGAAAACCAATGTTGTTTTTTGTAATTGTTTTTAATATCCTATCGATTGTTTTAGTATTAACCAAACCTGCAAATTAAAAAAAGACCAATCCAGACAGTTTCACAGTACAAAAATTTATATTATTATTAAATAATTACTATCAATTATAAGAAATAGTGAAAGAAAACAATAATGTCAATACATAAAATCATTTATTATAATCGATTCTAATTAAACTATTTATACAATTGTAAAATTCCTTAAACACCTAGTGTTTCATTTTTAACTCTGAGATAAAATCTTGCCCACTGAATGTGAATTGTCTTTAATCTCTCTGGTTCTAATGATCTTAGATCAGTAAAATACTGCACGATATAATAAAACATAACTTAATCAGTATAAATAATAATAAGTATAACAAATAAAATTAGTTTTGAAGTAAACAATTACCATTTCTCAATTATCTTTGAAACCTCCTAGTACTATCGTTGACATCTAATGCATCACATAATAGTCTCACTCAGTGCTTCCTCTTTGCTTATTACACTAAATTCAATAGGATATTCAAAATTAACCAAAAATTAGTATACACAGTAATAAATGTAATTTTTAAGACATCAACCATTGTTTAAATGACTTACTTTACTAGTTAGCAGTAGCCTTGGATTTACCTCCTTGAATATCGTTGAATCCCTTCAAAGCATTGGTTAAGAGAAACATGCATGAATATTGTACAATTAAAATATTGATGTCTTACAAATGATAAAGTAAATGTTTTACAAATTACAACGGACATGTTAATAACTCCTTTCAAGTAGTTGTTGGACTTATTGTGCAAGGAATAGAACCAGACGACAATATTGTCCTTATGACATATAATGACTAGTTGTCAATGTGCACTGCATAGAAGAACATTAAGTTATTATAGTGCATACATTATTTAAATTGATTTGTTCAATTTTACTTACCCATTCAAGTAGGCTCATAGGTAAACATCTCTATGTGAATTATGCATCAATTTATTAATATAATCCTCAAATTCAAATTGCGATTACCCATATCTTTGTATGGACTGTGGCTCAAGAAATCCATGCACAAAGGCATTCCCCAATCGTAGACTTAACTCATTCATATGCCTATTTTTGTTAAAATAAAGTAAATTATGCATCCATTTAAAATAATCAGTTGTGTAATTGACTGTAATGTAAATTGACTTACAGAATCCACATTTGTATAACAAAGATGTTGAGACATTGACCATCATGTGTTATTTCATAAATATCTTCATGCTTTATGTACAAGGGGACATCATCATTATAAACCCCAAACACAGTTGAATCCCACGACACCTACATAGGTTTGAGGAAAAGGTGTGAGATCATCAATGTCATCTAGTATATGAGATTGTCATCAAGTTTTGGCCTATCTATAGGTTTCGTCGGTCCCTCAGGTCCTTGTTTATCCTACACAATTAATAAACATAAGTCAATGATAGTCAACACTTTATTTGTAAAAAATCTTTTTTTAATAATAACAAACACAACAAAAGGAAACATGTTCTAAAAAAAGGTTGTACAAGATGTGTCATCCAAGCAAAGAAGGTGTTAAGGGTCTGTCCCACTAACTGAACCTCTTGAGTGGCTACAGGAATGCGAGCATTAAAATCTCAAACTTCCTCAACACCGACCTTCATTTGATCATTGCCCAAAGGGATGTTGTGGACGTTTGTTGACCTCTCATAAACTCTTCCAAGAGCAACCACTGCAGGGAAAATTATCATCAACATACAACCTACGTCTGTTTGATGCACTCGTGTCTGGGTTCTGCCTCGAGGGATCAACACAACTTTCCTTTGTGTTGACATGAATCGCAGAAGGACCAACCTCAGGCTCAGGAGGTGTTACGAGTCCGTATGATTGCATCTAGGACTGCATTTGACTGAAGGACAACATTAGTTGTCGAGTCACTTTTTCAGTGATTGACTACTCCAGTTTGTCCTTGATTTTCTATGTCAGGTTCTCGGTGATATTTTTTGTTCATTGATGCAACTCTTCTGGGTTGATCGGGAGCTTGTTGAAGCTGGTCAAAAGTATTGTGTGATCATGACACCAGCTCCAGCAGCATGAACACAACCAAAGTGCTCTAGTCGCCCAATGGCGATAGTCAATACATTCTGACGTTCATGGGCGACAAATCTTCCTTGTGTTGATTGCTCTTCAATGGAATCCTGCAATAAACAAAATACTTAAAGAGTTTACAGACTATTGTTGTTATTATAAATATTGACAATTTACTTTAAAAAAAAAAACTTACAATCCTATCTGCAATTTCGCGTGTTGCCTTAGATGCATGTCTCCTGATTTTTTGGTGCGAGCCATCTTCCACTTCACGTGCCATCTAATGTGTTGCTTACTTTGATTAAGACTTGATAACGTGAAATTGTGGAAATTGCTATGTTATATGTTGTAAAACCAAGTGAGTACGACCACTTGGCAAAACATATTGCATGTTATTAATGTGATCTTATTGATAATGTTTGATTATGAATTGTTGCGCTTTGCGATTGGATTCGGGGGTGTTCGACCCTCAGCAAAATTTACTTTGAATGTCATGTAATGATTTAGTAGATTGCTATGTGGTGGTGTGTGGTTGTGAAATGGACTATTCCACTTGAAGAGTCATATTAATGGTGACCTTAGAGAGGGAAGGGGATTAACTTCCTTCATCTCTTGATATGTTTGTGTGTGTGCACAATGGAGGATACTTGTGGTTGGGAGCTTCATTAGGATTGACACGCATTACGAGAAAAGAACGGACAAACAAGGTAGCAAGATTATGTTAGAGTTAGAGGGATAGTTGTGTTAGGAATTACTCAATGGGAAATGCTCTCTAACATCTATTAACATGTACCGATATGATCATTGTTCGAGGATCGATGCTTTTCATCATGAAGGATGGGTGAGGATTCGTTAAGAGAGGTGGATGACATACAATAGGTACACTAAGGGACAATCCAGACGATTCAAAGGAACCTAGGGGATTTTGAGTGGTGATAACCTGACTAAGGGCATTTTTGGTTAGTTCAGGGGACTCGTGGGCCTCACTTAGCATTCTTGACTAGAGTAGAGTCATAGCCATAGTTAGTGAGAGCACCATGTCCTGTACTAGCATGTGGCGTGCTCTCCCAATCGTCATCCATATATTGCGTAAGACCATGAAGGCCTAGGAGGCTTAGTGACAATGTTGGGCCTAAGACAGGAACTGTGTGAGAGTAGAATTGCGGAATATGACGTCGTGGAGATGTATGTTAGAAAACCATATGTGGAGGTTGTGTAGGTCATGTGTGGGACCTAACGTCCCTTTTTGTGGCTTCTAAAGGGATGGACTACTCACTCCTTTATACCATTTTCAGGATCCTATGTCGAGCACGACGTTGACTCCCCCGTCTTCATTGATGCCATCAAGACACGATGGAAGCATGATGATGCTCTTCATGTGGATCACTTTTCCACTGTTGTCGTAGTGTCTCGGTGGACGCACCAAAGTATAGGTCACGTATAGTTGATTTTTATGTTTGGTGGACCCCACCCACACCATCTTACTATCATTTTGCCATGCCCATGCTAGAGGTCGTCATTTCATTTGAGTATCATTCACTACCTCCGATGATGTGATGTCCTCTACCAGATCTGATTATTCATCCGAGGACACTAAGCTAGGCTACTTCTTCTGCCCCAATTTCTCCACGATCGGTGTTAGATGAGTCTTGTGTACCACCTAAGGTAGACTTGGTAGATCTTGTGTTTGAGGATGAAGAAGGAGATTTGGAGGAGGATTCATTTATGGATGAAGACGACCCTGTCATGGAGCAAGAGCTGATGGAGGAGGACTCTTCACAATATTCTTCTGATGAGTCTTACTAGGACCTATTTTCTTCTGATTATACCTTTTTTTTTGTACAACTGACTTAGGTTTGAGTATAGGTGACTGCTCTAAGTCTTAGGTTTTTCCTCTTATATGTATTTTGGGATTGATAGGCCTAGGCTCGAACCTTTTGTATTTATTCAGTCATTACTTACTTTATATAACTTGTTATTTTGGGATTGTATATGCTACTTACTGGTTTCATCGAGACACTTATGTTTTGTTACCCATTATGACACATGAAACTTATTTATATTTGGTGACCAAGGAGATTCACCTATTTATCATTACTTGTTACTTGAGCATGTATGGTTTATTTATGTTGTGAAAGTTTTTTATTTTACTCATCGACTTGAAGTTTTAGCATGATAAGTAATTATTATGATTTATTTTGCATGTTTTGAAAAAAAAACCAAAAAACAAGTTTTAAGAAATTGGATTGAAAAGTTTGTGTTTTTAGTAAAAACTTCTTCTTTCTTTTCTAATCTTTTGGGTTAATAAGAAAGAGAACTTGAGACTATCTTTTCATTAAGAAAATCAATAGGTTATTTTGAAAGTCTATATGTAAAGGTGTTAGAAATCTATTGATTGAAAATTAGTTTTCCTTTGCTAAATATAATAAAAATAAATTAACAAGAGCATCTCCAATAAGGGATCTTGTAAGGAGATCTTAATGTCAAGAAATGACCTTGTTAAGATCCATTATTGGAGCAAGATGTTGGATCTCCATGTAGAGATTCAATTCTTATAAAAGAACTGCCAAGATCTGCATCCATTTAAAAAATGATTTTTTATTTCCTCTCTCCACAAAATTGATTTGCATCGAATTCTTGTAGGACCTACAAAAAATGATTTAAGATCTCAAAATGAGATATACTATTGAAGTAAAAATGAAGGAAATTTTGAGAGTAATGTGACACTATGGGGTTCATCAAAATAGTGACTAAGATCTCAAAATAAGATCTTTTATTAAAGATGCTCTGAATTTTATATAATACAGATAAATTAAATTAACTTGGGGATCACCATTAAACCTCTTTTGCATGATATCCTAATTATATATGTTAAAATAAATTCAAAATTGTGGTAGTTAATATAACATTACTTAACCTCTAGAATATGCATATAATTTGCACACATGGCGATAAGTGGTATTTTTTATATGGAGATTGTTTTTTAGTGCTTTTTTTTTCCATAAATATCACCCTTAATGAATCAAATAAGATAGGTACGTATATATAAGTATATGTAAGCATTAATATATAATTCATGTTCAATAACAATCATATTAAAAACATGAAAAGGATCTTAGGAATTCATGAGTTTTACGTAAACATACCTTTGTCCGTAATTGCGGAAGATCTTTTAATGGTAGAATACTTTCGTAGAGTCTTTGGGGAAGATCCTTTAATGGCAGAATACTTTCTCAAAGTCTTGACCCTTTCAATTCTTGTATCTTCTTTGATAGGGATTTGATACAACTCTTATGGGCAGACAATGATGGTATTTAGTTTTCTAGATCAATATTTATAGAAACGGAATCACTACGATTAAGATAACTGCACCTATCAACAATTATCCTTTAATGCATTAAAGATAATTATTTTTATCAACAATTATCATTTAATACTTAAAGATAACAATTATCCTCTGAATAACTTCCTATTGTAACCAATTATCTTTATATCATTTATTCATTAAATCAAATTTAAATGAGCCACATTGATAAATTTTACATTCTCCCACTTGGCTCATGTCATAAATTATATTTCATGAAAACAATTATAATGCGCATACATAGGGCTAAATTTTTCATACATTGGTCTCATCATAAATCATGATCACAAATAAAACCAATAAGAATCATGATGGTTATATGCTATCAAATCGGCATAGTTCCTTCCATGTACAACTATATTAGCTCTTCTTCCTAATATGATACTTTAATGGAAGTTTACATCATAATGTCCCATAATAATACTATTATGTTTTCATTAGGGACAAATCTTGTTTTTGAAAATAATCATTTTATACATGCATGTATACATAAATTTGAAAACAAAATAATTTTCAGAAACTTAAATATCATTGAATTCAGAGTGTCAATAGTCAATAATTACAATAATGATCAACATTCATTAGCTGACATAATGCCCATACTACATACATGACCAATAAATGTCTTGGGCGGTAATCCCTTCGTCAAGGGATCAGCTAACATAAAATTAGTGTTAACATGCTCTATAGACACTCTATGTTTCTGAACCTCTTCTTTAACGACAAAGTATTTCAATTCCATATTCTTAGCACCTTTTGAATACTTGTCATTTTTTAGAAAAGAAGATTGCTATAAAATTATCACAATAAATTTTCAGTGGCCTATCAATACTATCAACCAATTCAAGCCCTAAAATAAAGTTCCGTAGCCATTTAGCCTAAACCATGGTCTCAAAGCATGCCACAAATTCAGCTTTCATAATGGATGCAGTAATTACAGACTACTTCTCACTTTTCCAAGGTTACTAGATCTCTTATAAGTAAGCATGTGACCTTTATTGTCTTGCAAATATCTCAGAACATTCTTTGCAGCTTTCCAATGATTCATACCAGGATTACTTTGGTATCTTCCCAACATTCCAACTACAAAGCTAATATATGGTCTCGTACAAGTCTGAGCATACATTAGGCTCCCAACAAGTGATGCATATGGAATTGTTTCCATTTCCTTTCATTCCAATTCATTCTTAGGACATTGCATGAGACTAGACTTGTCTCATTTTTGAATTGGTACTGGAGACGCTGAGCAGTTTTGCATTCTGAATCTTTCTAAAACTTTATTAATATATGCTTTCTGAGACAAACTCAACAATCCTTGTGATGTATCACGAAATATTTCTATCTCAATCACATAGGATGCCTCACCCATATCTTTCATTTTAAAGTTACTAGAGAGAAATCTCTTAGTCTCATTTAAAAACTAAGATCATTAGTTGCAAGCAAGATATCATCAACATTCAGAATCAGTAATATAAACTTACTCCCACTGACCTTCAGATATATATACACCGATCAACAGTGTTTTCTTTAAATCCAAAGGAAACAATGGTATCATTGAACTTAAGGTACCATTGTCTTGAAGCTTGTTTAAGTCCGTATATTGATTTCTTAAGTTTGCACACCATGTGCTCTCTTCCCTTTTCTATGAACCCCATTGGTTGGTCCATGTACACATCTTCCTCTAAATTCCCATTTAGAAAGGCAATTTTCACATCCATCTGGTGTAACTCTAGATCATAATGAGCCACCAATGCCATAATGATTCTTAGAGAATCCTTTCTTGAAACTAGTGAATAAGGTTTCTTTATAGTCAATTCCATCTTTTTGAGTGAATCCCTTTGCAACTAGTATAGCCTTGTACCGTTCTAAGTTACCATAAGAGTCATGTTTGGTCTTCAAGACCCATTTACATCCAACTCTCTTACATCCTTCTGGTAACTTAACAAGGTCCCAAACCTCATTCTGTTCCATAGATTTCAACTCATCTTTCATGACATTTAATCACTTGTCATCATCTTCACTATTCACGGCTCGTGAAAACGTCACTGGATCATCTTTTGTACCCAAGTCAAATTCAGACTCTTGTAGATATACCACATAATCATTAGAAATAGCAAATCTTCTTAATGCTAGCTGTTGTGGTTCTTCTACAATGGATTCATTTGGTTCATTGACAATAGTTTCATCATGAGCAATGGGATCATTCATTGTTGTTCTTCATTATTGTTAATTGGTTCAATAACATGAGGAACAACAACTTTACTAGAGTTACAAGTTAAAGGAACTTGTACTCTCACTTCTTGAATTGTCACTTTACGTGGTGTTTCACTCCCACTAACTTCACCATCTTCAATGAACCTAACATTTAGTACCAACATTATGATGCAGAGTTATAAGCATTTCAACATAAAGATTATCAAGACATAGTTTATATAATCCATCACATAAAGTATCATTGTCGATCAAATGATTGTGCTTGTACAAACTGAAACTACCACTACCAAATTTAAAAGAGTATCTAGCTTTATCAAGTTTGAAAATAGAAACTAAATTCCTAGATATACTAGGTACATAAAGAGTTTCACATAAATCCAAATGATATCCACTGCCAAGGATCAAACGGTAAGTCCCAACAGCTTCCACTGAAACTTTCACTCTATTACCCATAAGGACAAACTTTTCGTTTGGACTTGTGGTTTGGGTCGTAAGGAATCCCTTTCTTTTCAACTCCTTGATGTTTTTCATAATTGATGGAATGAATTCCCTGGTTCTTAGTTCTGGTTTCCTCTTGAACTAACATATTGTGCAATTCATGCACATTTCATTTGTCTTTCATGGTATTATAGTTCATTTGGAAAGGACCATACTTAGACTGTAATGAGTTCAATATGAACTGCACCAGGAAATTTTCATCCACATCCATTCCCAATGACTTTAGTTTGGCTGCAATATTTGTCATTTCATCAACATGCTTATGCATAGTACGTGAACCATCAAATTTCATGGTGGTTAGTGTACTCATTAGTGTCCCAGCAAGAGACTTGTCAACGGTTTGAGAGCACTCTTCCACAAGTTTTAGCATTTCTTTAGTACTTTTAGTTTGTGGAAGAGTTGACTTAATATTGTTTGCCATGCTCATTCGCATGTACATTAGACTCAACCTATTGGATCTTTCCCAGTTCTTAAAATGAACTCTTCCATCCTTGGTGCTGGCATCAGCAATAGCACTAGGTTTCTCTTCTCTAAGAGTCAAATCCAAATCCATTACCCCAAGGTAGAATTCAATTTGCTCTTTCCATTCAGAAAAGTTTAGTCCATTGAAAATCGCAATAGTTGAGAAAAACGAATTGTAGCAACAGGTATTGCAAGATATAAAACTTAAAAAAAAATTAATGTTTTGAATCATACATATCAAATACTAACATAATTCACAGATTCATACATCATAAAATGCATACTAATGTTCACCTTTGGGAATCCATTAATACACAACATTCAACTATAATGATGCTAATAAGATTTCACATAATTTGATTATGATGCATACCCCAACTAAAAATATTTGTCATATTTGGACGTCCAAATAAAACTAGAAGTGTATCAACATTATCAACGTTCATGTTCATATGTTATAAAACAAGTAATCATCCTTTTGGTTGATCCTTATCTGTCCTATAATAATGAACTTCAATATACCACAATATAAACAATAATTTTATATCATTCATAGCATCATAGTCATGGTAATTGAAACATAATCATAATGTTTGGAAGTAATCAATTCATCAAGAATTTGACCACTTTGGTGACTAACAAATTCACCATACTTAATTCCAAACTTGAAATGAATATACAATTTGGAATTAAACCACTCATACAAATTTGGCCACTTTTGTGACTAACAAATTCACTATACTTTAATTCCAAGATACGAACACATTCTAACATCATAATTGATTTTCAGTGTCCACAAAAATATACAGTCATCCGATCACAACACTTCAATGCATATACACTTGATCAAATACAATTTTAAATATGCATTAGTATAATTTTTGAATGAGGGAGAGTAATAAAGTGATCAACCATTATTGTTTAGTTTTCATCACCAACATTAATGTGTCTTTGTTTTGTAGTAATAGGAAAGATAATTTGCATTTAATATACATATGTTGAACTGAAAACACCATCAGGACTTTATCATGATATTCATTGGAACATAAGACATATCAAGCGAGAAACAACATTAAGATTCAAAATCGTTGCATCGTTAATGGAAAGTATACGTCTTTATTCTTTCTTCAAAAGAATTCGTACGTCGTTAATGGAAAGTATCTTTTTCCTAATCATGACTTTCAAAAACTTAATTTCTCAAGAATTAAGAATTCATTTATAACCATACATGAAAAAACATGAATTCCCAAACACATACTTTGATACCACATGTAAGCATTAATATATAATTCGTGTTCAATAACAATCATATTAAGAACATGGAAATGATCTTAGTAATTCATGAGTTTTACGTAAACATACATGTGTCCATAATTGCGGAAGATCTTTTAATGGTAGAATATTTTCGTAGAGTCTTTGGGAAGATCCTTTAATGACAAAATACTTTCTCATAATCTTGACCCTTTCAATTCTTGTATCTTCTTTGATAGGGATTGGATACAACTCTTTTGGGCAGACAATGATGATATTCGATTTTCTAGATATGTATTTATAGAAATTAAACCACTACGATTAAGATAACTGCACCTATCGACAGTTATCTTTTAATGTATTAAAGATAATTGTTTTATCAACAATTATCATTTAATACTTAAAAATAACAATTATCCTTTGAATAACTTTTCATTATAATTAATTATCTTTATATCCTTTATTCTAAATTTAATTTAAATGAGGTATAATGATAAATCTTACGGTATAATTATAAGGGAAGATCGAGTTGGTACACCAAAAGCTATATTAATTTGGAACAAAAGAAGGAAGCCTTTTCAATCGCGTTTTCTCTACTAAAAAAATCTTATACCTTTTGTTTTTTTAGATTCTTCTTCTGTTTAGGAGGGCGAAAAGGATCTTATCATGACATTAGATGTTACATAAACATTCGAAGGAATAGAACATTTGACTCTTACGATACAAACTAATTAACCAATTTCAATTTTAAACAGAATAACATAGTTTTGTCATGATCAAATAGTTAATTAAATATTTACAGACAGTAGAGCACGCATCCCAGCATAGACAAGAGACATAAAAGATAGAATCTGTTTTCTCACTCACAGCCACCATGATATAATACAATATTGTGAATATTTATAGGATACCTGCAGCGACAAGAAGCAACCAGTCCCAATGTGCCACCAACATTTTTATTGGTGTGTGCACTCTGGTCGGCTAAACCAACTATGATATATGAGATTGTTATACAGATTAATTCATAATATTATATTAATTAATGCTCACTGTGTGCACCTTTGCACTGGGAATTTTCCTCTTCACACTAAAACTATATGTGTATAGAATAATTAATGAGACCTCATCCATGAATTTTTAGTTCACTGTCGTCACAATATATATTAATTAGTGATTAACCATTTGGTATAGTATTAATAACTTGTTTGTATGATATACTCATATCCCATGACATTAGTATAATATATTGAAACTATATCCTATTTTTTTTAACTTTATTGTATAAACTTCCTTCCATTTATATAACTAACATTAATACGAATTGAGGGATGTTTGTGTGTTAAGGCAAGGAAAAGTATATTATGTTGTTAGTAGACCAAATGTGGTTTGTGTATCGTTAGTAAAGAGAGGAATATGAAATGCAATATCGGTGACATTCAAGGGATTGGGGTTATTTATTCTATAATAAGGATAATTTCATATAAGTAATTAGTTTCTAACATACATATGATTGTTGAACATATTATACTGAACACAGACGTAATTACAAAAAACACATAAGATAAATTATTTTGATATGTCAAAAAGCCTTATATTATTTAAGAGTTGAATTATTGAAAGTAATTTATACACTTTTTTTAACCTACTAAGAAGCCTGCCTTTTAAGGATAAAATTGTTATAAGTCACTCAACATTAAAGCAAACAATATTTTAGATATCGTAACCCCTGATGTTCTAGGCAGACTTGAGTTCCAAACAATAACAATTAGGAAACTACTTTGCATGTTGTCTTGGTTTAATAGTCGATGTTATATTATTATTATTATTATTTTGCTTTTGGGTACATTAATAGTCGTTGTTACATTCCTGAGTGAAACAGTAAAAGCAGAAGAGCCCTGCAGTGTTAACCTCGGGTTTTAGGTCCGAATGTTGACGGGCATATAATGACATGCATTCTGTTCACTAATTGACCCCATCAATGGAGATAGGGGCCAAAAGAGTGTGTTGCCCTAGGCCAGTGTGAGCAACAGTAGAACTAGTCTAAATTGAAACTATAAAAGAATAGCATGGCAGAGGAATGAGAAGGAGAGCCAAACAAAAAGGCTATAGCTAGATTTGAATCTCTCTCTCTCTCTCTCTCACACACACACACACACATATATATATACACCACTTTGAGAATTAAATAACTATGCTGGATAGATTACCAGCAGCATTGCCACCTTGCGAAAGGTTACACAAGCTTTGGTTGTAGCTATAGCTAGGGACACATGGTGTGTCTCACTCTAAATTGTTTTCAGATCATGATCTATAAGCTACCTATTGACAATTAATATATTATTATTGGTGTTTATATAATTAGGAGTGTGTATATAAATCGATATGACGTGTTTAAGGTCCGACCCTCAAAACCTATATTTCATATGGATTGGATAAGTATGATTCACGACATAAATGATCTTTTTTTCATGTTCATACCCGATTCGAAAAAAATGCATGGATAAACGGATCAATTCGTGAGCTTAAATAATAATATAAAAAAACTTTAAAAAAACTATTAAATTAAAAGAAATTTCTTCTTTTTTCTTTCATTTTTTGTAGCTAAAATCTATCAAACTGAAATATTAATATTTGCAACTAAAATATATCAAGATTTATAACAAACATCAAACATTCAAACCTTCTTAATGATATATATATCAAAGTCTTAACATGTCTTTTGTAGGTTTTGCGGCCAAGCCCAGAGTTGCAAATTTAGCCTGTGAAGTCTGACAATTTCACATATCAGAATCAAATTTGTTAATAGTTATCCATATAGTCCATAGACTTAACGAATCGGTATACGAACCTTGACTAGTATATCAACTCCTATATATAATGAATATTATTATTCATAGAAGAGTGTTAGCATACGTTTTATAACGCATTCATTCTAATACATTATTTATTATTAATTAAAATTTATTAAAAATTATAAAATTATAAGAATACTTATTAAATAAAAAGTGAGATTCTTCACACAATTTTATAATTTTTGATAAAATTTAGTCAAAAATAGATATAGAGTGCACTGAAAAATTGAATTTGAAAGTATATTTGCTACTTTACTAGAATTAATTCTCCTATTCTTGTAATAATTTTTTAACATGATTTTTACACATTCACCTTCTTTTATATTTCTCTATCACCTCACTTGATTACACACTTTCCTTGTTATCGATCCCTTGTGTGTAATATGTAAAGTTAATATATAAATAACATTACCCTTTTATAATATCTCTCTCTCTATATATTTGGTCTATCAAGAGTAATATATATATAGTGATCACTTTGGTGGTTATAGAATAGTAATTAATGTTTGTTTTAGTTACACTATAAATCTATGCTTTATTTATTCATATCTCTATTCACTGGCTTGCTTGGCAGCAACATTCAGGACCACTTTCTTCTGCTCCCTCTCTAGATCTCTCTCATATTTATTTTATTTCCATTTTTTATTCAAACTAAAACAATTTATACTCAATTTCCCTGTTACATTCTCTTTGAGATGAACATACATATTCACATGCATGCTATGAGCCTATGACTCGCTTATGCAATACAGTAATACACAATCTTATCCTTGTAGGAAATGACATTATTACTATTCACATTCAGATCTAATAAGAGTACAAAGCGTGTGTCCACGTCAGATTGCCGAAGTAATAATATATATGTAGCACATTCATAAGATTTTGTACAAAAAATTAAGGAACAAAAGCTTAGTTGAATCATGAATTAATACCTTTTATGGTTTCAACTTCACTCTGTAACACATTAAATTATTGGGTAATTTTATTAGGCAGTTACTTGTTTATGTCCCAGTCAATTTATTTTTAATACTATATTTAATTAGTTTTTCAATTTAAAAAATTAATAATATTTGATTATGCATGTGTGATATAAAGATTAATCAGAAAACTATGATATGATAGACTATAACTACCTAATATTCTTAACATAAGAAAATTATAAGAGTATCAAATTACCTAATTATTTTTCCTACATCACTCTTGTTCCCTGATTAAACTTTATCAGAGACGACACTAATATATATAGTTGAAAAACTTCTACCTCTTGTTTCGCAGAAGCTTGAAACTCTTGATCATATTTGAAAAATTATAAAGCTCTACACAGTAATTGATATTCAAATTTGACTATAGGCTTAGAAAATTAATAAAATGTTTATTTTTTCACATTTAAACATTCATATATTTGCCAATGTTTATAACTTAATTAGGGCATACATATGACGGACTTTTTTCTTTTAAATTCATTTCGAAATAATAATTCATTCGTGAAAGTACTATAGATGGCGTACCGAGACAAGCAAGAGAAAGTTGAAAAGTGCCCATCACAATTAAATATTTCATAAATGTATTGTGGTTTCATTTTATAGGCGAGAATTGAACCTTGGATCCCTTAGTTATTAAAAATATGCATTATTATCTCCTCTAATTTTCAGTATTAAACATATATTGTAATAATCAATATTTAAGGTCCCTTATTTTTTGAGGCCCTGTGCAGTTGCACACCTTGAATGGGTCTAGAACCATCCATATTTATAAACAATCAATATTTTAAATTATGATATGCAGTTCCTTTTAATTTCACATGCATGACTTGATATGTAAACTCAGTCTTAAATTAATAAGAGATGCGTGAAATATTTTTCCTGTTTAGTAAAACAATGTTCATTGCCATCAATTTCAATTTACTGGTTGAACAAAGCATGAAGTTGTTGTAAATTTTTTTAATCTGTCTTCAATTTTTATACGGATCAAAAATTCTATTTATGCATGTGTAAGTGCATACAATATATATTTTCCCGTCCATCATTTTAACTAATTCATATCCCTTAAAAAATAATTAATTTAGTTAATCAAATTGTTCTTATCAAAATCTGGAAATTCCATGTGGGGGCTAGATGTAGCCTTAGTGGACTCTAAATCTTGCGTCGTCGAAAAATGAGTAGACTTTGCTTAGGGAGCTAGACGTGGTCTTAGTGAACTCCAAATCTTGCGTCGTTGGGAAGTGAGTAGGTTTTGCTTAGAGGAGGGACCTGCAAAACAAAGAAAAAATACTCCGACACTCAAGTAAATACATCAACTTAGAAAATGACTAAGTGTGAGAACTCAGTCAAGATATAAAGAATGAGAGACTTGAGTAATGCATTCAAGTTATGTATGGAAAGAAGTGTGAAATGTAGTGTATAGTCAATTCGAAATGTGTAGAGAGAACTTGGATGGTAGTATTTATAGCGTGGATTATGGGCCTTGTGCCGTTGTTTATAGATAATCTGTTGATAAAATAATAATATCAGATAATAGCATGCAGTTATCTATATTTTGAATGGGAGATAATGTGTACCTTATTGATATACTGTTATTTATAGATAAGTAACAGCTTATAGATAACTTGTTAGAGAGATGAGATAAGTATATGATAAGATGGTTACACCTATTAGAATATTCTGGAATACTTGATATATTGTTGATAAGGATATAATATCGATGATGTCCAAGCTCTTCTAGAAGATTGTTGGCATGGAACCTGGACATATATGTCCGGGTCGGCCTTGGGAGGCTGAATAAGCACCTCTTTAATGTGGCGATGCTGACGTGAAGGATGTCCATGTGTATAGTAACCTTTATGAGGTGGTCACGTGCACCGGCGGAGCTACATGTATGTGAGGGTGGGTAGATGCACCCCCTCATTTCAATAAAATCACTAGTATTTATCCTAAAATATTATATTTTACATCCCATAATTTTATATTTTGCATCCTCTAATTTTATGTATTTGAAATTCCTTACCTGTTCACGTGTAAGAATAAGTAAATATACCATCTTATTTTAATAAAATACAAAATAATATTATATTTTGCACTCTATAATTTTATATTTTGAATCCCTTAATTTTATGTATTTGAATCTCCTTACCAGTTTACATGTAAGAGTAAATAAATGTACCCTGTTTTTTAATAAAATGCAAATATTTATCTTAAAACTTCATATTTTGTTTCTCTTATCTTCGTATTTGAATCCAACTATCCCATATAATAATGACAATTATTAATTTTTATTTTTTAAATAAACTGTCCCAATTAATACAAGGTCCTAGATCCGCCACTAATTGTGAGAAAGATGATGTAAATTATTGATATAATCCATGGTAATTTATATTTCATTACAAGCACAATGCTAATAAAACTAGAATTTTTTGAAACTATCAAAACATGATATAAGTATCTCAACTGACAGGGAATAAATGTAAAGCAATCATAATTTCCAACTTATTGCCTTTTCCGAGCATTAACAGGCTTAGACATTGGAGTCATCCAAGAGGGCCAGTGTCTTCAAGGGACTGGAAAAAAAGAAAAAGATAAAAAGAAAGAAAGAAAGAAATGAAAAATGTTAGTTTCCAAAATGTGTAAATGAAAATAAATAAAATTCTTACACCTACAAAGAGAAATTGAAGTAATCAGAATAATAACTTCAAATTAATGATAGATTATAAAATCAAAATAGTTTATAAGAAAAACATTTATGATAATAATGGAGATCGTTAATATCTTATGATTAAGTATTTAAATCAATTTAATGATTATGTAATAATAATATAGTTTTATATTTATAATTAATCATAGTAAAACTTTTGTAAAATTTTAAAAAAACTTATTATATACATAATAGTAAATGATTGAATGACAATATAAAATACATAACTTATTTTCTCTAATTATATTTCTATTTTGTTTTATTATCATAAAAAATTTTCATCCAAATTTTCTAAAGGTTCCATAGGACATAGTTTTATTAGAATAAAGTATTGTATATAAACATTAGATCACCAACCATTCAACCAAGCAAAAAATTGTCACCCTAACTAATTAGCATGCTACATTTACACATTTAGTTATTCATGGGTAATAAATCTCATATTTCTTTTATAATTTAGGAAAACAACTTAAACATTGTATCACATAAATAATATATCTTTCAATATATATTTTTTATTTATAAAAATAAAAATAATATAAATCAATTTATAACACTCATACATTTTTAATATGTTTTAACTTAAAAAATATATTCGTATAACCTCTCAAATAAACTTAATTAGTTTAACTAACCTTGCATATAGCTTAAGGATCTAACTTTCTAGTAGCTATTTACTAGATATTTTTATATACATATATCTTTCATGTATATAAACTATATGAAAAGCAAAACAAACTATATATATGGAAGGACTACAATATTATTACCGGTTAAGATTCAGCCATGCACCTTTGATATTTTATTGGCAAATAGTGCTACCTTGACATAAATATTGTCTGATAGATTGTTCAAGAACTTGAAATAGGCATGTCTCCAAGAACGCTTGAATAAGATGGAGCCAAACACCACCCAAAAGCTTATAATTAACAAATCCAAATGTCATACTCATGTAAAATTCACGACTGAAAAGTGAATATTCATCCTCTTGAACTTCAATATTTGGTTTTTGTGTTGGTTTCCCATCAATACAAAATTTCTCAAGTGGCGATCCACACAGATCAAGATTATCTTCGTAACATGAGGCATTGAAACTCTGCAATTGTGTACCAGTTGGAATTTCTCCAGATAGATTGTTATGTGACAAATCTAATACTTCGAGTCGATCAATTTGAGTAAGACTTGAAGGAATTGAACCAAGTCACGTGTTATTTTACTATTTTACTATATACAAATTAAATCTATCAATTATTTATACTATCATTCTAAAATCATTATTTTCTTATTTCTTTATTCACTTAATTTTTTTTATTAATATTTTTGAGAGAGAATAATTAAGGATATATAAAAAAAATAATTAATACATCTAGAAATTAGAAAAAAAATCTTATAAAAAGAAACAAATAAATTTTTAAAAAAGATCTTATAATTAGAGACAAAAGAAATATATTAATTAAATTCAAAATAATTCATTAGTAAATCAAACCACTGACGAACTTGTTTATAGTGTGGGAGTTCTTAAGTTTACCAAAAATATTATGGTTAGGTAAAAAAATATGATTGAGCAGATTCTTATATTATGTATAAAATAATTTGGATTTTTCTTCAAATCGTTGACCAACCCATAGTTTTGCAATATCCAAAGTATTTGTTGGTCCAAGTGACTAGAAACTTAGTTTTCCTTAAATAATGGTTACAATCTTGTTTAAGAAAAAATTAAAAGAATGTTATCTCCTCAAGTATATTTATTCAACTTGACTCAAATTAGTTAAAATTTTAAGTAATTTTCAAATCTAAAATTACTTTTAATATGTTAAATCTAGTTTTCTCAGTGGGGGTTAAATATCAGTTAAAATCATTAATTAAAATTTTTTAATTATTAAAAATTATTAAATATATATTAAGTTTTTAATAGAATATATATATATCATTTTTATTTTCTTAAATCCAAACATTCATGAACGACAAGACCCATATTTAAATTAATTACGCAAATGTCATCTTCACCTAGTACATCCTTTCCTTTTCCCAACATTATTTAAAAACAAACCAACTATTATATTATATTATATATATATATATATATATATATATATATATATATATATATATCAGCCTGAGAGGTGAACATAGCACCACGATGCTCAAAACTCCTATGCCAATTCAATTAGATTTTTGTCGAAATTTGAGAACATATAGCAGTATTTTGAGAGGGGATAACATGCAAGTACAATTTTATGCTTGGATAACACAAGTGGGGGAACCACTATACGCATAGGTTTGTCATTCATGAGAAAATAATGTAACAATATAGTGTATAGCATGGTTAGGGTACCGTTAACAAAGATAGAAGTTAAATTTGTGTACGAAAAAGGGGACACAATAAAACATTTTTAGCAAAAGGGGTATTTGTGTTGACCACAGATCCCATGTTTCTTTCGTCCTTTTTGTATTTCCAAGACAGCACGAGTGAGATTACATTGTAAGATGAGAATAAATAATAAATTAAACATCATTTTGTGTTCATATGTCCCATGTCTTCTGAAAGGGAATTTCTTAGTTTATACTAGTACTATTGTATAATGAGAATTGATAATTAATTAATTTAACATCATTCCTTTTTTCAGATGTGTCCGTGTCTTCCGAAAACCTCCAAATATCTCTACTCTGCAATGTCTAATCCCCATGATCATTACAAAGAATAAACAATAGACTCAATAATTTAAATAATTGCTCCTTAATTTCTTCATAATATTCCTTAGAATTTCTTGTGGTCCCGTTGGAACTGATACGTACCGAAGTGTTAATTATTAGTGGTTTGAATTGCAATCAAGCATGTGATAGTAGATTTTGAAAAGATATGGTTTAAATTGACAAATATTCCCACCAGTTGTACCTAAGAAATTTGTTCAAATTAATGGCATTCTATGTTAATTGTCGCCCCTAAAAAAAATGATGGTAACATTAAGTCAAATATTTTTTTGAAGATTGACCCACAAGGACCAGCTAATCAACCTTGTATTTATATTAAATGGATTTTATAATATTGTGGGTTTAAACCTTCAGGAGATCGAGCATTCACAGAAGAGACATTTTCAATACTCAAATAAGGATTATTTAAGGATATCTTGTAAGACAAAAAAAAATGGTTAGGATAATTTAACTAAAGGGTTGACGTCAATTTCCACAATACATGATGAAAAATAATACCCACATAATTCTGTTGTTATAACTGGTAAACTTTTAGAACATTTAAACGACTACTGATTTTCTTTGGCCGAATATATTGATATTACTGATCACAACTTTATTTAGAGACCTAATTAATTAATACCACTTCCATTTTTAAAAGATTAATGATAAATATATAACTAAATCATTTAAGTTATTGTTATAGCGTAAGACGCTGAATGTGATTTATTTTATGCGGCACGAATTAAAATGAGAGAGAATCTGAAAAATGTGGAAGAGACTCAAGAGAGCCCCCTTGTGGTGGCTCTACTAGTTAGTGTCTTATTATAAATATTTGCGTTGGAATTCCATTGTGAAATACAAAGTTATCATAAGTTAGTTATCACTAAAGTATCCTTGATTGATGTTGTTCTTGTATTTGTCACCAACTTATTACTCTTAAGTCGATTGATATATGCTAAGTTACGTCCTGCGTGTCTTTAATATGCAAAATTGATATTTATCCTAAAATAGTAATCATCTCTTAAAAATTTAGTCAGGATTACGTTTTGAGTAAACAAAAGCTTCTTATGGCAATTACGTTCAAAGATAATCGTGACTCGTTAACTGTATATAACTATATAATCATGTACTAAGTGCTGTCAAAATAAACTAATCATGTACTAAAAGTGATGGGAGTAATGCAATCATTCTATTATTGCATTCTTTTCCATTTTTCTTTCATTCTCTCAAATCTCAATACTAACAACAAAATATGTGTTACGTAAAAAAATATATGTTTTAAGTCACAATTATAGTGACAGCAAATTAATAACCACTAAAATTAATCCTGAACTACAATTTTTCCCTTAAATGAAAATTAACTTACTAAAGGTTAAACTAGAATAGGAAAAAGCTTATAAAATGGATTTTCAGTAGTAATAAAACGAGTTTTTGTTGATGCTCACTATAATTATTAGTAAACTTTTTACTAATCCTAAATACACTATCATAATGTAATTGTTGACAAAAATAATGATTTTAGACATGACCTTTTTAACTGATCGTGTGACTAATTAATAACTAATTTTTAGTCATGAAGATAATACAATCTAAAATCTAAATCATGCAACAATGTTTTAATTTTCTAGTCTGCCTGGATAAAGTGGGTAAATTACTATGTTTTAAAAATTAAAAGGTTAGTAATTACTCTGTAAATAATATTAAGAGTATGTTTGGATAGAGAATTTTAATTGGGGAAAGTAATTTATTAGGGGATTTAAAATTCTTCAATTTAAAATTTACTGTTTGGATACTTTTATATGAGGAATTTAAATTTTTGGAATTTTAAAAAAAATTTTAAACAACTAAAAATGTGGAATTTAAATTTCCCTCTAAAAGGTGAGAAATTGAAATTCTCTTCTTTTTTAGAAGCTCTAATTGCACAATTTTTTGCTCCGTCTCAATTACCGACGTACTCCGACCTCCGTTACTCTCACGACACCACCCACCTTACGTGTTTTTTCCGTGAATGAGGTTCAAAATTTTAAAAATGAAGAAATTCAATTTCTTTATCCAAACACAAAATTTTGAAAATACAAAAATTTTAATTGATGCATTTTAATTTCCCTAAATTTTAAATTTTCTGAAATTTTAAAATACTCAATCCAAACATACTCTTAAAGTATTATAAGTAACAAAATAGACAATTATTTCTTCGCTCTTTTAATTTTTTTTTGTCTTAAATGAGAAATCAAGAGTATTTAATCAGAAACTAATCTCACTTCTAATGCTTGGTTGTCGCTGGCCCAAGAAATTTGGTCACTAGGTCTCATAGCCTCTAATTTTATTTTTAGTTTAATTCTCAAACTTTTTTTCATTTTATTTGATCCTTATTATTATTATTATTATTATTATTATTATTATTATTATTATTATTATTATTAATTTCATGTAACAAAATGTTTTTATTGAAAAAAAGTACTTTCATCCTATTATGACTTTTTTTTCATAAAGAAAAAACCTCATTCTCATTTTGTTACTTCAATCTCTTCACTACCTGTCAAAAAAATATTTTATTAAAAGAAATTAAATGTTTTTCTTAAAAAAATTATGTCGTCGTATTAACCTTCTTTCAAAAGATCTAATCTTCATTCGTCTCTTTATTCTCTCTTCTCTTCCTTTCATCTATTCTCTTCCAAATCTTGCTGACGCATGAAGGATATATGTCTTTCTGTCTCTCACCATTGAACTATTACTATATATATGGGGACAATTCATTATATTTGAATATAATAAAAAGTAGACACCACATCTAATATTGTATATAATTATTTTCATCACTCACTTATATATGTTTTATCTTTCTTGTACGTAGCATCTCAACAATCCGCTCCAACTCCAAAATTAAAAGGTATAACTTTTCGTTGTCTCACATTGATGTCAAAAAATATTTTCCTATTTAATTAAAATTAAAATGAACCTTCATGCTGAACCAAAGAATTAGCAAAGGGACATTGGAATTGATACTAATTATATTGTGTGGTAGTAGGTACAGATTAGAACTGTTGGAGGCACTTAATCTTGGGAGAGAGATTGAAGTTTCAATAGTCACATATATATATATATATATATATATATATATATATATATATATGATTGAGAGACACTATTGACAGAGTTGTGATATCACCTTCTTTCACAATCTGTAGACTCTAAATGAAATCACTGTTCATGAGAGAGACATTCACTACACCAGGCATGCATGCATCAAGCATCATTCAGGGCTCATCAACACCACACTAAAGAAGCAAAAATATACAAAGACCTATGTATTACATGTGCTTTATTACTAGTATGGTACTGCATTCTTGTCGATCTACTCTCACAAGGATCATGCATGTTAGGTTAGAAAGAGAATAATCCATATCTTTCATATATCACTTAAAAACATAATTATTAAAATCGGTCCAGCCCGACCAGTCGGACCGGGACCTGATAGCATAACTGGTCCGATTTTACTATTAGACTGATTATGCAGTTGATCCGATCAAACTCGGTTGGGTTCAATTTTTTTTAATTTTTTAAAATTGGATTATTATCAATAGTTATTTTGTATTTTGGAGTATGAATGAGTTTTTCTTACTCAAATAATGTTAGTTATATACTTATAATAGATACATATATAATTTTAAATTTTTAATATATACCGGGTCAAACCAGGCCAATTACTGATCCACCAATTGGAGCATTGATCCACTGACTCACTACCTCGATCGAGTTAATCACCGGACCGATTTTAATAACACTACTAAAAAATAACACTTTCCTTATTCATTAAGGATAACTCTAACCTACTACATATACGAGTTAAGTTTTTTGTGTTGATTTGATTTAATATTGATATAGAAATAGAAATGATGACAAATTTAAAATACAAAAGATCAATGTCTCCATAAACACCCTTGTACCCTCTTAGTTAATATTCTCAATTGAAGAAATTTAATGTATGGAGTAATACTTAACAAATGTTCTTTATGGTCGAGAATGAAAATCATATCCTATTAATTTGGTGTGTATATGATTATTTTGGCCCACATCTTATTCAATGATAATATATGTACGAGTAAAAAGATTTACAGTAGCAATTAATCAAAAATCATAATGCCTTTTAAAAAAAATCATAATATATATATATATATATATATATATATATATATATTAGGAAAGGATATGAATTTAATGGTTATGTACTCATAATATACATAGAATAATTTTTACACAATTAATCAATCAAAAATTACAAGTTTGTACATCTTTTAAGATAATTATTATAAAGTTAATAAATTTATTATATATATATATATATGATAATTATATTAGATAATAATATTATTGGTACATCACTTATTTTCTCTAGTTATATTGTGAAAGTTAACAAACTTTTTATATATGTCAACTTGTGATTGAAAGAAAATATCAAAATTCTTTACATTGTCTGTGGAAGGAGTATTGTCTCTTAAAAGTCTTTTGCAAAATCAAATGAAAGAAAAACATTGTTTATCTAAATATCATGTTGTAGACAGATTTTTAATTGCTCACATGTCACAAATTCAACTGAAGGAAATGTAGTTAAATAGCAGCATTCTTTTTTTTTTCTTCAATATTTTTGTCATATTAAAAACAACAAAAGATTCCAACATGACGAATAAAGGGTGTACAAAAGGTTAGATAAACAATCACCATCAAGATTGAAGAGAAAGCTTGTGAGTTGGAACGAACACTACAAAAAAATGCAATTTTTGTGGCGGCTAAAAGAGCGATTTCTGGTGGCTAAAAACCACCACAAAATTAATTTCTGACTGTCAAGATTGACCATCAAAAGTAACGACGTCAGAAAATATTGTGGCAACTTTTAGTGGAACGCTGGTAAATCTGTCAAAAAAATTGTGGCGACTAATAGCCGTCACAAATTTATTTTTACGTTTTTTTCACGTTTTATATTTCTAGCTGTTCAAAAACCGCCACAAAATGCGATTTTTCTTTCTTTTTTTTTTGCCAAAAACAGTATTATTTTGTTGCAAAAACAATATTTTTTTTGATATAAAAACTCAATAATATTTCTCTAATTTTAATCATTTCCATTAGTTCTATAGTTATTTTGATTCCTATTTGATTAAGTATAAAAATTGAGATAATGTATTAAATTTCTATTCTTTCAAATTTCAATACTATAATAATTATTGTAATAATGATTAATATTACAACACATGTCATTAAAAATATCAAACGTAATTTTTATCCAAGCTTACACTCAAATGCTTTTATTTTCATTCTGAAAAGATTTGAGTAGTGGCTCAAGCAACTCTCGATCAACAAGTGGCTGAAGCTGCCTTTCAAATGCTTGAGTTTGTAATGTATTTCTCAGTTCTTGATTTTGTCTATCTTGCTCTTCAATCCATTGTGCATATTCAAGTTCAAACAAAGTTATCCCTGAAAGCAGGAGTTCCATATTAAATAATGCCACATGCTATAAGCTTATTTCTTCATGCACTAATGAAAAGTACTTATGTAATCACAAGATAAATGTTAAATGAAATTTGACAATTCTATAAAAAAAAAAAGGTATGTTAAGTGTTAACATTAGAATATTCATATCATGGAAGCAACTTGTAGTTCACCATGAAATACTTTATTTTCTCATAATTGGATCATTGAGAAAAACGGTTGATAGAACACAACAGAATATTAATTGCAATATGCTTATTTTGGATACCGGAAATGTCTACTATGCAGTTTAAGAAATAAGGTTGCTAACAATATGTTACATAGAATTTTAACATACATAAACAAACAGATTATAAGTCATTTAGAGAAGACGAAACCTTGTGTGTCATGTGAGAGGTTGGGACTTTGGAAAACAAAGAATTTATGAAGGGTAATTATCCAAAAGAGGATACCAAATCAAGGAACACATCCAAAGGGCAATATATTCTCACTTCACCTTAACCTTTGTGCACATGACACCAATTTGACTTCTGGGAAAAGGATATTGACAACTTATTTTGCAAAAGATGTGAAATTCAATCCTAAGCATAATCCCATAAGAGGATAGGGACATGATCGAGGCAATGGATAAGAATAACACAAATATGGGGCAAGATCAGCTCACACCCTTTTAAAGGAATCTTTAGAGATCTCTCAACATCTGATTCAGAAAAGAAAAAAAAATAAAAAGTGAAATAGATAAAAATGTTCATTGACTGCTTGATGTCATTTTGTTAAAATCTTTGATAAAAAAATAAATTGACTTGAAGCAAATCAGTAGTTGATACAGGTAGCAAAATGAACTGTAGAGGCATACTAGGAATAATCACATGAATTCCTGATAAAAAGGATCATTTCATGAAACAATAGAGGTATGACTTTAAAATCTAATAGAGCCATAAACATAAACCATCGATCAAACTGCAACCGCATCTTAAAACACATCAAGAAAGTAGTTCACAAATAAGTGAAATAACTAAGAAAATAAGAAAATTGAGGAAGCTTAATACTGAAATTTTGAATTACAAACCTGGTTTAATTGTTCCGGATGATCCCATATAATTGGCATCTAGTGCACTGCATATGTACATACCCTGCAAGTAGACAGTTTTGTATGTGCTTAAACACAGTACAATTAAATACAATGCATAAATGAAGATGAGGATTTTCAGTTAGGATCACCTCCTGCTTTCTTGCTTTCTCAATCTCCAACTCCAATCGCATGAGCTTCACACAGCTTGTTTCTAATTGTTGAACATAAGCCTATGAATTACATAAGTAAGAATTAGATTATAAACAATGGCTAACTTCCTATAAATTCATTTTTTACAACCTTCTTCCGCAGCCGACATTTATGAGCAGCCTCACGATTTTGAGCTTGACGTCTTAGTGCCTACAAATAAATATTCATTAACTACATTGTTAAAGACTCAAATAAAAACATTCATGTTTGATATCAGATCTCCAAAGCATTAATTTCAATTTCTTGTTAAGGTATAAATATGTGAAGGAAATCAACATGTTTCCTTCCAAGTTATTTACAATGATTAAAGTGAAGCATGGGAAAGATGATGAGGAAATACATAAAAGAAATATATAGTGATGAAATTTGATTACCTTAGTATCAGCTTTGTCATTAGTCTCTTGATCATCTCCAGAAGCTTCCCTTGATTCGTGAGGAGTACATTCAGGCTGGACAAATAAAATTCAAAAGACTTTCATAAACAAGTTTTCCCACAAAACAATGCTAACTCGCTAACAAAAGAGAAAAGAGAAATTCCTACATTCTTACCTTGTTCTGCATGCTAGGCTTAATCATTAACATTTGGGGAGCAATTGAGTTCAATCTTCTATCAATTTTAAAGTTGTCCCCCCACATGTTCACTTGATGGAATGGATCATATATACCCATCCTTTTCATGAGGACTAGTTGAGTTGATGAAGAGTTCATATACTATAAATCATGCAAAAAGAAAATTCACATCTCAAATTGGAGATTCAATGCAATGTAGACAAGGTAAAATGGGAAAATTTAGACTTGGTTCTCTATATAATTGGCAATTGATTTGAAAATTGGAATATCGGTTTGCTGGAAATTGAATGAAACCTCAATATCAGAAACAGTAAGATTGAACTGTTCACATGGTTATCTCTAGGATTGTCCAAAGGAAATAACTGTTTTCTAAACAATACTATTAAAAAACAAAATAACATATGTTTGATGCCACTTATAAGCAAAATTTAACATGATAAACGAACTTCAATCAAAAGGAAGAAGCTGATTTAGTATCACTCCATTAACTTAGAAGCTTGATTACTATTAGTCCAAGACAAAATACAAACACAGTTAAGAACAATATAAACGACAACTTTCAAGTTAGGTAAGTTGAAATGAGAACTGAACCTGCCCAATACAAACGCAACTAAGAACAGAAAGCCAAAATTATAGGTAGCTAGCTAGCTTGACAGAATCTGCAACAATCAATATTACTATTAGTCCAAGACATATCCAAATGAAACAGTGAGGTACGATAAACTTTAACCACTACTAATACAAACAAGAACAGTTCAACAAGTTAACCTAGCCCAGCCCCATTCAAAGATTATGCTCCTTCCTTCCCTACCTCTATTCCAATTGCACATGATGGAAGCACAGAAAATAAAAAGATGGAATTATTGGAAATCTGAAGAGAAACTAGCTACTCATAATTATAATTTACAACCTTGCAATAATAGAGGGTGGTAGGGTAATGCAAGGTGCCACATATTAACATAAACCAAAAGGGAATGAAGTGAAATCATATACAAATATAGAGAGAAGTAGTAGTGTAGTGTGTGTGTTAAAAGCAGAGAAAGGTTTAAGATATTCCTATCGGTAATCTCACCTGAACATACATCTTACATTCCCAATCCCTTCCTGTCTAACCCTCCCTCAAAAGGTTAACCCAAAAATAATAACTATAAACATTAATAATACTATAAACATAGTATTCATAAACATCCCAACCTCAACAACAATAATTAGTGCATGACAGGCACTAACACTAAGATAAAAAGAAAAAAGGAGAAACCCAAAAGGGGAAAATTTAAGATGGCTGCTACTAGTGCCTACAATGTTCTCCTGTTCGATTCTAGCAACTAACCTTTGTGTTCTTCTTTTTGTACTAGGATTTTATATATACTATTAAACTATAGAGCAATATATCGACACTTTGTCATCACACACAAAACTATCAATGGAAGATAAAATATGTTCTGTCCATTAGTTAGCCTAAAGTTGTAAGACTAGAAATACAAATATCCAATGAGAAGAAAATTAGACTAACCATAGCAATGTCGGGTAACACCATAAGAATTGAGACTTTAGTTACTTTAGTGAACAATAAATTTTCGTTGGCACTACACCTTGCAACAAGAACCAAGTAACAAAACCACATGGAATGATAAGCTTGGGCTAAGAATGTTTTGTGGAATACTTGCAATAAAATACAAAAGAGGTGAATCATAATTCTAACCTACTCCACTCACACCAGATGTAAATAAATTCATATCAAGACGAATATAAAGGTTCACGACTTCATCATTATTATTAATTCATATCATATGGTTTTAAATTTGATTAAAATAGGTTTATTATAATTTGCTCACACTTGGCGAGCTTGGTGAGCTTTTCAGACGCTTGGTGAATCCCCAAGCCGATCTTGGAAGCCCTTTTGTTGAACTCTGATTGATTTGCAATTGTCGCTCATTGTTCCTCCGATCTGGATGAGCTGCTGCTTTGTCCATTTGGCGCCGATCCTGTCTTCTTCAACCTCTCAGCAATGCTCTGGAATTCATGCGTCTGGTCCTGAAATGATGATTGCGTTGATATGGTGTGCATTTTGCCAATGTATTATCAGATAGTGATGCGAGGTCCGTGAAGCCGGCATCGGAAAATCGTTGTTGTTCGCCGGCGAGGGAAAGAGAAACCCTGGATCTAATTGGAATCGAAATTAGAATTGAAATTGGATCTCATTAGCTGTTGTAGATAGGGTAATGGATAAACGAGGAGGAGAAGGTGTGGTGTAAGGATTTATGGAAATGGAAATGGAAATGGAAATGGTGCGTTGCAGTAAGCAAGAGCAGCACCTTGTTGCTCTATTTGGATTTTGGACATTTTACCCCGAAGTCGCGCGATAAGAACTCATGTTTACTGCTTCGTCTTTTGGGGGTAAAGGAGAAGGTACGGAGGAAAAAAATCCTCACTGTGATTTTACCTTCTAATAAAAATAAACTAACATTACTGCTTAAAAAAAACAAAACAAATAATAATTTTTTTTATTTGTGGCCATTTATAAAGACCGTCAGAAATATTTTGTCAGTAAAATATAACTTTTTTGTAGTGGAAGTAGAAGGACCCTGCTAAGTTGGTGACCAATAAATACAATGCATTTTCTCCTTCGCTTTTCAAGTCATTTTCCTTGAGTTTTTACTAGCTCTCAGATACGATGAGAAAGAAAGGAAAAAAAAAAAATAGGACAATAGCTTCGAGTGTCATTACTCGTTACTGCTCCCTCTCAACAGTCCAAATACAGTGTCATTTTCATTCGGTGGCTTTGGACAGACCACAACTAACCTGTTTTGAGACCATAATTATATTGCTTAGTTGTCACTTCGTGTTGAGTCGTCCAAATGTTTTGGTAGCTGTAATACATACCCTTTATTAGACACATTTTATATATATATATATATATATATTGTGAAATATGCCTTGTATCTCAAGCTATAAAGTTAGTGGTGTAATTAGATATGTTAAGAGGTTGGGCAAAAAATTATAAAAAATACAAATTAATTAAAAAATTTGGCATTTGGTGCAGGGGCAAAACAATTTAGGAAAATGGTGCACCCTAACACGCCCAAGCTAGGCGTGTTAGGGTCCCATTTTCCCTATATATAGCCCTAAAATTTCACACAGTGCACCATTCATACCATTTGACGTTCTGTGTAAAAGTTTTTCTGGTTCTATCTAGAGCTTGGGATTGGATATTTCTAAAGCGAAGCCCTGCAAACAAGTAAGTTGTTGATTAAACAATTTTGAATATTATTTAATATGTTATATTTTTTAATTAGAAAATTGTTAGGGCCATATGAACTTGTTAGCGACGTAGATGTTAGGTTCATAGGAAATTGTTAGTGTGTATGTTGGTTTAATGTGTTGTGTTTACAATTTAGGGTTTGGGTTAAAGATGTAGGGTTTATGGATTTCGGTTTAGTTTTAGGGTTTAGTGTATTAGTGTTTAGTGGTTAGGGTGTGTGGATATGTGGGTTAGGGTTTAGAGTGTGTGGATATATGGGTTAGGGTTTATGGTGCGTGGATATATGGGTTATGGTTTAGGCCGTGTGGATATGTTGGTTAGGGTTTAGGGCATGTGGATATATGGATTAGGGTTTAGGGCGTGTGGATATATGGGTTAGGGTTTAGGGTGTATGGATATACGTGTTAGGGTTTAAGGTGTGTGGATATATGGCTTAGGGTTTAAGGGGTTTTGAATAATGGTTTAGGTTGTTTTGTTTAGGGTTTAGGTGGTATGGTATATGATTTAAGCCTTTTTTTGGTAGTGTAGGGTTTATGGTGCTTGTGTTATGGCTTTTAGTATAGGGGCAAGGGTTTAGGGTTTATGTTTCATAATTTAGGGTTTTGGGTGTTTGTATGCTTCAGACGTGTGTATTAGGATTTAGGTTTTTCAACTTATTTTATTGTTTCTTAAAATTTGAAGTTGTTTTTGTTGAGGGCAGGAAATGAGTTCAAGTGATGCGGAGTGTGTTCGTCTTGTGTTATTTTTCAATGGAAGGAAAATTGAAGGGCAAAGAGGTGTTGTCTTTGAAGGGGAGAAAAGGATGACATGTATCAAGCGAAAAGTAACATTGGGTGATTTACATGAGAAGATAGGTCCAAAATTAGGTCTAGATGAGAAGACTTGTATCACTTTGCTGACGGCAAGAATATGGCAGCATGAACAATACACGGGGTTTCCAGTACATGATGATGAAGAATTGGAAATGGTGATTAAAGAATTTTTGAATCAGGCAAGGAAGAATTTTTTAGAGTTGTATGTGGATTATACCACAGTAGAGGATGTTGATTTACCCACGAGGTCAGTCGCTTGTAATTCTGCACATATTGCATATCATATGGTGCTGTAGGTGCAAACATGTTTGAGGAAGATTCACATGACCCAACTTGGGTTATGGATGACGATGAAGATGATGACGATGATGAAAATATCGCGATGGAAGATCGTCTTCTTCAGGAGAATGCCAATACGTTCGATAATGATGAAGATTCTGGTGTGCATGCGACTGCATTCCAACAACACACTGACGCGGGGTTGTCTGAAATGCGGTACCATCCGAATGTTGGACCAACACAATCAGAACAACCTGTTGAATATATGTTACATGACTTAAATGAATGATGAAGTCGTATAATAGTTGTTCATCTGTATATTATAGTATTTTAGTTTGCAAACCCATGTTTATTCAACTGTTTTGTATTTAAAGGCGATGCGATTATTCCTTTTTGGGACGAAATTCCACATTACACATATATTGATCAGAATCACCCAAGCGAAGAAGAATCTTTTACCGGTTCAGCTTCAGGTTCGGGTTCAGTGCAAGGTCCCTCGCAATTAGGGGACGATTTGCTTGTTCAATAGGAATTTCCATCCAAAAAGGATGCACAAATTGCAATTAAGCGAAACTTGATGAGGGAGCATCAAGAAGCATTTGTCGTTGAAAGCAAGCCTGACAGGTTTGCCATAAAGTGTGTTGCTCACAACGATGGTTGCCCTTGGAGGGTTAGGGTGTATAAACCAATGTACAGTGAGAAGTGGGTGGTTTCAAGATGGGGTGGAAAACACAGTTGCCTGAATGACCATATAACACATGATCACAAACAACTTGATGTTGATATTATTGCTTCACTTGTAGTAGGTATGAACTCAAAATTTTTGCTTTATATGAGAAATATTAATTTGTTTTAAGGTTTGTTGTTAATGTCAATGTGACAATTTCATTTTCAGGAATGGTTAAGGAGGAACCGGGTGTGTAATTGCATTGGTTCAGGAGAGGATCACCAATAGCTATGGATTTAAAGTTTCATATTATAAGGCATGGTATGCGAAGCAGAGAGCAATGGCAATGATTTATGGAGATTGGGGACAATCTTATGCATTTTTGCCGAGGTGGTGCAACTACATGCTTCGTTTTTCACCAGGTTCTTTTTTTATTCAAACCAATGCTTATTATGTGGCACATCGACTAGTACGAGGTAAACGTGTGTTTCAGTGCATGTTTTGGACTTTTAGACAGTGTTGCGAGGCTTTTAAATTTTACAAACCCATCATTCAAATTGATGGACTCACTTATATGGCAAGTATAAAGGAAAATTGTTGATTGCCACGACTCAGGATGAGAATAATGAATGCCTGCCACTGGCATTTGCCATTGTTGAGGGGGAGACATTGGAAGCTTGGGAATATTTCCTTGCTAACATTCGCTTCCACGTAACCCAAATGCAAAATATATGCCTCATTTTAGATCGGCACCGGAGCATTATATCTACAGTACATAATCATGCCGGTTGGCAACCACCTTTTGCGCATCACATTTTTTGCCTTTGTCATATTGCCGGTAATTGCAATCAAAGATTCAAGAATGCGAGATTGAAGAAGACCCTCATGACTTTGGGTATGTTCACAATTATTTGTAATTTAGTAAGATTCAAAAATATGTTACCCAACTAATGTTAATGGTATTATAATTGTGCAGGTTATACTCCCTGTATGACTGAATTTGACATAGCGTTTGAACGATTCCATGATACCAGTCCTGAGGTTGCAGAATGGATTGACAGCATTCCTAAGAAAAAGTGGAGTCGTGCATATGATGTCGAGGGGAGAAGATATGGCCATATGACAACAAATTTGTCTGAATCAGTCAATAAGGTGTTCAAGGGAGCAAGGAACATGCCTATCACTGCTTTGGTGAAGCACACATACAGTCGATTGGTTGAATATTTTGTCAGAAGGAGTCAGGCGGCTACTTCACAGCTTCAGCATTCACAATGACATTGTAAAAATGTCGTTGATGCTTTGAGGCATAATCAGACAGTTGCTACAGGGCATAATGTACGCACATATAACCTTGAGCAAACGTCATTTGAGGTGGACGATGGCTGGGAGAGGTCATATTTAGTAAACCTAACTGAGCGTTTTTGTCAGTGTGGGAAGTTTAAGGCCTTCAAATACCCTTGTAGCCACATCGCAACTGCTGCTTTATATATCCGTCAGAATCCTTTGCAATATGTGGATGATGTGTTCCTGGTAACCAAGTTGGTTGAGGCTTATTCATTACCTTGGCAGCCAATTGGTAATGAACTTGCTATTCCCCAGAGTGAAGATCCAGTTATCATATCTGACAGCTCAATGTTGCATGCAAAGGGTTGTCCAAGGTCCACTAGAATACATAACGAGATGGATGAAGTCGAAACATCTCAGAGACTTCCTAAATGCGGTCTGTGCAAGCAAGTTGGACATAATCGTAGAGCTTGTCCTACTCGGGGTGGTGTTTCATGATTTTGTTATTATGTTTGCTTGATAAGTGGTATGTTAAATCTATTTGATTTATAAATATGTTGTGTTACAGGTATGATGATAATGTTTTGGTTGTGGTACACATCAATTTCCCTTTGTTACTTATTTTTTATTTACCATGATTTATGTTACACGTACGACGTTAATTGAATTTTTTTTAAAATTTATATTAGAAATGCAAATAATACTTGATAACCCTTTAACTAGGGCATGATTCAACACGCCTAACATATTGGTTGTGACTGAACACGCCTAAAAAATTGGTTGTGACTGAAGACGCCTAACAACAGTGTGATTGAACACACCTAACTAGGGTGTCGTTCAACACGCCTAACTAGGCCGTCACTGAACACGCCTAAGAATTCTTTAGGCGTGATTGGACACGCCCAACTTGGGCACGATTAACCCCTATATAAGGTAGACGCTCGGACACAACATACCTCGCCCCGCAAAATTGATTTTGCATACGATGGCATTCTTAGGAGAAACTAGCAGTCAAAACATTGGTAACTCCAAATTAGCATTCATTTTTCCAAATGAATCAACGAAGCACAACAAAACATGTGTTTGTTTTCAATGTGCTACTCTGATACCAATGCGAGTTCCTAATGACTGTTCGTTTCAAACGCTGAATAGTAGGATGCACCACACCCTTCTACTAACCGATGACCATTTTGTTGATAACATCTACTATCGACAACCATCCCTACACGCAGGTGTTGTGCGATTACGCGAATGCGTTTAACGGCAAGTGCACCGATCGTTTAACAAGTAATAAAAGTGTAAGTAAAGTATCGTCTCCACAGGGATTGGAAAGATTTCTCAATAAATGTAAAAGTTGTGATTGAACAAGAACAGTAGAATACGCAAGAGTTTGTTGGATGATTGTATTTAAGCAAGTAAAGAAATTAAAACAGTAAATTAATTCGAAACAATTACCAATGAGAAGTGATTGTGGTCAGGCACAATCCCTTATAAGTATCACCTCCTTCAATTGACTGATGGTTTTATCTTTA
>PYAF01004208.1:8601-23888 GCA_007407185.1 Glycine tomentella
ACAACTTCTTCACTTAATTAAAACACTCTGTTTGAATAGTACAGTTTGTGTTTTTTTGGTCCTTTTTGGTGAACACAGGAGGCATCTCAATTGGTTTGGCCCCTTGGAATTGCCCGGGGGACTAATCCCTGTTTGACCGCGGGAGCACAATGGTTATATTGCCACTCTACAGCAGCTGCTTCCTGAAGAAGTTGATATTCAAACCTGATGTTCAAGAGGAAATTGTTGGAGAAGATGAATTTTTAAAGTCAGCAGAAAACTCAAGAGACCAGATGAATGCTTTTAATTCAAAACTTGATGAACTTAAACACCAGGCTTTAGAAAAGGAATCTTTACTATGATTTATACTCCACATCAGCTCTCTGATGCTAAGGTACTGATCAGCTTCCATTTTTTTAATTAATAAATAATTTGGCCCAAGTACTATGGTACCTATTCACTTAATACTTACACTTCATATATCGCTTGAACATGATAGGCCTGGCTTTTTGAGTTTTGACGGTTTTGGGAAGTTGGATTCTATTCTAGTGTATTTTAGTAGGCGTATGATTAGAGAATGTTGGAAGGGTTCACAATTGCAATGAGTTTAATTTTCAGCAATTTTCTTTTATTGATTATATTTTACATTAGTGTTATTCTTAGAAATTGTTAATCTTTACCATGAGGTATCACACTAACAAAGCTGGTTGAATTTTATCAGGAATATGCTTGTTGCAGTGGAAGAACAATGACGAGGATTTTTTATGATGGACTAGTCCTACTACCAAAAGCATTTAATGCTTTAGAAAGATAAGTCATATATCCCAATGATTTATACATCAACCACATAAATAATTATGTTTTTAAGTACATTAACTAAGTGTGAAATGATTTTTAATTCATTTTAAATTTTGTAAATATAACTTTCATTATATTACAAACACTTTTAATCAAATGATAGATTTTAGAATGAATTTATTTAGTGAAACATTATTAAAGCTAACTAAGAGTGATTTGATTTGCATATATATTAGTGTAAGATGCTCACTTCTCAAAAGTTATTAAGGTAAAATTTGCAATTCTTTTTAAAAAAAATGGAGTAAAATATGCAAAATTAATTTTCTATAATATTGTTTTACTTTTTTATTTATATTTTTACTTGATAATAATTAAAAAAAATTGTTTCTTGAATTATATGGTGAAGAAATAGGTGCATTTCACTATTTTGTTAATTAATGGAAAATCGAAAATAAAAAGTGTTTAAAAAAAAAAAAGGTTCAACGAAGTCGGTTATTATAAAAACCTGACTTTGTATGGAACCCTTCTAAGTCGGTTCTTAAAATAACCGACTTTGTAACCTACCTTCAAAGTCAGTTATTTAAAAAATCCGACTTTGTATGGAAGCCTTCTAAGTCGGTTCTTCAAATAACCGACTTTGTAACCTGTCATTCAAAGTCAGTTATTTTAACAACCCGACTTTGTATGTAAGCTTTCTAAGTCGGTTTTTGTAATAACCGACTTTGTATGTAACTTTTCTAAGTCGGTTTTTTAAAATAACCGACTTAGAATGTTCGGATTTAAAAAAAATAAAAATATATATATATATATATTCGAAGTCGGTTTTTTAAAAATCGACATTATTAGCCTTGCATATTTTACGACGTTCGAAACAAGGTCGGTTTCAAAACCGACTTTGAATGGCGAAAATAACCGACTTAGGTGGCTATTGCTGTAGTAGTGCAGCTGCGATTCTCGGAGACAGCCCACGATCAGTTAAGAGGTAAACACTGTATAAATAGAAGGTGAGCACAGAGGAAAAGGTACACATGACTTTCTCTCTTTCCTTCACACAGTGCACACACCCACGTCCATTGTGGTGTATTCCTTCGAACACTATGATCATCTTCTCTGGGATATCTTCACCATATAGATATTCTCAGGAAGAGAGAGGAAGAAGCTAGATCCAACAGTAATGAGCCAGTTTTTTAGCTGGACATTTCCGTTTATTGCGAACGGAACATTGGCGCTGTCTGTGGGGACGATAAATAGGAGAAGCCATCAGAATGAAGAACAACAGGAACCAGCCACCAACGTGGTTCCCCATGGAGTCGTGCGGGTCGAAGATGCAGCCTCAGATACTACATCTTCTCCTACGCAACCAAACCTACCACACGTGACGTCCGGGATGGAACAAGAGCCAATTCAACGCTTTGTTAATAATGCGCTCGAGTCCATTTTGTCCTGGATTGAATGCCTCGAAAGACGACACACCCTCCAACGCCAAGAGAACATTAATAACATGATAACACAGTTAGATGAACGCTGTGCAAAATGGAGACATGACGGAGAACATCGTTTGCAGCACATGGAGCGACGTATCGGAAACATAGAGAACCTGACACAAGAACAGCCCTTTCATCCTATGCCGGTCGAGACGCGCCATTAGACCAGTCATCAACAGCAGGCATATGATGCTGGGATCAGCACACCAGGGCACAATATTCATTTCGAGCTCGGAGCACCTTCCCATTGGCAGGCACGAGAAGGTAACCCAGAGCATCATGACACACGTACTGAAGCCCCACGCCAGACTATTGAAGCAGGAGTAAGTCCAGCGAAGTCAATTCAGAGTCCGGTGCATCAACCAAGAGTAGGAGGCGAGGTATATCGAAGGAAATATCGACGCGACCAACACAATAACAGTCCATTTGTGGACGAGATTGTTAATGTCCAGTTTATAGAGGATTTTGACGGAACCTTCTTGCCGAAATATGATGGAAGTCAGGATCCACAGGTGCATATTGACGAGTTTGATATGCAGATGTGTGTTTGAGGGATTGATGAGCCAATAATCTCTCAGATTTTTGTCACTATTTTATCGGGCGCAGCACATACGTGGTTTCACACACTTCCACCCAATTTTGCAACGAGTAAGAAACAGCCCAAATCTGAATTTGCATTCGAAAAAATTCGTCAGCAACTCGGGGAGACATTGCAGAGCTACTTGGATCATTTTAAAGAGGCCGCCCTACAAGTACAAGGCCTGGAGGAAAAAGTACACGTGCATCTTTTATCAGCCAGGCTCAATGGATCTTCATGACTGGCTAAATCTATTTACAAGGACCCGGTCAAATCTCTGCTAGAATTCAGAATATGATCCAAGAAATACTTGGAGTTGGAACAAATGGAGATTGCTAATATTGTTCCCAGAAGGAAAAATTCTCCTCCGAGAAATCACCAGCACCCCGGGAATGCCCATCCCGGTAGGAATAATGATGCTAGTTTTAGACCGGGAAGATACGAGACCAAGTATGATAAATACACCCCGCTGAATACTTCTCGGACATAGGTATAGAGAGAAGTGGCGTTAGCAGATATAAAGAAGGTGGATCGACCCTGGCCAGTATTTAAGAAAGCCAGACTGGACTATTCTCGCTTCTGTGAGTTTCACAATGGGCCGGGCCACACTACTGACCAGTGTTGGGACCTTCGAGATGCTATAGAAAGTTTGTCCGAGAAGGAAAACTAAGGCAATATGTGATCAAAACACAAGGCCAGCCAAAACGATGGACAGAAGGACCGAGATGATAAGAGAGGCAAACATGAAGACGAGTTCCCTAAACCAGAATTCGAATGTAACGTCATTTCTAGAGCCATGGGAGGAGGAGGAGACATGGCCAACCAACAGAGAAAATATTTGAAGGAAGTTCTCTCAGTTCGAGAACAACCCAGATTTAAAGAGAGTCGTCACAAGCCTAATCCCCCTACTTTATTTCACGGAGGAAGACATGAGATGCGTGGTGTCCGGCCATGAGGATGGCCTAGTCATTACCGGGACGTTGGTCAACTGCGGGTTAAAAGAATATTCCTAGAAATGACAGCTCAGTTGATATCATCCCTTGGGCCGCCTTCAAGAAAATGAACTTAGATGAAGAAGATTTGAAGCCATGTAAAACCATGTTAATAGGTTTTAATGGTGAGAATACAGGACTTAAGGGTTCCATCAAACTACGACTCACAATGGGGACTAGGGAAGCCTTCAAATCAGAAAGGGTCACATATGTTGTTGTCGACTTCACTTCCCCATATAATGTCATTCTCAGAAGACCGACCATACACAAATGGGATATGTTAATGTCCACCAAGCACCAAAAACTGAAGATGGTAGGGCATAATGACAAAGTAATAACAATTTGCGGAGACCAAAAAGAATCCCGCCAATGCTATTACAATGTTGTAAGAGAAAGTGAAGGTGGCTCATCTTCTCCACCCTGGATACGTCAAGGAGATCGGGTGGAGCAGAGGTTGGATGAAGAATAGCCAAAGAAATTGATAAACCTGGTAGAACTTGATGTGAGAGAAGACGTGGAAAAATGGAGGCCAGAACCAGTCGACGAGCTCAAAGACATTTAGATAGGATCCCAGGCTTTCCAAATAACCAGGATAGGAAAAATAGCTAACCCAATTGTCATGGCAGAGTTGACAAAGTGTCTCAGAGACAACTGAGATATTTTCGCATGGACAACTTCAGAAATTCCAGGGATAAAGCCAACCTTCTGTTGTCACAAACTGGCGATGTATCCCGGCTCGAAACTAGTAGCCCAGAAAAGGAGAAATCTAGGGCTAGAGCATAAGCAAGCTTTGGAGAAACATATCAAGGAGCTTTTGGAGGCCGAGTTCATAAGAGAAATCCAATACACCACTTGGCTATCTAACATGGTGATGGTCAAGAAATCAAATGGCAAATGGCGGGTGTGTGTTGATTATACCGACCTAAATAAGGTATGTCCCAAAGATTCGTATCCTATGCCGAGCATAGATCAACTGGTCAATAATTCGTCCAGGTTCAAACTACTATCATTCATGAATGCTTATTCCGGGTATAATCAAATCCCCATGTATCCAGAGGACCGTGAGAAGACAGCATTCAGAGGAGGTGAGGCAAACTACTGTTACAACGTGATGCCTTTTGGTTTGAAAAATACGGGTGCCAACTATCAACGAATGATGGATAGAGTCTTTTCCCAACAGCTCGATCGAAATATAGGGGTTTACATAGATGATATGATCGCCAAAATAGATTCGACCGGTAATCACATTCAAGATCTGGAGGAGACATTTTGCAAGTTAAGGGAGCATAACATCCGGCTAAACCCATTCAAATGTGCATTTGGGGTAACTGCAGGGAAATTCCTAGGGTTTATGTTGACCCATAGGGGAATAGAGGCTAACCCGGACAAATGCAAAGCGGTGCTAGACATGCAATTCCCAACCAATAAGAGAGAAGTACAACAGTTAACAGGTAGGTTAGCCACTTTGACTCACTTCCCCCCGAAATCAGCGGAAAAAGCGCTTCCCTTTTTCAAACTTCTAAAGAAGGAAGCTAGCATCGGATGGAATCTGGAATGTGAAACCGCCTTCCAGGAAATCAAGAAATGTCTCGCTTCGCTGCCAGTATTGTCAAAACCAACGCCCGGCGAGACACTGATCTTATACCTGTCAGTAAGAGAGGAAGCGGTCAACGCCGTGTTAGTTAAGGAAATTATCAAATCGCAATTGCCGATGTATTATCAGCCGGGCTCTCAAAAATTCAGAATTGCGATATCAGAAGTTGGAAAATATGGCATTTTCACTTCTCATAGCAGCCAAGAGACTCCGCCAATACTTCCAAGGCAACACCATTATAGTACGCACAAATCAGCCAATCCGGCAAATTTTGCACAAGCCGGACTTGGCTGGCAAAATGACGAGTTGGGCGATTCATTTATCCGAGTTCCATTTAAAGTATGAAGCTCGACATGCAATTAAATCTCAGGCTTTGGCCGACTTCATGGTAGAACTCACCCCGACGATACCAGGAGGCACAGAGGTCTGGAAACTGTACATCGATGGTTAATTTAACACAAAAGGGAGGAGAGTCGGAATCATAATTGAAAGCCCACAGGGAGTCTCCATCAAACAGTCTCTGCAGCTTAATTTCCCGACATCCAATAACCAGGCTGAGTACGAAGCGTTGATAGTCGGCTAATGCTAGCTAAAGAACAACGAGTCCAAAAGCTGAACGTCTTCACAGACTCTCAACTCATCACGGCGCAGATCGAGGGGAGATACCAGGCCAAAAGACCCTTGCTGGTAAAATACTTAACCAAGGTCAAGGAGATGATGGCTAAATTCGATGAAGTTGTCGTCGCACATATCCCCAGGGAGGATAATGCCAGAGCCGACATACTCTCTAAGCTAGCAAGTACCAAAGGAACAAACACTCACAGGATAGTTATTCAGCAGGAAATCATCCATCCCACTTGTATCCTGATGATCTCGACTGCTGAGGATTGGAGGAAGCCAATAATTGATTATTTAGAACAAGGAACAGTGCCTGACGACACTATGGAAGCTAGGAAGGTAGTTCGAGATGCCGCCATGTATACCATTCAAGCAGGAGAATTGTATCGCAAAGGCCCACATACCCCATTGTTGCTATGTCTGGTACCAAATCAGACAGAATATGTGATGAATGAGATACACGAGGGTATCAACGGCCAGCACATAGGAGCAAGAGCCCTAGCAATGAAAGCCCTTCGGGCAGGATCTGCTGGCCAACCATGAAAGCGGACACACTGGAACATGTGAAAAGATGTGAGAGCTGCCAAAAACATGCTAAGATCACATGGTCATCCCCCTCCAAGCTAACATCCATCACTGCACCCTGGCATTTTTATAAGTGGGGAATGGATCTTCTAGGACCATTCAAAGCAACTGAATGGTAGATGAAATGGCTAATTGTAGCTGTTTATTATTTTACAAAATGGATAGAAGCCAAACCATTAGCCACTATCACCTCGACCGAGTTCAAAAATTCTTTGAGAGAAGTATCCTATCCAGATTCGGAATCTCGGTTGAAGTCATCATGGACAATGGCACTCAATTCACTGATAAGCGGTTTGGGGAAATGATGGTCGGCTTCCATATTAAGCACCATTTCTCATCCGTGGAGCATCTACAATCTAATGGCCAAGTTAAGGCTGCTAATAAAGTCATCTTGGACAGGCTAAGGAAACGAATGCATGAGGCTGGGACCAATTGGGTAGAACAGCTATACTATGTTTTATGGGGGTATAGGACCATAATCCAGACATCTACTCAAGAAATCCCATGCAGAATGACTTACGGATGTGAGGCTATGATTCCCGTGGAAATCGGACAGCCCTCCTAGAGACGAAATCTCACACTCCGCGAAGGTGAAGTCACCAACAATGAAGCATTGGCCGACGAGATGGAACTGATAGAGGAGATCCAGGTTACGACGTATCATCGAGATCTGGCTGCAAAACAACTCATGGGTAGGAAGTTCAACAAGAAGGTGAGACCAAGAAGTTTCAAGAATGGAGACCTGATTCTACGAAGAGCTGATATTGGAAACCGAAACGCACAGGATGGGAAATTGGCGGCCAACTGGGAAGGGCCGTTCCAGATCATGCAGAACCTCGGCCAATGAGTGTAACATCCTTCTAATTACTATATTATGCCTAGGTCATAATACGTAACTAGAAGATGTTAACTTTTCTAACGTAAAATTTTTAACCAAAATTTATTAAGAAAAACTTATCTCAATATTGAGCCTGTAGAGACTTTTTGGTCTCTTTAATAAATTACAACTTAGTAATAACTTGTAAATAATATTCCCTACAATAGTAGTAATATCTATATATTACAAAGCATATAACAAAATGCTACAAGTCCACAACATTAAAAGAAATCTTCCAACTTGTCCTCACTCTGTAGCTCCTCTTTTTGATTTACCTGTCTGGAATGACATGAGAACATACTAAAACAGTGAGAATTCCAAAGAATTCCCAGTAGGTGAAAATTTGCTTATCATACAGTGTCATCGTCATCATTCCAGCTACTTCGGTTTATTAAGAAAACATGTGAACAATTATAGTTGATTTTTAATTTCATAAACATATAAGCCGAAGTAGATTCATTTTATTCACAAACACTTAAAAATAATCTCATACTTCATCATTAATGCAAGCATCATTTTCAATCATGTCAATGCATAGCTTACCTTTATTATTTTACTCTTTAATACCCTAAACTAGACAATGAGCTCATTACTAGACTTAGGTTGCTCCCGCAGGGTCATGCTCAGCTCAACTGTATCACCCTTTGGGGTCCCATAGGGTCGTGCTCAGCTTAACTGTATCACCCTTGGGTCAATATGTCTTTCCTGCAGGGTCGTTCTTGGCTTAACCGTATCACCCGTTGGGTACCATCAGGGTCGTGCTCAACTTAACTGTATCATCCTTCAGGTATTATCTTTCTTTAGTCTTTCCCTCAGGGTCGTGCTCGGATTAACCGTATCACCCTTCAGGTCTTATCTTTTTTATCTTTCTTAATGCACATGAGATGCTCAATGACATGCAAAGCTACATAACTCATGTCATACAATTATGCCACAAAACATCAAGATTTCATCATCACAAAGAAAATCATAACAAAGAACATCGTAAAAACAAGATTTCTTATTACATATGATTCGGTTCTTCCTATAATCTATACTCATCTAATAGTCATTAAATACATATCTTTTAGTATGTTAAACTAAACTTACTAAGATTTCTAAAAAGGTATCACATGCCTAAATTGAAGTTATAAAACTTTAGATATAATATTTTACAAATAGAACTTCAAATCTGCCAACAGTATCAAAATTTTACACTAACATCTCCTAGTTTTTTCACGATTTCAAGCAGTAAACAATCTAGATTTAGCTGAAATTTTTATATGTTATAGCTGACATCTATATCTTTAATTCCATATATTATAAACCTAATTTGAATAAGAAATGAGAGAGAAATAAATTTTTTTAAAACAGATGGTAGAAGTTGTTTTGGGTGTGGACAGTTTCGGACAGCTTGGGCTAAAATAATTTCTGGGAATGATTCACTACTTATTTTGGTCCCATATTTTAGGAAAACATAGAGGACATCCTAAGATTTAAAATGAGTTGTCAAACATCTCATTTGGTTAAGTATAGAGGAAGATATGGAAATTTCAAAACAGTCTAAAATTCAGCTTACAACCATACGAATTATCTCAATAATCAAATGATAAATGAAACTAACTTTCACCTACCTCAAACAAGTTTGCTTCCAATTCCTCCAAGTACTTGGATGCACCTCAAGGTCTTGAAAGAATGAAAGTCTCATCTAGAATTTGATGTTTTGGAAAGGAAAGGATGAGATTGAAATGAAAGAGATGGAAGGAGGGTGTTTCTCAAGTGAAGGTGTGGTAGAAATGGTGTTTTTGAGAATGACTTCCATCCTAAGCCTTCACCCCTTTATATAGTAGTTGGAAAATTCTATGGACACTTCTACCCTTCTTAGCTAGTTACTCTTATTGTAACTAAGTTTCTTTCCATTCCATTCCATTCTAACCAAAGTCATTATGATTCCATTACTTTTCTAGGAAAAATCTTCTAAGCCATGATTACTTTCTTACACTTGTCCAATTTATGAAGCATTTCCTTCTTTTCCTTCCAAGTGTCCCTCTATGTGGCTAATTCATGAAACTTCCCCTTTCTACTTCATCATTCATGTGGACACCTAGGTAACAAGATAAGATTTTTGCTTTCTTTTTCATTTATGCCATACAAGTGTCCTTCCACTTTTTATCACAAAACCTGTTTTAGTAAAATCCTAATTCTGGATTTGTTAACCGTTAGATCTCTTTGAAGTGTTAAAGTTACACTACTATCTCACATATGTAACTTTTGACCGTTGGGATTGTTGAAATAATTTCTAGAGCTGTCCACGTGCAAGATGGAAGAGTGTAGAGAAATCTTGACTTGATTTTTATGTTACCTTGCATCCATGCCATACAAGTGTCTTGCCACTTGTTTTCATCCTATGGCTTATCTTCCAAGTGGCTAAATTCAAGAAGCTTATTCCTCATTCTCCATGCATCTCCATGTGAATGACAAGCTCAAAGGGAAGGAATACAAATTTTTCTTCCTTTCATGCTACATGTGGTCATTTTTGATGATGAATTAAAATCTAGTTTCAATATGGTATTTTCTTAAAAAGAAATCCAATTTAATTTTAATTCTTTTATCTAAATAAAATTTTGAATATTAGAATTTTAGATGTTCCTAATAATTTATCCCAATGATAGTTTAAATTAATCCAAAGTAATCTTATACAGAGCAATACATAAACCTTTCACTCTAGACTACATCTTTATCTTATTTTTGATTTGGTCTATATTTCTTCTGACCATCAAAATTACTAAAACATTTTATTAAATAGGTCTATTCATCCTATAATTAAGAGAAAGTTCTATAGATTTTATGTACCATTTTTCCATATTTTTCTGATGCTTGAGTTTTCTTGAATACATCCTCAAAGTTGTCATCTTCTAAAATTTGTAGAAATTTTATTCTAGAGTTTTGTGTCACAAAATATGTTGATACTTAGTCAACTAAGTGTATTCTATAATTTCATCAAGTTTCTATAAAATTTCCAAAGTTATTTGAGCATTTTTGGCCTAGGGGCATTTTGGTAATTATGCAATTCAACCTAGGGGTATTTTGGTCATTTTCAAAAAAATGTCCAAGGGCATTTTTGTAATTTTCATCTTAAGGGTTTTCTAGTAATTTCTACTTCAAGGAAAGAGTGATACTCGTTTTATATTTGTATTCTAATATCATCACATTTCCATAAATTAACTATTGAATATAATTTTTGAGGATGTTACAATGAGCATATGTTTTGGAAACTCTTGATAAAACGCACTTGGAACGCAGACAAACTGAAGCAGTACTACAGTTAGAAGCATGAAATCACGGCCGGGGCTACCAATTCTTATTTTCAGTAGAAATTTAGTTTTCTATTCAAGTTCTAATATTGTCTACGGTCCGTGTGTTTCCCGTTAATTGAGAATATATGTTTCCCATATAAATCTCTTTCATCTGGATCATGGATATGATTATTTCCAATGTTTATCAATAAAATTTTCTGTATAGAAAATTCAAACGGTTGTGCACAAATATAAATCGTCCCAAATAATGCTAGTCTGTAGCCAACCTTGATCAGGTTGACATAGCCAATTGATAACGATGATTATGTTACATAGCGCGTTGCTTAGGTACGACGATGCAAAAACGAATATCTGATAAGCATGCGAAAACATATAAAGTACTGCAATTAAGAGGAAATATAATTGTACGGATACACATATAAGGCCGGGTCATACGCCCGGCCAAAGTAAATATATCTTTGAAAATTACAAATATAATCGGCATCCCAGCCCTTCTAACACTCATCTCCCGGAGGTTGGGTTTTGTGCGTCGGAATGATGAGTAGAGGTCACCTCTTCCCCTGGAGTCGGATCCACATTCATTGGAACCTCAAAATCTTCAGGTATACATGGAGGAACTAACTTACCATCATCCACATAAGATCGACAATGCATCCCGGCCGTGTTGAGTTCCACCCTTGGATTTAAGCAGCGGATATGCTCCAGCGCATTATTATTGGACTGTTCCACCGCCGTTGCTAGTGCCTCCCCCGCCAAAACAATTTCTTCCTTGGCCGCCCGCGCCTGAGACTCCGCCTCCTTACGCTCCAACTCTGCTTTCTCTAGCAGAGTCTTTAGCTCATTTAATTGTGAGGTCAACATCAAGTTTTTATTACATAAAGTTTATCGGCTGGACAATGCACGCTCAACATTTTTCAGTGCACTCTCTAGATCTAGACCCAGGCGGATGTTGGTCTCCTACAAAGCGGCATTGGAAGCCTAGGCTGCGAGAAGTTTTCTTGGTTTCTTCTTGGGCAGCACCAGGTTCCTCCGCGATTTTGCTATGCGTGGCTTTCAGATACGCCAAACTTTGCAACAGAGCCATACATTTAAAGGCATTTTCTTCAATTTGGTCGAGCTCCATATAATCTTCTTCTTGGAGCCGGCTGGAGTCATGGAAGTGGACGGGGGCTTTGACTATGCGAAACAAGTCACCGGTAACCCCCTCCTCCCAGAGATTTCCCAATGCAGGTCGAGGGGTTGAATTAGGAGGGGGAAGGGAAGAAGAATCCGGAGGTGGTGGAGGAAGTGCAAGGCAACAGCAGGATCAGCCGGGGCCGACATGGAAACCTCGACAAGAGCCACATCCCTCTCTTGAACCAGCGGACTCGGCTGAACAACCTTGCATTTCTTTATTTTCTCCAACAAGCCTAAGAAAGAAGAAGGTTGGCTCCGCTTTGTGGCCTTGGCCGTAGCAGCAGGGGAGACAGATCCGACTGTTGGTTTAAAAGTGGAATCACTTGAAGAATGAACAATGGATCAAGCTTGGTTTTGTGCTTCCAACATGCCTTGAAGCCTTGGAGATCAATTTGTGATTAATGTAAAAGGAAGAAGCATTTTCTGATGATCCTAGTGCATAACACTCATATCATTCATTGAGTTAATTAGATTGAGTTTTAAAATATACAAGTATTTGATAAATTAGTTAAGCTTTATCATAAGTTTTTGGAAAATAAGTTTTTACTGATTTAATTGATTACCTCAAGATAAGAATCAATTATTTTGTTCTTTGTGCTTTCTGGAAAAAAATTTCAAGAACAATGTAATCGATTACGTATCGGATTAATCGATTATTTTACTTATGATTTCATATAAATTGCTTTAATGAATATTTTAATTGATTACCAACAATCAGTAATCGATTACATAGGCTAAGCAGAAAAACTCATCTCTCTGTCTTAATCGATTACCAAAGATAGTAATTGATTACATCTTATGCCTATGGTTAACATGTTTTGTTGCATTAATCGATTACCAAATGTGGTAATCGATTACATAGTTCAAAATGATTTTTGAAGCTTCCTGACTTAATCGATTACCAGAATCCGTAATCGATTACATAGTGTATTTCAAAATATGAAGCTTCCTGTTTTAATCGATTACAAGACGGAATAGTCGATTATTCTGTTCGTTGCTCAAACCCAAAACTTCTGTTGAACAGTTTAATCGATTACAGTCTTGAAATAATCGATTACATATGCGATATAATCGATTACAAGAGCGTATGTAATCGATTACTGACAGTTAGAAAGCTTGTTATAAATAGAACCCATGCTCAGCTGTTTCACTAACTTGATCAATTCGTATTCTGAGCATTCTAAGGCTTTCTAACATTCTTTTAGTGGTATTACTGGGTTCATTGAGTTCTTGCATTCACAAAACTCTTATGGGTTGTTAAGTGATTAGTGAAGCAAGAATTTCTTTTTCAAAGCTTGAGGAAAGTGATGTTCTGAGTTTGTATTCATTCTTTAACCTGGTGAAATCATTCATATGCATATCATTCATTGGATCATCAGGTGACTTCTTTCCTTAAACTTTGAGGTTGTATTTCTTTTGTGAATTATGTATTTGATTGACTATTGTAATTGAGTTTCTTGCTTGTAATCTAGAGATAAAGTTTCTCTAGGGGTTAAACTGAGTAGTGTTCTCAGTGGGTTGTCTCTAAGAATCTAATAGTGTTTTAGATTTCTGAACTTTATCTAGCGTTGATAAAGAGAGAGTTTGTAATAACTTGTAAGAATTGAAAATTGCAACAGTGGAACTCCATTCTAGTGTTGAGTGGAAGAAAACTGGATGTAGCTTTATAGTGTTTGAAGTGAACCAGTATAAATCTTTGTGTGTTGTTTATTTTCCCTATATTGATTATATTCTGTTATTCTTGATTGTGTGTTTTTGTTATCAACAAAGTTCTTAAGCTATTGACCTTGGACTAAGCATTAGATTGTATAAAGATTCTTGGTTTCAAAAGTGATAAAGATCGAAAGGGAAAAACTCTGATTTTGTTCAAGATAATTTTTAAATTACCAAGTCTAACCAATTCACCACCCCCCTTGGTTAAGTGTGAAGTGTTCCCATATTTTACTTGAATGGATTGTCAAATTAAGGTCTCCCTAATTGTTAAAAATTAACCAATTAAGTAAGATATAAATGTAAATGAATGTTGGATTAATCAACAGATGCTTTAACACTTGTTCTTGGAAAAGAGATTGGATTGTTTGCAGGTTTGCAAAGCTCAAGTTTTTTTCCAATTTTGGTTCCCTCAACTGAAAATATAATGAACACTTATGCAAATAACCAAAAGGGGGGGGTGAATTGGTTTTTCCTCAGAGTTTTAAAAAATTTCTTTCAAAAATGTAACAGCGGAAGACTTTCAAGAAGGATTGAATCTTTTATAACAATAAAGAAAACAATTTTTCTTCACCAATCAAATCTCTCTTGTGCTGTGACCAATATTGTGATATGAACAAAATTAATACTTCAAGAATACTATAAACATCAACTGAAACATTAAATCACACAAGATTTATATTGGTTCACCTCTCAACCCCGGAGGCTACATCCAGTTTTCTTCTAACCAAATCTTGGTCAAAGTTCCACTATACCAAATATAAGTTCTTTACAAGCTTACAATGATGTCTTTTACCCTTCCTAGGTAAAATTCAAAATCTATACCCTATAGACTTTTCAATAGATCTAGAACCAGAGATCCCTTCTCTGTTCTACCCTCTAGAAACCCTTCTAGAAAAATCTTTAAAGATTACAATTTGTTATATGAACATTCAACACAAATACAACACAAATATCAAACAAAATAACCAAGCTTAAAGTTCAAGAAAGATATCACCTCTTAATCCTCAGTAAATTCAATGAAATGAATGATCTAACCAAACTGAGAATGTATGCAAATACTCTTTCTTGATGACTTCTTTAGCCAGAAAGCTTGAACAACTCTTCAAACCATGTGAATAATGACTAACATATCATGTAACACTCCATGACACTTAGCATCTTTGATTTTCTCTTCTCTGTAACATCCTCAAAAATTATATTCAATAGTTATAATTAATTTATGGAAATGTGATGATATAAGAATACAAATATAAAATGAGTATATCACTCTTTCCTTGAAGTAGAAATTACTAGAAAACCCTTAAGATTAAAATTACAAAAATGCCCTTCGACATTTTTTTGAAAATGACCAAAATACCCCTAGGTTGAATTGCATAATTACCAAAATGCCCCTAGGCAAAAAATGCTCAAATAACTTTAGAATTTTTGTAGAAACTTGATGAAATTATAGAATACACTTAGCTGACTAAGTATCAATATATTTTGTGACACAAAACTCTAGAATAAAATTTCTACAAATTTTAGAAGATGACAACTTTGAGGTTGTATTCAAGAAAACTCAAGCATCAGAAAAATATGGAAAAATGGTTCATAACATT
>PYAF01004210.1:0-13203 GCA_007407185.1 Glycine tomentella
GCTATAAGGACATATTGGTCATTTGGACAAATGTTAGGGGTATTTTGGTCTTTTAATCCTAAGGACCTAAATGTCATTTGTAAAATTATCCAAGGACATTTTGGGCATTTTCAAAAATATCTGAGGACATTTATGTCATTTATCTAGTAATGCATATTTATAAGAGAATGCACAGATACAGAGAATATGGGGTGTTACATTTGTTATTCCATTTATTTACCAATTCACCCTGTAGTAGTTAGATGAACTTAATTCAAAGTCAATAAGAAGCTTGCTTCCACAAAATAAGGGACCCATCATAAAAATTACAACAATCAAATGTCAGAACCAGAGGCAAGTATTTGATATTTGAAATGGAAGTTTGCTAGCGGATACACAAACAATAACAATCTCTAGCCTGATAGCCGAGTTTCTATTTTAATTGCAATTATATGGGAATATAATGTAGAACCAATTTCCAAAGGTCATTTTGGGGAAGAAAATGCAAAAGTAAGTGGAAATTTCAATGCTACTATGGAGAATCTACGACTACTTTAACTATAGAGAAGGTTAGTGCATTTGGAGGTCCATACATCACACAAAAGTAATAATAAAAAATGGAAAGATTGCTAGAAACATAGAATGAACCCAAATCATAGCTAGCATTAAACATTTCTAGGAATTTAAAGTAAAATGGTGGACAGATTATTTTTGTAATATACAAAAAAGAGAGATACAAATCCTAGAGGATAAGAAGTCCATAAAAACTAAACAAAGAATTAAACGGGGGAATACAAAATGATTAAGAACACGATATGAAACACAACATGTCTATCTCTATAAATCTACCAAAGACACCTCCTGAAAAGTTTACTAGCAGAACAACACAAAGAGGCTAAGTGAACTACTCAGTCCAAAGATGAACTTGAGCAGCAATACCATAGTGAATTACTCTAGAATTTCTTTCCAGCCTAATACATAAAACAAATGTAAATAGTAAATTAAAAGAAAAATGATAAGCAAAACTGAATTAAAACCACCAGACCAAGCATCATGTATATCTACATTCTAAACACAATGTCAAGGCTAAATGCTAGCTTAAATTCCTATGATAACTTTCATCTAATTCAAATATTCCAATTTATGCCAAGTGCCATATGGCTCTATTCCATCTCAATTTTTACTATCTCACAATATAGGAGGATCTGAATCATCAAAGTATGTCATTCAGCTGGAAATGGCATCAACGTATAAAGCGTCAATGCCTCATGTCATATAACAAATTTGTATAAATTTTGAACAATGTAATGCCCATTTAAATATACCAAAAGGAAAATGATAAAATCTAGTGCAAACTTGTCAAATTAGCAGGCCCCCGTCATCACTTATCCTGCAAGAATCCAGATTCAAATACTCCAAATTTGTTAAACCTGCAAAAAGAAAAAAAATTAATGAAATACAAGATAATTGGAAAAATAGAACAGGGAACAAGCCTCATGCAAACCAATTGGACAAATCTTTTTATGAAGTTTCAAGAGTATATTATAATATGCACTTAATAATTTCGTACCTGCAAATTTTGTTTGCTTCTACCTAAAAGAAAAAATCCAAAGGCAGGGGCACTGTATGTGAGAGCCTGAGAGGAATCACAAGAGTGAGAGAGGAAACCAAAGGCAATGGCACTGTGAGAGGAATCACGAGAGTGAGAGAGGAATTTGTAGTTTCGTACCTGATTTTTCAGATTTGGATTTGTGAGAAGAAGCCACAGATGCACAGACGCACGGACTTAGGATTTGGGAGAGAAGATGCCTTGCATTGATTATGAAGTTTTCCGAAAAATGGATTTTGGTTTCTTCATCTAAAATATGTATAAAAAGAAAGTGGGTTTCAGATTTATAAATAGAGATAAAATATGGATGTAGTAAAAAATCTGATCCATTAAAAATAAATAAAATAGACTTGACCAAATTAGTTATTGGATCACATTTAGATACTCGACTTTTTTGCCCACTCTACTCACAATAGAGGGGGAAATTGACAAGAGTGTCAACCAGCCTAATCAACTGATATTGATCAGCAAATGAGAATAATTGACCTGACACTCTCCCTCTAAAATGTGTCATCCCTCTCTCTATCTACATTACTTTTTCTTTGGATGAGTGTGTATGATATCACATTTTCAGCATCATTTCAGTATATACTAAATCTATCTGGCAGTTAAGCACATATCAACTGCTAGACAGTACAATATTTTTTTTCTTGTTTCTTAGTTTGAATTGTTTTTAAAATCGTGTTTTGTACTGGTTCAACAACTAGTTATATACAATGCCCGGAGACATTAAACTGTCTTTCTAATGCTCAATTGTTTTATCCGTTGTATAATAAACTTTTCGGAGGTTTTTCCTTTTTCTGTGTAAGCTTAATTCGACATTTAAAAATTTGTTTCGTCTTGATATTATTGAATGAAAATGATAAAATACCATACCAGACAATGGGTTGGTTTTTTCACTGTCTATTAAGAATTATTTTTTTAAATAAAGGAAAGGAATCAAGAGGCTATACGTGTAGTTTCAAAAGAAAATGGAAGAAAGCTAGCTGTGGATTGGAAGATAGGGAATTAGTGAAGGTGAGTGTGTGTTTCACAGTGCCATTTCATATCTTGGACTCTCCAAATGGCGGTTGAATATAAATATAATTTTCTGATAAATGCTTGAATTGAAAAACAAAAGACGAAAAAGCAAACAAATTTATTAGATTAATTCAGTTGATTATGACTTCAAAAGGTTCCCAAGATAACAAAGTCAACAAGTGGCCGGGAAGCGATTTTTTCCTCAGCCTTTCTTTTTCCTTGTCAAAGTTCTATTAATATAACTCATCACCATTAAAATTTAAAAGTCACTTTCCTAAGGATGTTTGAAATCATCAAATTCGGCTTCTGTTATTGCACTATAAGCTGATTTTGGCAAGGGGCATTTTGGCCATTAGGTTGTCTTAGGCTACATCCGAAATTAAGTTGGAACAATTAATTGCTTATGCATGCTCTTGGTCAAAATAGCTATAAGGAATTAAATATGTGATATTAATGTTATATTTGAATTTCTGCATATTCGAAATTTAGTCAGACATCTTTCACATCAACATTAAAATTGACCACACCAATCGAATAATCGTTGTATTCTTGGGCTTGGCTTCTCTCCCACACTCATGTATCTATATCGATGAGTTCGTAGACCCTATGTGTTTATCACTCTCCTACTGAATCTTCCAGTCCATTGAGAGGATATTTTTGTCTTATTAAGGATTGTCCTTTCATCAACTTAACCAGGTATATATAAACAAAGCGCTCGTATGAATTTTTCAAGGTATACACGGTTAACGGATCGTAAATAACTTGTTAAAACTCAAAAAATTTATGACATACTCTAGTACTACAACCTCAATATAACCCCAACTAATCGTCGTTTTACACATGCAAAGTTTGTCAGCTTTCAAGAACTTATTATTCACTTTCAAGGACCATGTATTTATCCTATTTTATTTGTTAACAAATTAACACTTTAAAAAAAAATAAAACACACAGTAAATTATAGATATATACACTAAAAAAAATGATAAATTTTTGATGGTTTAAAAAAGCAATTTTTGACGGCTAAAAACTGCCACAAAATACATTTATGGCAGTTAGGATCAACTGTCAGAAGTACTGACGTCAAAAAATTTTGTGACGACTTTTAGATGAACGCTGATAAATTCACCAAAAATATTGTAGTGACAAAAAGCCGTCACAAAATTTATTTTTTTATTTTTTATTTTTGAACATTTATTTTCGCACAAAAATATTGTGGCAGCTGAAAATCGCCACAAAGTGAGTTTTCCATTTTTTTTTGCCAAAAATAGTATTTTTTATAAAAAAAATCATATTAATCTTTCTCTAGTTTAATCATTACCATTAGTTCTATAATTATTTTCATTGCTATTTATTAAGTATAAAAATTGAGATAACTTATTAAATTTCTATTCTCTTAAATTTCAATACTATCATAAATATTGTAATTATTAATATTATCTTGTATAATTTTTCTTTCTTATTTATTCCTATTCACACCACAATCTTCAAAATGATTCATTCTATCCTATAATTATACTTTGCACCAATAGTCAATTACATCTTTTTTGATAAAATTAGAATTGCAATTAAAAATATCAAACATAATTTTAACATTATTTTGATTTGGGTAATAGGAAATGAAAAAGATAAAAAAAAAAATGACATCTAGTCCAAGTACATAATTCATAGTCAGACTTGGTCACACACATTGCTTCAAAATCTGAACTTGTTGCCAATAGTGACCCTCCAGACCAAACACCTAGAATGGGACTGCAGAAGAGCCGTAAGTTATTTTATGGAAAATACCAACTTTAGATTAAACAAACTATAAGGCAGATGTTTACTCTTTTTGAGTAGTTATCTTCACATGATAATGATCAGGAACTAGAGGTCGAAGCTCCCTCTCTCTACAACAAGTAGAATCAATTAATCAAACATTTACTCCATGTTTAGTAAGGTACACAATCTATTGTATAAAACACCACCTAAAAAAGTAAATATTTTAATAATTATATAAATATGTAGGTTATAAAAAAGCTTGGGGGAGCCACATAACCAAGTCCTGCCACTGGATGCACATGCATTCAACCCAGTCATAAGACATGCTAGACCAGTTATGCAACATAATAAGAGGAAAACAGATAAAAGTCAAGGTAAAATACCATTTTCCATTCCGGATCTATACTCATGGCTATGTTGATAAATTCTTTATCCAAGAATTGTACACGTGCCTCTACACCCCATGTTGCAGTTGATTTATTGGCTCTCAGGCAGTTATAAAGATGAAGAACTTTAATCTGTCAAATCATCAAATCATAAAAAAGCTTGAATAAACAAGCAAAGCACAAAAGGAATGAAGAGATAAAGAGAATATAACGATTTAAGCACATGAAACTTTGCAAAATAAATTAAATCAGACATCATACATAACAATTATTGCATTACTTTTCGACATGTTTCTTCATGAAACTCTTTCTTGTTAGGTGCCTTGTGAAAATACAGGTAACCTCCAAATATTTCATATGAACGTTCTCCAGAAAACACCATTTTCACTCCCAAGGCTTTAATTTTCTGGACATAAGAAACATTGCAGTACTTGCTCTGATAGTCATTACATCATATGTTTCAATATGGTAAATGACTTCTTTAAGTACATCTATACCTTCCTGATACATCAAAGAAAAGATTACTTCTTAGTGACAATAAAAGAACTCATTTGAAAAAAATAAAATGAAGAGACAATGAAAGATGATCACCTGAACCATGAAATAAAGTTTGTGGTGACGAGTACCAATATAATCTACTACCTCTTTTGCAGCTTTAAGTCAGGAGAGCCCTAAATAGTGGAAATGTCAGATCATGAAGCATACAAAACCTAATATAATAGCTTCCTTACGTTGAAGAAGGATAACACAACTCATTCTGACCTTTAAACCAATGCAGAAAGTATGTAACTGTGATCCCCATTGACGAGCAGTTTATAATGAGGATGGCTGAAGCACCAGCTTCATCAGCTATATTTGCCTTGGTTGTGAAACTACATGTTCCTTGGTGCACCAAAATGATCTCGTTGGTGAACTAACAAGAGTACAAAGTAATACAAAATACCAATTACTTTTTGAAAAAAAAATGTAGCTTTTAATCCAGACAATTATACTTCACATGTAAGTAAAGTTACATTTGGTAAGTTTTCTAACTTAATAACTAATTTAAATACCTTATTCTTAGGCTTTATACAACAATCAGGAGGATCAGCCATGACAACTCTAGTAAGATTGATCAAAGTGGGGACTTTCACTTAACAAAAGCGAAGAAATTGATCAAAGTTGTTAAAGAAAAATGCATGCATATGTATATATGGCAATACACACTTTAAGAAAACAGAAATAGCCTGCATAGCAGGTTGCTGAAAACCATGAAGACATAAGCTAAAAGAATTTTCATAATCAGTTCACAAAATATAGTTCCCAATCAGCTGGCTACAATCAAATTTTGTTCTTAGTCAAATTTTGAGTACATTCACAAATAAATAAATAAATAAATAAATCCCTATTTTCACCACCTAGATAGCCACCAAAGAAGGTCAATCAACAAAAAAAGGGCATTGAACTGCAGAAATTTTACAGGGACAAAGGTGCAAGTTTGCATGACAACAATCATGCAAAAGAAATGGAAAAGTGATAAAAAGAAACAATAGATATCAAATAGAGGATATTAGTATATTGCACAAAATTAGCATACTCTTAAGTCTCTAACCACATCACAAACTTAGATCTCTCAGCTGCAAAAGCTATAAACACACCACCTATGAGATGATTATGAGTAAAAAAAGGAATTACTTCAGTACACAACCAAGAACTGTGACATGGAATCTATAAAAAGGCAACATAAAACAATTTAGCATGCAACCTCTAGAACTTAAGCAAGCATTGAGCAAACACCACAACATCATTGAAGGTGCATATCATCTTTCCACTTAATCCCACCCAACTCTCCAATTTTCATTTCCTTAAAAGCCAAGCATTTTTTTTCATGTTTTCCAAATCCCTTCATTATTCCAGAACTTCCCCCACTAAGCAAGCATCCAGGCCAAGATCAAAAGTTAAAAACTTCCAAGAAAGAATTTTTAAATTGCAATTCATGTGAAGAACACAGAAAAAAGATGAGAAAATTGGTACCAAAACAAAGTTGTTCTCACAAACAGGTCTTTTTGGGGCAACATCATCATGGTGAACTATATATATCCCTACCCAAAACCAAAGTAACAGCTCCAAGCAGGAACACATAGATCACACTATATATAGCTCCAAGTGAAACCATGCTGAGAAGCAAATTCTTCAACTGCTCACCACCATTTTGAAAACCTGGTTGTGTAACTTCACAAGTTAACTCCATAGGGCTCTCTGAATCAAGTAGAAAGTCTTCCAATGTTGCAAGGGACTTTAACTGCAGTCCAAGAGATTCGATGATTTTGTCGGCATTCTGCAAATTTACTAGCAGCCAATGCTAGTTCCTTCTCCTACATTGAAAGATGTTAACATCTTTATATGAAAAAATTTATGTATAATATTATTGTTAACGCAAAATATTTAGAGTTAGACAACAACCATCACTTGTATTTAGTTATGTTATCAATAGCAGTCGAATTGCGGAGCGGCGCGGCCTGGCACCGCTACACTACCCTCTGAAGCGGTATAGTTTAGGATAGCGGTGATTGCGGCCGTGACAGGGGACGTGGCGTTGTGCCCGCGATTGCGGTTTCGCGGCGGCGATTTGGGTGGGTCAAGTGAAATGTCGAAAATGCCAAACATTTCACTCATTTATGTGGGTTTTTTGTTTTCTCCCTCCCACGCAACCTCGACTCAAACCTTCTCCCTCCTGCGAGACCTCGAAACTTCTCCCTCCCCGCGACCTCGAACGACCTCGAACCTTCTCCCTCCCTCCAGCGCGACCTCCGACGGCCATTTCTTATTCTCCTCTGGCGGCTCCGTCTCCATCGAGGTTTTGCAGTTTTTCTTTTTTTTTTTGTTCTTCCTTTCTTCTCTTTCTGTATTGTTTCGTTTTGTACTTCTGTTTCATTTTTTTCCTTTTCGTTTCTTTTTTCTTTTTTTTGGGTGTCTTTTGATTCTGCCATTCTGTTTCTTTTTTTTTTCTTTTTTCCTTTTCGTTTTTGTTTCTCTTTTCTTTTTTTTTTTTGGTGTGTTTTTATTTTGCCCAGCAAAATCATGGCCTCTGGTTCCGTACCAGCCACATCTAGTCAACAAGGAAATAACAACACAACTCCATCAGTGGGATCTTCAACAATGTTTAAGCCTACAGGTGATAGGATTGACATCTTTTGGAAGTGGAACAGCTTACAGAACAAGAACAATAGGAAGAGCGTGACATGTGATTTTTGCTTGAAAACATCTACCAAGAGAATTATTAGAGCGAAAAAACATCAACTCGGAATAAGCGGAGATGTGGGTGCTTGTAGGAAAATACCGGAAGATGTTAAATTGGAAATGAAGGTAACCTATGAGCAGAAAATTATTGAAAATGAGTTATTGGAGGGGATGCAAGAATTAGAAAACGAAGAAGAAGAAGAAGAAGAAGATGAGGTGCAAGAGATTGTAAGGCTTAAAAGTGGAAAAAGATCTCTAACATCATCAATGGAGGTCACTTCAACTACTACCAAGAAGAGGAATACAAATGTTAAAGGTCATCTTGATTTACTTTTTCACAGAAAACCTGAACAAACTCTCCAATTGGGAAAACAAAAGCGGCAAACGAGCATAAATGATGCTTGTCAAAAGGAAGCAAGAGCAAGAACAGTTCAATATATTGCTCGTTTCTTTTATAGGAATGAAATTTCATTCAATGTTGCTAGATCAAAAAGTTTCAAAATGATGCTTGAGGCAGTTGGAAACTATGGTCCTCATTTAAAGGCTCCAACATTTCATGAATTGAAAGTTCCACTTCTTAAAAAGGAGATGGATTTTACAAAAGAATTGTTGAAGCATCATGAAGAGGAGAGGATGAAATATGGATGCTCAATTATGTCAGATGGTTGGACGGATAGAAAGAATAGGACCGTAATTAACTTCTTGGTAAATTGTTCATTGGGAACAATGTTTGTGAAGAGTGTTGATGCTAGTGAATCTATGAAGACCGAGGAGAAAGTGTATGAGCTTTTGAATAACTTTGTGGAGGAGATTGGAGAAAAGAATGTCATTCAAGTGGTGACAGAAAACGGGAGTAACTATGTTATGGCGGGTAAGAATTACTATTTGTAATTGTATTACTATTTGTGACTTTTAATTGTAACTAATTCAAGTTTATTGATTTTGGTCTTTTTAGGTAAAATTTTACAAACCACTAGACCAAATTTATTTTGGACTCCATGGGCTGCCCATTGTCTTGATTTGATGCTTGAAGATATTGGAAAGATCTCTAAAGTTAAAAAGGCTATACAAAGAGGCATCAGTGTTGTTGGTTACATTTATAACCATACATTGACTTTGAACATCATGAGAAAGTTCACAAGCAAGTCTGAGTTGGTGAGGCATGGAGTTACAAGATTTGCTACAACCTTCCTCACTTTGCAAAGATTGCATAAGCAAAAAACAAATCTTAGAAGGATGTTCACTTCGGATGAATGGTTAAAGTCCAAGGCGGCTAAAGATTCGAAGGGAAAGAAAGCAACAGATATTGTGCTTATGCCATCATTTTGGAATGATGTAGTTTACAGTTTGAAGGCTATGGGGCCTATTGTGCGTGTCTTGAGGTTGGTGGATAATGAAAAAAGACCCGTTATGGGTTATATTTATGAGGCCATGGATAGGGCCAAAGAAGTAATTGAAAAGGATTTCAATGGCAATCAAGACAAGTATAAGGACATCTATGCAATTATTGATAGAAGATAGGAGTGCCAATTGCATCACCCTTTGCATGCTGCAGGTTATTATCTAAATCCCGAGTTTTTTTATGGCAATCCGAACATTGACAATGATGCTGAAGTGCTAGATGGCCTATACAAATGCATTGATAGGCTTAGTGAAAATGAAGATTGTGTAGATAAGATTCATAGTGAGCTGCCAATATATAAGAGGGCTGGAGGACTATTTGGAATAAGTGTAGCAATGAGGAAAAGGAAGACAATGACTCCTGGTAAGTGGACAATTTCACTTTTTTATCAATTTAAAATTTAAATTATGATTTGATAATTTGTGTAAATAATGCATATGAATTGCATTACAGCTGAATGGTGGAAGATGTATGGAGAACATACACCACATTTGCAAAATCTTGCTATTAAAATTCTAAATTTGACTTGTAGCTCATCTGGATGCGAGCGTAATTGGAGTACATTTGAGCAAGTAAGTTAATGTTCATTTAGATTTGAATCATTGAAAGTTGAAAGTTGAAACTAACATTTAAGCTTTTTAAATTATATTATAGATTCATTCAAAGAAGAGAAGTAAACTTGAGCACCAAAAGCTTCAAGACTTGGTTTATATTAAATATAACCAAGCTCTTCAAGATCGTTATGAGAATCGTGATGTCATTGATCCTATTGTGTTTAGATGATATTGATGATAGCAATGAATGGCTATTGGGAGATTTGGGTGAAGATGGAGATGCAGAATTTGATTTGGTTTTTGATGATGATGTGTTGACTTGAAGAGATGTTGCTCAATCAACTGGAGCCAATGAACCTTTGAAATGCACTAGACAAACAACAAAGAAGAGGGCAGCTACTACTTCTAGGAGGGGAAAAGAAATAGAAGTGGAAGAAGAGCATGGAAATAGCACAAGTGAAGATGAGGAGGAGGAATATTACATTTTTAGTGCTAGTGGGAGTGATGAAGAAGACAATGACATCAATGTTGAAGAGGAAGAGGATGATGATTTAAATTAAGATTTAAGAAGATTGTGTTTGTTTATTTTGAATTTTAATTTCTAGAACTTTAGTTACATTTAGCAAATTTTAATTGACATTGTGTTTCTTTGACTAGTTTTTATTGTTAATGACAATTAGTGCATGAATTTTTAGTTGTATTTCTCTTATATATTTATATTATAAATATTTTAATACATATATGAAAATATTAGAATAGCGGTCATCCCGCTACCGCTATCCCAGTTCTAAAGGCAGCCGCTCCGCTCCGCCATCCGGGATTGATAACTATGGTATTTAGCCTACTTAGTAATCAAATGCAATTCCAATTTGTTCGTGTGTTTAGAGATTGTAATAAGGTTCCTTAGATCATGGTTTAGTTTCCTTTGTGGAGAAACCTTTGTTTGCAATATATGCTATCCAAGCAGTTTCAAAGCTTGATATATCTGTTTGTTTTTGTTGTTCTGGCTTTTGCCCCTTTAATGCAGGAAAAAGAAAAGAAAATGACTATAGATGGCTATGTACGCAGTTATTGGGCTGTGGTCCACTACGCAAGAAAATGAATTGTTGGGTTAAAAAAATGCTGATGATATTTTATTAAAAATATTTAAATAGAAAATATTGTTAAAAACTTGAAGATATTATTATTCTTATTACAATTGATTTGAAAATATTTAAACTTATAAATATAAACAGTTTTTTATTTGTTGGATTTTATGATTTTATGCAAAGAGTGATCTAAAGCCCAACAACTGCATATCCTATATACCTCATTCCTTCTTCTCCATTATAGAACAAATTTTCCTGCCCCATATCACAGTACGTAGCTCCCCCAATTCTTGGAGGAATTTGGTGTACATCAATATAAACCATAGTATAACGTGCTCCAAAACCGTGTCAATATAACATTGTTGTTCTAACTTGTAGGTATTGTTTTATTGAAATTAATGCAAGAGAAAATAATTAAGTTGTGACTTTTGTATCCAGATAAAAAATATTTGTAACTTAACGCATGCACAATAACATTATGAATATTGGAAATATCTCTACTTGCCTTTTTAATTTTAACTAATTGGTTTCTAACTAAAATGTGTAGTTAGTTTGTGATTTAAATGTAGTTCGAATATATGGAAAAAGTTAAAAATGATGGAAAAGTAATTGTTTGTTCATGATGATACTTGAAACGCAATGTTTCAAATATAAAATTAAACTTAGTAAATCTGCATGCCTATTAAACTCAAAAATCAGCAGCTAAAATCAGTAATTCAACAAAGCCATTTCATTAAACATTTTGTGTGCAAGAACTTGGACGATTCCGGCGAAGGCTCGGCTCCACCCGTTAGCAAGGGATAACGGCACGATGGCCATCGACATGACGACGCGATCAGCGTTGCAGAGAGCGAGAGCCAACATGGCCACCACTTTGACTCTCTCGGAAGTGATGAACTTTGCAAAACTCGACAACTGTTGTTGCTGGCTCTCCTCGGGACCCGAATTGAAGCGGGCGTCGTTGGAGGAAACGTGAAGGCGGGGAAGGGAGCGGAGGGAGGCATCTGAGCCATAGGTAAAGAACTTGAATTTTGTTCTCTTGAGGTGGGGCTTGGGAGAGTGGAATGCCGCCGCTACTCTGGCGCGGTGATTATGGGGTAGTGAGATTGCAACTTCAGATCAGGCCCGAATAAGTTAATGGATTGAAGATACGAGCCTAATTGAGACATCATTTCAAAAAAGTAACCAGCTTCCTACACCATTCACTTCTTCTCATACACCATTTTGACACAGTGAATTTCCCATTATACCCCTTTAATTTAAAATTTATTTATATAATTTTATTTTAAACTTTTCTTCTTCCCTCTTCTTCTCCCCTGTCAACGATCACACTCCCTGTATCCCTGAGCGCATTCTTCTCCGGCAAGCACAGCATTGACTTCGTTCTTCTTCCCTGTGCAACGACATTGGCTTTGATAGTTCCCGTTGCAGGTCGTTGTTTACTGTTCACTCCGCCGCACGTTGTTGGAGCTTTGTTCATGGATACTTGATTGGTGGTGGTTGTTTGTGCGTCTCGTGACCCTGGTGAGTGATTTCTTTCGCAATTCGTGGTTATGGTGCTGTGTGGAGGGTGTTGTAGGTCATTAATGGTGGAAACAAATCCGCTAATCCGTTGGGCAGTGTCGTACAGATTGGGCAATCCATATGAGGCCTATGGATTGACCAATCCGTATGATTCATACGGATTGCCCAATCCGTGTGACTCATACGGATTGTCCAATCCGTATCCCAGTTGTATACTTTTAAAATTGAATTTTTTAAAATTAAATGAATAATAATGAAGTATTATTTAAATCTATGTGCCTCTAGGTAAAAATATATAGTTTCATGAGTTGATTTGATTATAAATGGACCATGCTTGTGAATGTCGCTTGTTGAAAAGATTTATAGGTTGGTTTTGATTAGAATTGAAGTTGATTATATGGTTCATTGTGCAAGGCAGGTGCAGACCCCATAAATAGTTCGATTTTAATTACAATTAGACTTAAGTATTTGGTATGCTTGTGAAGCGTTGTTTTGAAATCATTATTGGTTGGTTTTGATTAGGATTGGACTTTATTATATGGTAAGCTTGTGAGTTGCACTTGTTCAACCCATTATAGGTTGGTTTGCATTAGTATTGGACTTCTTTGTTTGGTATGCTTGTGTAGCGTTGTTTTCAAATCATTATTGGTTGGTTTTGATTAAG
>PYAF01004211.1:7058-20193 GCA_007407185.1 Glycine tomentella
TCCCTTCTATCACCCAGGTCATCTACCTAAGGTTCATCAGGCTTATACTCTACAAGCCTTTCCATAGACCCTCAGTGGTCTATCTCAGATCCATCCATGGCCTCAGAGTCATTCCAGACTCAACACAAGCCAACAACAGTGAGCTCAAAAGCTCTAAAGACCCAAGTCCTCTGGGTTTCTCAGGGCTTGAACGGTTCACTTCACAGGACACCGTTACCATGGCCCTCTCAGGCACGACAAACCCATCTGTAAAGCTCTGGCATGTCTCATATCAAGTGACTCAGTCCAAGTCACACATGCCCTCACCTAGAGCCAAAACCAACAGTCACCAAATCACAAACTGAAAGCTAATCCTTCCTCCTCTCATCATTCTAAACACATCTCCCAACTGGACCCAGGGCTAATTCTAGCCCTATCACAGATGGGTCACTATTCACAGGAAACCCCCAAATCCAAAATCAATCGGAGAAACTCGAGTTTCTTACCTCAAAACTGATGAGGAAGGCCTCTAGGCTACTCTCCCTAGCCTTGGTGCAGCTGAACACCGCCATTCCTCGCCTCAAGCTCGAGTTCTCTTCATCCTTTCTCTGAGAAGGAACTTCTCTGGGGTTTTAAGGGATAGAGAGGAAGGATTCTCGCTCTCACAAGGTTTCTAGGAGGATTCAAGGCTTAAGAAAGGGTTTAGGGTCACAATACATAGTCATGGAAGCTTGGGAACCTCAGCCATGGAGGTTGGAACGCTGGAGGAAGAAGGAGAAGAGAGAAATGCTGAGATTTTCGTGTTTTGGGCCTTTTTATAGGCCCTGACGTGCCTTCCACGCTCCTAGCGTGGCTCCCACTCTACCAGTGAAAATCAACTTTCTGGAGCACTTCCCACGCTCCAGGCATGGCTCCCACGCTCCTGGCGTGGCTCACAGCAAAACCCCAAATTTGTCCTCTTTTCCGCAACAAGGGTTATTATAGCGCCAAACCCGCTCTGATGCTTGCGCCGTTCGCGGGATGACTTAGGGTTATTATAGTAGACTTTGCTTAGAGGAGGGACCTGCAAAACAAAGGAAAAACACTCCGACACTCAAGTAAGTACATTAAATTTGTAAGGTTGACCAAGTGTGAAGACTCGGCCTAAAGTGTAGAGAATGAGAGACTTGAGTAATGCATTCAAGTGTATATGAGAGAGAGAGATATTATGTGTGAATACCGAATGAATGTGGTGTGTGTAGGATGTGTATGGAGTATGTAGACAGAACCTGGAGGGTTGAATTTATAGCGTGGAGTGGGCCTTGGGCCATTGCTTATAGATAATCTGTTGAGAAGATAATAATAACAGATAATAGCAAATTTGAATAGGAGATAATGTGTACCTTATTGATATGTTGTTACTTGTAGATAAGTAACAATTAGTATATAACTTGTTAAGATATTATATGATAAGATAAGGTGATTACACCTATTTGAATATCCTGGCATATAGATAGGCAATTAATAAGAAGAGAATATTGCTGATGTTCGCGCTCCTGTAGAGGCTCGACGTTCGTGCTCCTGTAGCGGTGTTGACAAGGAACCCGGACATTGTGTTCGGGCTGGCATATGGAGGTTGAATAAGCGCCTATTAATGAGGCAATGCTGACATGGAGGGTGGCCACGCGTACATTGACATTTATGAAGTGGCCACGTGTCATTTTACTATTTTGGACTGTACATAAGCCCCCCAGCCTCTGAGCCAATTTATGGGCGAAAGAGGGTGAAAGACCATGAAAGCAATGTGTCCGGTGTCATAGTAAAACTGTCAGCCTTCGAGGGTGGACATGAAGTGTCGAGGTTGATGTCTTCAAAGGTCGACCAAAACTTTGATTTTTTATTTTGGATTTATGAGCCTGTATGTGGACAATAGAGTCTATGGAGAGAATGCTTGGACTTCTTAATGTGTTATTTTTGACTTTATTAGATAAGCCTGACTTAAGCAGGTAGATGAGACGTGGATGATGATGATTTTCTGCCAATTTATGATCGTCTGATGTGATTTTTGGAAATGTGCTCAATCCCATCATAAATATTGGCAGTCATGTGCAGCCCACGCTCCTTACCCACTCACACGTGTCACTCTAGGAGAGGCCACGTTTTATTGGGATCGTGCGTAGTGGGTGGAATCGTGCGGTAGTGGAAGTAGTAATGGTTCAGTCACAATGCGTACTTCTAGGGGATGTTTCATTCTCCCACCCAAGTAACCGTCGGGCTTCCCTTTGCTTTAAATAGCAGTGATTCCGCCATTGCCATCTCCACCTATGTCCTTGCTCTCTAAACTCCTTCTTCAATCTTCTTTTTCCCAAACTGTGAAACTTCCTTTTTTCTGAAAATGTCTGAGTCGCCCATTTCTGACTCTGCCTTGGGTATGAGGGGTAGCGACTCTGGTGGCTCTGTTGAGCAGTGCATTATGCGCGATGTGATCTCCATTGGAGATTCCTCTGAGAAGGACGTCCATGGAGGAACTTCTGAAGGGTCTCTTTCTTCTAGGCGAAGGATGAGGCAAAATAATATCGGAGGAGTTGGAGTTTTTCCTCACACGCACCATGGTCCCTGTGTTCGGTCGTCATCAATGATTCTAGCCATCTGCACCAAAGGAGATGTTTTGCAGAAAGTCTCCGTCCCAATGAAGGAGAGAAAAGTGCAGAAGCTCGTCCTCAATATCTATGTTGGGGCAGATGGGAATCCTCTCATCATTACTTAGCGGAGATTGTCTCACCAGAGCTAAGTGGAGATCATCTCACTAGAGATAAGTGAAGATCGTCTCACCAAAGCCTAGTGGAGATCGTCTCACAAGAGCCGCTAAGGCATAGGAGTAGACTAGAGACTTGAAGGATGATAGTTAACAGACATACTTTAGATAGAGTTTTTTGACGAAAAGGAAGATGAGAAAACCAGAGTGTGGGTTACCATCTTTATGTTTCTTTTGTTTTTTGCTTTTTAGCAGTGAAGGCTTTTGTACAGCTTTTAACAAATTAATGAAAGTATGCTCCTTTTGCTTCGATTCTTCTGTGTCTTCTTTACTTGTATGATTTCTTCAACCGTTTGCTTGTGTTGGCAACCCTATAATTTGCTTGACTGTATGTTGTTCAATCTTGAGATTCTGTGATTGAAAACGTCCCAAACTATTTGCTGAGGCTTGAGAACTATTGAACTGTCAAAAAGATGACTCGTATCTGTAATGTCAAGCTTGATCTTTGAACTGTTATCGGTTTCCTGTGTTTACAAATGACTATGCTTGTAATCTTGCTTGTTGAGGCTCCTGATTCAAGTGCGTGCTAAGAATGCATCTTAGACTTTAGAAATGTCGAGGGTTGACCATGGACTTCAAGATTGTTTCTTGAATTTGTATTGTTGAAGATATACTTTTTGTCAAGGTTTCCACCATATGCATCAAGTGATGGTGATATGTCGAGGGTAGTTTTTAGACAATTATCCTGCAAAATAAAATTATTCCTACAAAACAAAAATATCCTATGGTACTGCATGTCGAGATTCCATAGGAGTAAGAGTTCCGAGAATATTTTCTAGGTTTTTCATGCTCAGATGAACTTGGGTGCTTGTATGCTAAAAATGTTTCTTTGTGGCTCATATTCCTGCATCAATAGAAGTCGTGAGCATTGAAATCATCATAATAAAGCAATTAGTATCTCGTGTTTCCTTAATAGATAAGTTGATGAAAACGAGGTTGACCGCAGATTAATCTCGAGTTTTAAGAGTTACGGGTTATCAAGAATTGCTGATAACTATGCGGATCAATGGTATGGTTTTCCGCATTAGGATTCCATATTGTAGATTGTTACCAAGAGAGCTTGCTTGGTTTTTAAGAGACCCAGGATAGGTCTTGGTCTTTATGCCAGGTATATATCTTGATCTTTTATGTTCCTGAGAACGTATATTCCTGCAAGGGAGAGATATGACAAAGATAACATATGCTGAGGGTAGACATAGTTGTACCTTATGTTTGTCAAGTCTGATACCAGTGGAGTTGTCCATGCTAGGTTTTGTCAGGATTCATCAAGACACGGTCTTGAATTTGCTTGAGAGCATACCAGTGGTGCGTCCACTCTGGATTTTTAAAGGTAGACCGAAGCTCCTTAGGGTTTATGAACCTTGACAGTCTACCTTAGCTCGGATTTTATAAACCTGTAAATGGCCAAGAACGGATTCCTGGATTGTCGAGATGGATTCAAGGCCAACCAATTATATGGGATTACGGACCTTCTACCAAGGGCAAACCTTGGGTCTTCCATCGAGAGAGAACCTCAAAATTTTTAAGGTCGACTGGGAAGCCGGACCTTCTTCCAAGAATGAATCTCAGGTCTTCCTTTGAGGGTTGCTTCTTTGGAGCTTTGTATAGTCAACCAGGTGGCTGGGATTATTGACTGTATGCCGAAGACGGATCTTGGACCAAGGTAGACCTTGGATTTTTAGGTCGACCAACGCTCTAGTCTTACAAACCTTGACAGTTCTGCGTAGTTTGGTCAGATCACCGAGGCGGACCCCGGGCCAAGGATAGACCTTGGAGTTTTATGCCGACCAACGCTCTAGTCTTACGAACCTTGACAGTTCTGCATAGTTTGGTCGGATCACCGAGGCGGACCCCGAACCAAGGATAGACCTTGGAGTTTTATGCCGACCAACGCTCTAGTCTTACGAACCTTGACGGTTCTGTGTAGTTTGGTCGGATCACTGAGGCGGACCCCGGACCAAGGCGGACCTTGGAATTTTATAGTCAACCGTGAAATCGGGATTACTGACTGTATGTCTGACCAAGGGGCTGCCTTGGATTTTGCTGGAGGTCCACCTAGGAAGGCCCCAGGATTTTACGAACCTTTGGAGAGTACCAGGGGTTGACCCTAGGTTTTATCGAGGTTCACCGGGTTAATGGATTTTAAGAACCTTCGTTCGACCAAGGGGCTACCTTGGATTTTGCTGGAGGTCCAACTAGGGAGACCCTAGGATTTTATGAACCTTTGGAGAGTACCAGGACGTGTCCGCCCTGGATTTTAATAAAACTTGCCAAGGACGGACTTTGGTCAAGTTACCAAGACATGGTCTTGGGTTTTTGTCGAGGCTGGACCTGGGAGAATACTCAGGCAATAATATCGTCAAACATCCTGAAATATTGTCATAAGTAAAAAATAAGAGGTATATGTTTTATTAATATAGTCTTTAATACATATATTTCCTCTGTTTATTCCTCGGATATGCTTCATTAAAACCTTTTCAAGCAAAAACTGTAAAATATAGAAACACTTCACACTTAACCAAGAGGGGGAGTGAATTGGTTAGGTTTGGTAATTTAAAAATTTTCTTGAACAAAATCAGAGTTTTCCCTTTTGGATCTTTATCACTTTTAAAACCAAGAACCTTTATTCAATCTAATGTTCAATCCAAGATATGTAATAGCTCAAGAACTTGGTTGATAACAAGAACTCACAATCAAGAAAAACAAAATATAACCAATATAAAGAATATGAACAACACACAAAGATTTATACTGGTTCACTTCAAACACTATCAAGCTACATCCAGTTTTCTTCCACTCAACACTAGAATGGAGTTCCACTATTGCAAATTCCAGTTCTTACAAGTTATTACAAAGTCTCTCTTTATCAACCCTAGATAAAGTTCAGAAATCTAAAACACTATTAGATTCTTAGAGACAACCCACTGAGAACACTACTCAGTAAAACCACTAGAGAAACTCTATCTCTAGATTACAAGCAAGAAACCCATTTACAATAGACAAACCAAAACAAAAATAAAAAACAGAACTACAACTTCAAAGATTAAGGAAAGAAGTCACCTGATGATCCAATGAATAATATGCATATGAATGATTTCACCAAGTTGAAGAATGAATACAAACTCAGAACATCACTTTCCTCAAGCTTTGAAAAAGAAATTCTTGTTTCACTAATCACTTAACAACCCATAAGAGTTTTGTGAATGCAAGAACTCAATGAACCCAGAAAAACCACTAAAAGAATGTTTAGAAAGCCTTAGAATGCTCAGAATACGAATTGATCAAGTTAGTGAAACAGCTAAGCAAGGTTTCTATTTATAACAGATTTTTCTAACTGTCAGTAATCGATTACATACGCTCCTGTAATCGATTATTTTGCATATGTAATCGATGATTTCAAGACTGTAATCGATTAAACTGTTCAACAGAAGTTCTGGGTTCAAGCAACGAACAGAATAATTGATTATCCCGTCTTGTAATCGATTAAGACAGGAAGTTCCATATTTTAAAATACACTTATGTAATCGATTACGGATTCTGGTAATCGATTAAGCCAGGAAACTTCAGAAATCATTTTGAACTATGTAATCGATTACTACATTTGGTAATCGATTAAAGCAGCAAAACATGTTAACCATAGGCATATGATGTAATCGATTACTATCTTTGGTAATCGATTAAGGCAGGAAGATGATTTTTTCTATTTAGCCTATGTAATCGATTACTGATTGGTAGTAATCGATTAAAGTATTCATCAAAGTAGTTTATTTGAATTATAGGTAAAATAATCGATTAATCCGATATGTAATCGATTACATTGTTCTTGAACAATTTTCCAGAAAGCACAAAGCACAAAATAATCGATTCTTATCTTAGTGTAATTGATTAAGTCAGTAAAAACTTATTTTTCCAAAAACTTATGATAAAACTTAACTAATTTATCAAAGACTTGTCTAATTTAAAACTCAATCTAATTAACTAAATGAATGATATGAATGCTATGCACTTGGATCATCAAAAAATGCTTCTTCCTTTTACATAATCACAAATTGAACTCCAAGGCTTCAAGGCATGTTGGAAGCACAAAACCAAACTTGATCCATTTTCCATTCTTCAAGTGATTCCACTTTTTAAACCAACAAAAACCCAGTAGGAAAAAAGACTTGAAATAGGAAAAAGAGTACGCCATCCGGTCTTGAGCTTCTTAGCTGAAATAAAACTTCAGGTGAGTGGCATTCCAAGTTCTTGGAATGTCTTTGCCACTGAGTTCCTGCAATTTGTAGGCACCGTTGTTCAGGCTGGTAACAACTCTGAACGGGCCTTCCCAATTTGATCCAAGCTTGCCTGCACGGGGATCCTTTCTAGCTTCCCCTCGGACACGCCAGACTAGGTCACCTGGCTGGAAAGTTCGGGGCTGCACTTTAGAGTTATATCTTCGTGTCATGCTGAGCTTGGTCGCTTCCTCTTTAACTCTGGCTATGTCTCGAAGTTCTTCGCTGGTTTCCAGGTCAACTCTCATATTGTCCTTGTTGCACTGTTCCTGAAAAAGCATCCTTCTAATTGAAGGTTCTCCTAACTCGACAGGGATCATGGCGTCAGTACCATATGTCAAGCGAAAAGGAGTTTCCTTTGTAGTGCTTTGAGGCGTACAGTGATATGCCCAGAGTATGCTGGGTAGTTCCTCCCTCCAGAGCCCTTTGGACTTGTCAAGTCTAGTGCGAAGGGCTTTAAGAATAACTGTATTTGCTGCTTCTGCTTGACCATTGGTCTAGGGGTGTTCAACAGAAGTGACCAAGTGCATGATGCCTAGTCTCGTGAGGAAATCTTCATAGGTCTGTGCTTTAAACTGTGTTCCGTTGTTAGTGATGATGGCGTAGGGTAGACCGTACCTGTATATAAGATTTTTCCAAGTAAAGCTTTCCACCTCATTGGCAGTTATCTCCCGAAGTGGCTTTGCCTCGATCCACTTAGTGAAGTAGTCGATGGTCACTAGCAAAAACTTGACCATCCCGGGAGCTTTAGAAAATGGTCCCAAGATGTCCATGCCCCACATAGCAAACGGCCAATGAGAAGAGATGATATGAAGGTTATCAGGGGGAATCCATGAGATATCCGCAAATTCCTGACACCTTTTGCACCTGCATGCAAAGTTGCAAGTGTCCGTCCTGAGTGTTGGCCAGTAGTATCCTGCCCGTACTACCTTGGTGGCTAAAAATCGTCCCCCTGTATGAAGTCCGCATATTCCTTCATGAAGTTCTCTCAGGACGTAGTCGGCTTGAGATCTGTCCAGACACTTGAGTAGAGGTGCTGTCAACCCTCTTTTGAATAACTCATTGTCAATGATGACATAGTAGCTAGCTTTCTGCTTCAGTCGTCGGGCCTCATTTTCATCGGTTGGAAGTATTCCCCTTAGGAGAAAGTCTCTATAAGGGGTCATCCAAGTGGGCTCCTGTATTTCAATGGCCATTACCACTAAGGTGTCAATGGTGGGTGCCTGGAGTGTTTCCTGGATGATTGTCTTGAGGTGCCCGATCTTCCTGGTGCTGGCCAGCTTGGACAACAAGTCTGCCCGAGTGTTATTCTAAACACTCAAAGCTATCGATAAGTGTTTTAGCTAGATGATAATACTGGAGGAGTATGGCTTCCTTGGTTTGGTATTTGTCTGTTATCTATCCCTGGACGAGCTACGAGTCGGAGTAGCATCTCAGGTAACGAGCCCCGACTTCCTTAGCGAGTTTGAGTTCTGCAATAAGTGCCTCGTACTCGGCTTGGTTGTTGGAAGCCTTGAAGTTGAGCTTAAGGGCTTGTTCCAGCGAGATGTTGCCAGGCCCTTCGAGTATGATGCCTGCTCTGCTTCCCTGTACATTGGATGCTTTGTCCACATAAAGGTTCCACCAGTCTGGGGTGGATTCTTCTTTCCCAGCAAATTTCGCTAGGAAGTCTGCCATGAATTGCGCCTTTATGGGACCACGTGGTTCATATCGAATGTCAAATTCTGACAGTTCGAATGACCATGCTACCATTCTGCCTACTAGTTCTGGTTTCCTCAGTACCTGTTTAATAGGATAATTAGTTTTAACTATTACCTGGTGACTTTGAAAGTATTGTCGAAGGTGTCTGGCCGAGGTGATCGATGCCAAGGCTATCTTCTCGATCATTTGATGGCGCTTTTCGGCATCATGTAGCATGCGGCTGGTGAAATTAATAGGGAGTTGGTGCTTCCCTTCTTCTTGGACGAGTGCTGAGCTGATGGCATCGTCTGTTGTAGAGAGGTATAAGAGCAATGGTGCATCCTGCCGAGGTCGACTCAAGACAGTTGGTGTAGCAATTGTCTTTTTGAACGCTTTGAAAGCCTGTTCACAGGTGTCATCAAAGAGGAATGGCGTTGTCTTGGCGAGCAACCTATAAAATGGTTTTGCTTTCTCAGCGAGCTTCGGGAGGAATCGGAACAGCGCAGCTAGTCTTCCATTCAGCTTATGAATTTCATTGACACTAGTCGGGCTGTGCATTTGTAATATGGTTGAGCATTTGTCCAGGTTGGCTTCAATACCTCGGTGTGTAATCAGGAAACCAAGGAATTTGCTGCCGCCCACTCCGAATGTGCACTTCTCAAGATTGAGGCGCATGTTATATTTCTAAATTTCCTCGAATACCTCTTCCAGATCCGTTACATGATGGGTTACACTCTGAGATTTGACAACCATATCGTCCACATAAACCTTGACGTTGCGTCTGATCTGCTTTCTGAATACACGGTCCATCAATCGCTGGTAGGTGGCCCCTGCATTTTTGAGATCAAAGGGCATGACCCTGTAACAGTAGTTGGCATCTTCGATGATGAAGGCAGTCTTCTCTTCGTCCGGAGCATGCATTCTGATTTGATTATAACCAAAATATGCGTCTAGGAAGCTTAGGATGTGGAACCCAGATGGAAACAGGCCAGGCCAGGCCAGGCTTGGTTAGGCCTGGCCTTGGCCTTATTTAAAAACATTTTTTTAGTTTTAATATATATATATATATATATGCTTTTTTACAAACCTACTACAAAGATTTCAAATTTTCTATTTTATCTTTTATCTTTTAAGTAAGATAGGCTATTTAGATTTTATCTTATCTTATTTTATTTCTTTTTTAAAAAGATTGATTTATATCTTTTTAATTTTAATATCTATCTATCTATTTATCTATCTATCTATCTATCTATCTATTTATATATATATATAGGCTAGCCTGGTAGGCCTAACAGGCTTTTTATAAAGCTTGAGCCCGGCCTTTTTATTTAAATAGGCTTTTCAAAAAGCCTAAGCCTGGCCTTTATAATAAACAAGCTAGGCCAGGCCAGGCCTTAAACAGGCCAGGCCAAAGGCCCCTGATAGGCGACCTGGCCTATTTCCATCCCTAATGTTGGGTAATGGGTACGTGTCCTTGGGACATGCTTTGTTGAGATCTGTAAAGTCTGTGCACATGCACCATTTCCCACTGGCTTTTTTAACCATGACAACATTGGCGAGCCATGTGGAATATCTGACTTCTCTGATGAAGTTGGCCTTGAGCAATTTGTCTATTTCTTCTTTGACTGCCTTTCGCCATTCTTCTCCCATGTTTCGCTTTTTCTGTGCAATGGGCTTGGCCTGTGGACATATTACTAGCTTGTGACATATGACACTAGGGTCAATGCCAGGAATGTAGGATGGTTGCCACGTGAATAGTGATGCATTTTTATGGAGCACATCAGCTATATGCATGTATTCGTGGTTGGTGAGCCCTTTGCTAAGTTGCGTACATTGTCCGGGTTTGGGCCCGAGTTGCATTTTAACTAGCTCTTCGATTGGTTTTGGTCCTTTGTCGATATTGTCATTGCGTGGATCCACATCGAAGGCTTGATCATTGAGAGCTACAAATACTGTCAGTGCAGAAGGAATAAAATTTCTATCGATATTCATTACCTGGGTGGTATCCCCCGTAGTGGTACGATGTCTAACCGGCTGTCTGTTGGGAGGATATGGTGCCACTTTAAGGCTTTTGACGTAGCACTGTCTGGCTTGCTTTTGGTCTGCCTTTACGGTGACGATTTCTCCCATCACAGTAGGAAATTTCATCTTTAAATGGGGGTAGATACGATAGCCCCCAACTCGTTTAATGTCTTCCTACTTATCAGGACAAGATAGGATATATCGGCATCTACAATGTTGTACCTAATTGTGAAACTTCTGGATAGCAGACCTTGACCGAGGGTGGTCATTAGGTCGACATATCCCAGGTGTCGACTCTCTCTCCTGCAAAACCTAGGAGAGGTTCTGAACAAGGCTGTATGGCTGGTGATAAAATTTCTAGCTTCTGAAAGGTCTTCAAGTATAAAACATCAGCTGAGCTGCCCTGGTCAATGAGCACCTTTGTCACCTTGAAGTTAGCAATGATGAGGGACGCAACCATAGGTTCATCTTAATGGATGGGGTTGATCCCTTCAAAGTCAGCATCTGTGAAAGTGATAGGAGGCAAACTCCTTATCAGAAGATTGTTGACAGAATTGATGTCAATATCTCTAATGAAGTGCAGGTGCCTTTTACAAGATTGACTGGACGATCCTCCATAGGAGAAGCCCCCTGCGATGGTGTGGATTACACCACGAATGTGTTGATTGGGATCTTCTCCTTGTTGACGAGGGGGTTGACGAGGAGGTTGATGTTCGTGTTCAGGTTGCGGTGGTCTTTGCCTTCCTCTGTCTTCTGCATCGTCTCTGCTCCTGTTGTTGTTCTTGAAGTAATCTTCTCGTCGCTCCTCTTATCTATGTACTGGAAGGGGATTATCAGGTCTTTTTACAAACCTTGATAAGTGCCCTGCTTGGATAAGTTCTTCAATCTTATCCTTTAAGGCGACCCGCAATCCTCAGTACTGTGACCAGTGCCACGATGATACCTGCAATACTTGTTAGGGTGTCGTTCTATTTTTGAAGGAGCGGGTAATGTTACCTAGACTTCAGTATTGAATGCTTCATCCATGATCGTAGCATGTTGAAAGCTCAAAACCAATCTTGAATCATATTCTTCCATTCTTCATGATGCTCCCCTATATCCAATAATAGGGGGAGCATATACATACATATAAATGTAAATTGTTTATGCGAAGTATGCTTGACACTTGTCTTGGCAAGAAGCTGATTTCATTTTCAGATTATCAAGTACAAGCTCCTAAAAATCAACTGCTTTAAAAGAACTCCAAGGTTCAACATGTTCAATTGATGTTTAGCATGATCAAACCCAAAAAGGGGGAGATTGTTAGACACAGGGGGAGCATGAAGATGGATCAAGATACATGCTGAAGATGAATAAGTGTTTTAGCTTTGTACATGTCATTCAATTGAAGACATTTGTAATTGCTTGGTGTAGGAAAGAATCATCCTATGATCCATTGTATAACGACTTCATTTAATTTCCTTATTTTAATCTATTACGTTGATTTCATTTTTATCGATTACGTTTTTAGTTTACGGAAAAATTTCTACGTGATTCGATTACGTAAAAGAATATTCTAAACGATTTGCTACGTTGGAATGATTTAACATAATACGTAGTCTAGTTAATTTAAGCATAGTTAAGTAAAACAGTCCGTGTACAGTCATCCATAATAAAATACAGACCACTATCAAGTAGTACCATATGAATTACATAACTCTCAAAAGCAGCCACAGCAAACGATATCACCCATACATCAAGTCAAAACACAGCATAAAACTCACCAAGCTTCTCCATGTCTCAGCTAATCACTGTTCCTCTGCTCGCCTAAATTAATTGGGGTCATCACAGGTGTCAAACCACAGACACAACTCGGGTAAGTATTTAATAAACATGATTAGATAATCGACAGAAATTAAAATAACATCACAGATAATTAACGAATAAATTATCATTTACAAACAGAAACAGATACATGGGAAATGATGCATGATTTCTTTATTAAATGATGCATGACTGAGATCTCAGAGGCCTAATTAAGGGTACCAGAAGTTAAAATAGTTTCACCCACTCCAGTGAAACAGTCCCACCCACTCCAGTGAGACCTCCCTCCACTCCGAGGGGAAAAAGGGTACCATACACTCCAGTGGAACAGTCCCACCCACTCCAGTGAGACCTCCCTCCACTCCGAGGGAAAATGCAAAAATGAATGTGTAACGCCCCAATTCTCTGATCAGGGTCATTACCAGACATACACCACAATCAAGCAGATAATCAATCAGAGTTTAAGCAGTTTGGAAGCAAATACTAAAAGTGACATCATCAAATGTCATCTGTATAGCACTGTACACTATAATATGGTGAATATAAATACATAATCTCTGTACAAGGTACAAAACTGTACAAATAA
>PYAF01004211.1:20293-47400 GCA_007407185.1 Glycine tomentella
TAGAGATTTCATGTTTTTATTTTACTTAACTTAAGTTTTTGAATTGAATAAAATTATTTCCATATTTTAAGAAACCTTAATCCAATTTGCTTTCTTAAGAATGAAATTCTAAAATTGGTTAGAGATTATCTTAAGTTTTAGTAACATTCAAGAAGTTGTTACACCATTTCTTTTAATGGTTTTATCTAATTTCTTATTGATTTATCTTGTATTTAATTAGTAAAATATTTAGATCACTTATTAAAGAATCTATTACTTCTATAATTAAGAGAAAATTCTCTAGATTGTATCTTTCCTATTTCTGTGTTTTTATAGAACTCAGATTATCCTTAATTCAATTCTTTTTGACATATCTGTCAAGATTTCTAAAAAATTCTATTTTGTGGTTTTTCTTTACTAAAAATACCAATAGTTCCTTATCTAGAAGTGTTCTACCCTTTTGTCAGGTTCCCCTAACCTTACTGAGGGTATCTGATCTTATCAGAGCTAAAAGGATATTTTGGTCATTTGGGTAAATGTTCAGGGGCATTTTAGTCTTTTACCCTAGGGACCTAACTGTCATTTATGAAATTGTTCAAGGACATTTTGGTCATTTTCAAAAATATCTATGTGTATTTATGTCATTTATTTAGGAATGCAGATTTATCAAAAGATGCACAGATATATTGAAATCTGAGGGTGTTACACATTGCATTGCATAAACATCATTCATTTACTTGCATTCATGATTTTACAAAAGCATATGGTTTGTGAAAAGGTTTAAGATTTCATGATTGCATCAAAGAAAAGTGCTCATGGTTTTATGTTTTTAGAAAAAAAAAATATTTTTCACTGTATTAATCGATTACCACATATTGGTAATCTATGACCTGAGCTTTGAAGAACAAAATAATCGATTACCAGCATTAAGTAATCGATTACTCAGTATAAATGCAGAACATGACTTGACTGTGTTAATCGATTACTATTTATCAGTAATCGATTACTTAGTTCATTTATGAATAATGAATCTATGTAGTATTTGATTACAGATCAAAATAATCGATTACTTTATTTATATAACCTTTCTAGAAAATTGAAGAACATTTTAATCGATTAAATTTGTTTTCAATCGATTACAAATGAAATTTTAATTGATTACTTAGGCGATTTAAAAGATTACATTGAGTTACATCAGTTTGTTATAAATAGCTGGTGGGTTTTCTGAAACTTACAGATTACAACTCTATGAAAATTCTAAAGTTTTCATAAGCCTTTTGAGATTGAGAAAGGTTACTCTAAATTCTAAAGTGTTTCACCCACAAATTCAAATCTTCATGGTGTTTTAAAAGATTTCTTGGGCAAGACAATAAAGAAGCTTTTTGAAGAGGAAGTTCTTAAATTGTTTTTCATTTCAATCCTGTTTGGTAACTCATATTCATTCATATTTAGTGGATCATCAGGTTGTCTCTCTCCATTAGCTTTGCTTGTAATTTTTTTTTATATTTTTGGTTGTTTGTAACTATTAAAAAGGGTTCTTGAAGTTTTTCTAGAGTGAGTTTCTTTAGTGGGAAAGAGTAGAGAAGGGTTCTCTATGTCTTGATCACTAGAAGTCTAATGGGTTTTTAGATTTTTGTTCTTTATCTAGGTTTGATAAAGAGTGATTGTTGTAAAGATTGTAAGAACTGAATTTTGTGAATAGTGAAACTCTAATCAAGTTTTGATTAGAAGAAACTGGATGTAGCTTCTCTTGTTGAGAGGTGAACCAGTATAAGTTCTTGTGTTGATTACTTTCTTTAATCTCTTCTAGCTATTTTAATCTGTGATTCTTGGTGAATTCTTTATTACTCAACAAGTGAACTTTTTGTAATTATTTTCTTGGACTGAGTGATTTGATTGATTGAAGCATTCTTGATTTAATTGTAATAGAGATCCTATAACTCTAATTCTTAAAGATTTTTTAAAAGGTCAAGTTTAAACCAATTCACCTCCCTCTTGGTTATTGTGTGTGTTCATATTGTTTTCAATTACACCCTTAAAATCAATTTTGATTCAAAAGTATCCAAATAACGTTTCCTAAAAAAATCATTTTTCTAATATTTGTTAATCAAACAAAAACACGTCATTTCATAATTAATTCTGACCATAATCAATTCAGTAAAATCAATTTCATTCAAAATCAATTTTACCATCGCCAATCCAAAACACACACTACATTTCTGTTCATGTTTGTCTATATTCTTTCTCCTGGGAAAATTGGTTTCACAACAAATAGAGTTCAATGATATATCAATCTAATTGGTTTAATATCGTCATTTTGAACTCTTCACTACTCAATTTTTGTTCTTGAGAACAAAACATTAAATCTTAGTTCTCAGTTGCAGCTAAAGCAATTAGATTCATATTATTCATTGTCCATAGATGTAGTAATTGTCCATAGAAGCTAACAAGCAAACATGGTATTAGTTATCACACATTACACATCCTCATCATTGCATCAGTGTACAAAGCAAAAAATTGATTGAAGGTGAGTTGGAAAGATCTAGACCATTGATATTATAAAGGGTTAAGATTGTTGCACTAGGTAGTGTAGCAATCTTAACCCTTTATAATATCAATGGTGAGTTTGAAAGATCTAGACCATTAATATTATAAGTGAAACGTTGTGTTTAGTCTATTATTTGATTAAGACAATTACTTTCTTTGTCTTTGTCTATAAGAGAAATGCTAGTGGAACTCTTTCTGACACTTTTCATCAACACTCTATGATTGGTCAGAACTTATTGGAAACAATCAATTTTGGTAAAGAGAATCATTAAATAAGAAAAAAAAAATCTACAAAAAATTATAATTTTCAATAAATTCTAACTAATCATAGAAAGTCTTAGAATGAGAGTGTCAGAAAGAGTGTCGCTAGCGTTTGTCTTGTTTATAAAACTTATTTTTCCTTTTTTGTTAAATAAAAAACTTACTCAATGAAAAAAATCAAAAACTTGTTTGATGATTAAAGAATGTCCTTTGTTCTAACCGTCCTTAACACTAAAAATTATTCAAAACCTTTCCAAGAAAACAATGTTCTAACACAAGCTGACAATTTAGACTTGTTTCATCATAAAAACAACCACACAAAAATTCGTAGCAAAACCACCCTTTTTAAATTAAACTATATAATTGAGATTTGTTCCTCTTACATTTCAATATCTTGTTCGAATTATTATATTTAAAATCACTCTTTTAAAGAAAATTTTACCAAATGTCATTTACCAAATTTGTTTTTACCTAATTTTCATTCAATGAAAAAAGGGTAAAATTTTGTATGATTAGATAATCCACAAAGTTTGGCAAAATGCAAAATTTGTGATTCAAAGGGAAAAGTCAATAGCTGAAAAGTTTGGGCAATGGATTGAGTTTAAATGCATGCTTTAAAAATAGTCGCGTGGAGAAGTAGGACAAAACAATGAAAAAAGGATAAAAAAAAGAGGAAGGAAAAGAATAAAGAGTTTAACTTACTAACCACTTAAAAGAGTGTTTGATAGGAAAGAAGTTACTCATAAATCATATGTTGAAAATTTAGTTTCCCATATTTCATATGTATTTTAAAAAGTAACATTTTTGGAAAATGATGTTTTTCAAGAATATTTTTTAATCTTTTACTACAAATTTTTTGTCATAAGGAGGTAAAAATCTTATTTTTCTAACTTTAATTTTTCTGAAAGAAAAAATTGCTTTTTTTTTTTTTAAATTTTGGAGTATGAATGAACTTTTCTTCCTCAAATAATATTAGTTATATACTTATATATAATAGATGCATATATAATTTTAAATTTTAAACATATATCAGATCAAATCAAATCAATTATTGACCCACCAATTAAACTAGTTACTTACTAATTCACTACCTTAACCGAATCAATTATCAACCAAATTTCACAAATATGAAATGAGCTCAATTGAACTAAAGTTAAACCAAACAGAGACCATGGCAATGAGCAACAACCGGTGTAAGTGACACCTCACATGAGAGTAGAGTAGGGAAATAAAACCCACCCAACCCAACACAACACACCCGTGTACAACCCTACGCCTAGTTGGGTCTTGGCCTCTTGGGTGGGACAACAAAGCGCGAAGAAAAACGCGGTTTTTGTTCCTCCTCCTCTGACTCTGTCTCTGTCCCTCTATCTCTCTGCAGCAAAAACCTTCCTTCTTCATCAATTCCACGAACTCAAACAACAAATCATTCATTCTTTCAAATTTCAATTCTAACATAAAAATAAGAATAAAAATGGGTTGTTTCGCCAGCAAAAACGCTGACACCAGTAGGGCCGCCCGTTGGCGATCCACGGGCATTGTTGCTTTGCGCGATTCCAAATTAAAGGCAAATTTTTATTATCTCTCTCTCTCTCTCTCTCTCATCTTCTTCTTCGATTTTATTTATTTAAAATATAATCGATTGTATTATTGTTAAGTTTTTCTTTTTTTTTTTCTCCTTTTCTTCGTCTGTGTTACACTCTTGAGTCTTGGCCTGTGTTTTGCAGCATTTACTAAATTGGAATGGTTTTTCTTTTTCTTATTTTTTTTTTTTATAGTTTTTCGTTGGTTGAGATGATTGATGCATGTGGCATGATGGGGTGTCAACCGTGTCACGTGTTAAACCTTGAAAGTGTGTTGATATTATTCTGGTGACAGAAAAGAAAAAAACTTATGCTCTTGTCGTCTAAAGTTAATGACACCTAGGTCACTGCTTATAGTATTTTCTTCTTCTTTATGTGTGTAGTTTAAGCTTGGTATGTGTTTATAGCATTGGAACCTTAATTAATGTTTAATTTTCTGTAAGCTATTATGTGTACTAGTTCGGTATTGTTAGATAGGCTACTTTAATAGGATCATCTGTTTTTCTTGTTTGAATTATGTTACTTACATATTGAAACTATTTTAGGGTGATTTGTGGGTCTGATTCGATTTTTCTGAAAAGTGGTTTTATACTGTTATGTGATACTTACATTACCTGTGTTCAAAACATTTGATGAAGTCTGTGGCTTTTATTGAAAATTTGAAATTTTTGTTGTTATGCAGATAGACACAATTTGCTTTCTTTCTTTCTTTTTTGTGTATTTGTATTTTTGTTGCTTGCCCGTGTGTGCTTTTGTGAAAAACACTTACTTACCTTGGAGCCCCTTTTGCTAACAGACGTTTCCGGATGAAATTCTTGAGTTAGACACATCTGTTCGCACTCTTGACTTGACACATAATCGGATAGGTAAGCGGTTTTTGCATTCTTTCTTTTTTTTTTTTTTTCCTGAAATTTTGGTTAAGATGTCATTGCTCTGAAGTGGATATACTAATGGTGACCTGGAACAGAAGTGCCTTTCCTTTAAAGGATTATTATTTTATTGCTAACAATTCATTTTCTTGACTTCAGTTGACATTCCGGAGGAAATCAGCAAATTAATTAATGTACAGCGCCTGGTAAGGACCAACTATTACTCTGCCTTTGGGACGGTATCTTCTATTAAGCATTTACTGTAAACTTTTTTGGACTGAGACATTGATTATGGATTTTATCTGATGCTGTTGCATTGTGAAGGTTCAGTAAATTAAATTAGCTGTAATGGCCCTCTGTTGTTAATATCAGTATTCCAGCCAATTATTGTTGCCTTGAGTACATTTCGTTGAATTTGTGCAATTCAATAATATAATTATTCTTGGTCAGTTTCTTTTAAAGGCTTCAGCTAAGTACCTACAAATGACATGTTTAAATTTTAAAGGGTAGTTATATGCCATGCTTCATTTTCAGATATATGTACTATTTCTTGTTAGCTTAAGTTTTCAGTGAAACTACCATCTTATATTCCTATAATCTACAAGCTCGTGATAGAAGGCTTTCAAACCTCTGAAAATAATTGCCACAAAAGCAAAAGAATGGAACAGTCTAGTGCTTGCTAGTAACAACACCTACAAGCAATTAAACACTACAGTTGTCAATTAAACACTACAGTTGTCTCCTTACTTGGTATTGGTATTTGGTACACTTTTATCCAAGTTGCCATACATGTATGTTTTACACCACTCATGGGACTTATCTACTAAAGGGACAAATAGAAGTTATGAAGCCCAGGCCTGAATGAAGTTTGGTTGTATTCCCACCTTGAACCCTGTCATATTGTTGTTTTTCCTTTACAGTTACTCATTGATTCTTGTAGAATCATTAAATTGAGTTTAGATATTCATTTTGAAACTTATGCTTTTTGGAACACGTGTTAAGACCGTGCTACCTTTAATTTATTTAATCTTGCCATGGTAGTGTTTGGTACTGGTTGCTTTGAAGTTCTTCAAAGAGCTATAATTATGTAACATCAAAGATTGATTATGACTGCTATTTAATATGGAAGTTGTACTGACGTTACAGATATTAGCGGAGAACCTCATTGAGAGACTGCCAGTGAATTTGGGGAAACTCCAATCTCTGAAATTGATGAACCTGGATGGAAATCGAATTACTTCCTTGCCTGATGAATGTAATTTCTCTTCAATCCTATAAGTCACTATTTAAAAGAAATATTATTATCTTATTTGCTTACATGATATGTATCTAGTGGAATTTTTCTGTTTTTTTGTAATAGCTGAAAGTGTATTATTTCTCTAGTGGGCCAGTTAGTAAGGCTGGAACGCATATCCATCTCAGGGAATTTGTTAACCTCCTTGCCTGCAACTATTGGAAGTTTGAGAAATGTAAGTAATTATGCGTTGTGAAACCAAATTATCCTTTGACTTCTCTATGGCTTCTATGATTTGGAATTTCATGCTTAATGCATCATATGTAGATATAACTATGAGTATCATTGCTTCATGATCATGGAATTTTGAAAACCATGGGATTATCCTTTTATGTTCCGACATTTAAAAAAGGTAGCCGTCTCCATGTCATCATGTGTAAGACATGATGTAATGTTACTCGTTATAATGAGACACTTATATTTTATTATACTGTCTGTTGTGGCCCATTTATGTCTAACTCTTCCTGCTTTTAGAAAATTACAGTTTTCCTGTTGACATTACTTAACTTTTAAACCATAAAGAATCATAATAAATGAACATAAAGTTCCCTTATATTGTTTTTAAGTATGAAATGCATACCTTTTTTTTGTATAACTTTAGAGTCTAATACATTGTTTGATGATGCAGCTGGTGCTTTTAAATGTGTCAAATAACAAGTTACAGTCTCTTCCAGAATCTGTTGGGAGTTGCTTCTCTTTGGAACAATTACAAGCTAATGGTATGTTTTTGATTAACATAAAAAGTTCATGTATGCATTGCATGAGCATGGTAATGCATATTTGTGCGTACATGTGTGTTTTCCTTGCGTCCGAATTCATATTCATGTGTGTATGTTTGCTAAACTGGATATTGTTGATTGTTAGCTTGATGAGGAGGATCCGCCTTTGTGCATCTTTATTTCTCTTCAACGGAATTTTTTGTTTTAGGGTTTAGGGTTCTCAATACTAGATTGCTGCTTGAAGTTTGAGATCACTTTTCTTCTCTTACATCTTATCTTTAAGTTGAAGCTTAAGTGTTTCGATTGCCTCGTGCTTTGTGGTCCATGCATGGTTTTTTAGGTATTTTTGAGGAATGAATACTTTTGTTTAAAGCTTTCTCTCAGGAAGCTGACAAAAAAAAGCTCCCCCTTCCCCTCCAAAAACAGTTAATCCAAACATGCCTCGGTCTAGTTTAATTTAATCAAAAGTCACTATTTGGTTATTATTTGAGGATATGCCAATATTTCAGTTTGAAGAATGACTGGTGATATACACATCATAAGATCTTTGGAACAATTTGCACCATCTTTCTCTCTATTTGTCTTTATGTTGTGTTTGACTGAAGCTAATTCCAACCATTTTGTGAACATTTCAGATAATCTTATTGAAGATCTTCCCTCTTTGGTGTGCAATCTCTCTCACTTGAAGTCACTTTGCTTGGATAACAATAATGTGAAGCAGGTAGTATTTTGTGATTTTTAAACCTAGTTTATGAAGTGCCGGATTTTATTGAATGCACTTTATTATTTTCCTGTTCTCTTATGTTAATTTATTTATTTTGTGAATGTGTTAAAATTTTCCATTATGTTCTAAAATTTAGTTATGGACATCTTCTAACTTCTAAGGACTATCCAACTGTAGTTTAAAACCACAAAATGGCTGAATGTTGATTGGTTATGTGTTTCTTCACTAGAAATTTGATGCTATCCATCGTAATTCTATATGAATTAGGAAGCAGTACTTCAGTCCTAGAGAATTTTTGGAAGCACTAACAAAACAGGCGAGAAATTGGCCTGATTATATTAGGTTACTAAGTTCAGCTACCTGAATTCATCTGATGCAACTTGTAACATCTCTACCTTTAAATTAACAAATTGATTTTAACAAATATATCCAAAGAGACTAATTAAACAAATGATGAGAGAAAATAAAATTTATGGGGAGTTGTATAGGATTAGTGATAAGCGTAAGCCACCCATGACTAGGATGTACACCCGCAAGCAACGAGTAAGAGAAGCAACAGTTCTGGACCACCCAAGGACCAAGGAGTGCAAACCACCCAACAGACACGATCCACCCAAGGGGCGCAAGGACAATAGATGCAAATCAAAGGGACATGACCCTTGGTGCAGAGACGCACCCTTTGGGGCCAGGAAGTGCGACTCAGGAAGGTGCAACTGTTGGAGAAAAGGTGTAACCCTTGGAGCCAAACAACATCATATCTGGAGCAGTTACAAATGAGAACAGTCACAACCAGTCTGAACAATTGTGTCAATTAGGAATAGATGTTAGATGCAGTATAAATAGAAGTAAACCAAATTAAGAAGGGGGAGGGAAAACAAAAACAAAGAAGGATAAGTCTGAATAGTGGAGAGACAAGCTCTCGAAAATCTGTATTGTAAAAAATATCTCAATTTACTTATATAAAATTTCTATTTCATCTTTTCTATTCTATTTCATCTTCTCTGTTCCTATCAATTAGGTTCATATCCATTATCCATAAATTTAAAAATAATTAGGATTAAGATATGCATATGCATAAGTATAGGAGAACTCTATGAAAAGTTCAATTTAATGAAAGCGATCATTTTATTCACAGATCTCTCTCGTTAAATTGAACTCTTCACAAAGTTTTCAGATTGTATAAATATGAGAACTCTGTGAAGTGTTCAATTTAATGAAAGCAATCATTTTACTCACAGATCTCTCTCGTTCTTTAACTTCAATTCCTCAATTTTTCTTGGGTTTCTACTTGGTATCATGAGATTGCTGTCTGATCAATGGCCTTGCATACAAATCCATTCCATAATTTGACCAATCCTTACACCTCTTCATCTCTGGTGAGCACTCCAAGAAACTTCTCACAGTCAACTCCTGTAAAATCGGACGAGAAAAAACTTCCTGTAATGGAAGCAAGTGCAGTAGCTTGAAGCAGCGATTTAAGGACATCGAGTCCATTGCTATGTTGTTAATCCAGATATTCCAGATTGACATCACTCCTAAGAAGACCATGATTGTAGTACTGTCAACGAAGATTATATACTGAGAGCAGCAAGATCATTTGCTGTTTTCATGGTTCCTCTCATCGTTGTTAGCAGCTCTTGTTTTCATGTGGGACTTGGGGGTTTCACTCCAATAGGGTTTTTCCTATAATGGAGTTTCCTCCTTCAAAACACCCAGAAATAGCAATCTGACACATTAATTGTCTTCTACAAGTCTGTCACACAATCTATATATATAACCGTCTAATCCTAAACTATTATTGAAATAACTGCCTAATAAACTTCCTAATAACAATTTTGACCACCTGATTCAGAGTTTGGCCTATCAAAATACATGAAATTTGAACCTCTTAATTGTAATTGCTTCCTGTTCTGGATATGTAGTACTTTTGACGAATGATTGACAGGATTAGCGAAACTTCAGAACTCAGGTTGTAATATTTAAAATGTACTTGATAAGTGTTAAATTTTAATTTTTTAGACAAAACCAATTGATTGGTCAGTGTAGTTTCCTATTGTGTGGGAACTGCTGAGTAGCTAAACAGGAGTGTTACAGAACTGATCAACACTGACATATAAGAGAAATGTTAGTTTTCTTCATCTGTTGAAGTTGATTGTTACTACTTTAGTATGGGAGTTTGCATTGTCAAGTCTTTAGCATTTCATAAAATTTACAGACTTGAATAATTGGTTGCATATTTTGATTATTATTTTTGCTTCTGAAGAATCTGAGTCCAGGATTTCTTATGGGAAGCATAAACTTAGAAGTTACTTGAATGAGTGGTTTACTTAATGCATGGAGTTATTTCTGTTCACCAAGTTAACTATCATCACTGAGATATACATGTTGTACAGTAATGGTTTGACTTAGCTGTAAGGATGTATGAAATCAACGACAAATAGGCTTTGACCATTACAATAAGCTATACCTGTTTCTCTTTGCATTGGTTTGCTCTGAGGAAAATGCATATAGTTTGCCAGAAACATTTGTTGGTTGAATATCAGGAATGTCCAGTTGCACTCCCTCACATACCATACGCATGGGCACTTGGGCAGTTACTCATTACAAGCATTTGTAAGAGGTGATCAAGTGGTGCAGCTTTACTGAGTTGATATTTAGAATTGTAATATTTTAAACCATACATGTTAAATTGTAGCATTGACATTGAAATACGTATTTCATACTTACTAGAATTCCTGTTGATGGGCTTGGACTCTGGCATCATAGGTGTCCATCTTTTATGCAATAAGCCTTATCGATAAACTATTTTTAATGCCTTTTCCCCTTTTTTTGTCTTCATAAATCCATCGCATGAGTTTTGTCATTTGCCTCTAGCTTCCAAACCTGGTGGTTTATATTCCAACCAATTTCCTTAGATTTCAATTGTCTTGATGACACTTTGGTTTCCTTTTGGACAGATACCTCTGAATTTATTGAAAGACTGCATTGCTCTTCAGAACATATCACTGCATGGTAATCCTATATCAATGGATCAATTTCAGCAGGTACGATCTTGTTCTGTATTTATTTTTCTGCTAGATCTTTAGAAATGTTCAATTCTCAATACAAATGAACTATTGATGAATGCTCTAGATGGAGGGGTTTCAAGAGTTTGAAGCAAGGAGGAAAAAGAAGTTTGACAAACAAATTGATTCAAATGTGATGATCGGTTCCAAAGGTCTTGATGAGGGTGTTGATCTATGAAGTGATCTTAGGCTTGTTGATGGGGGTCTTTCAGTTGCACATTTGGATGTAGCGAGAAGTACAAGGTGTTTTATCCATGCCTTTTATTTCACAGATGAAATAAGTTTATGGGGATCCTTGTGTCACGATGTATATTATTCTTGTTTTTTTGTTACCCTATCCAAGTTTGCCTACAAATGTGCTGGCTTGTAGATGCAGGCCTTATCCAGCACTAGACTAAATTTCCCTGTGGTATTTGAAGCCATTTTGTTGATAATGATATATGTAATTCAGCAGCTGTAAATTAAGACCTTTAAATATGATTCGAAAGGCATTGCATTCTTTGCCCCATTAATTATGTCAAGTAAAAGTGTGTGTAGAATGGGAAGAATATTTTGTATTGCTTTGTGTCGTTCTCCTACTCTGGTACCTTGTTTGCCTGAAAATTATGCTGGCTTCAACAACAAGAATTGTCACTCCTTTGAAGATATATTGTTCAAGATAATGACTGTATTTGTTTTATTTTTTTCAAGAATACAAATTGTCATATTTAAGAATGCCTTTGAATGACTAAGGCATACTGCTTATGATTTATGGAAAATATTTGCAAGTGCACCTTTGGAAAATGTCACCTCCAGATTTGCTTCGATGCCTAACTTGGTGGCTAGGCACGAAACCTTAGATTCTTCTTTTAGGGCTCTGAACACACATTTTTTTTTTTTTTTTTGGGTTTAAATGCTGCATTTCTGCATTATGTGAAGACTTTTTTTTAGCAGATGCATCCATTCTTTTGGGTATATATGGTTTTGAAAAGAACGGGAAAGGAAAGTAAAGGAAGAGAAAGTGATATGATTTTTTAGTGTTTGGTAGGAGAGAAAATACTAAAAAAATCTTCTTGTTTAGCTGTGTAAAAATGAAAGGAATTAAAGAAAAGAAAACATGTATATAAAATGATATAAATATTTTTAACAAAAAAAAGGAAGTATGAGGAGATAAGGACAATTTGGTCTACATGAATCTAAAATAATATCCTCCTTGCCCTTTTTGTTCAAATATGAGAAGAATGTTTTTTGGCATGGGTCCCATACAAGATGTTGTCCTCTTTGGCTTTTTGAGCAAAACCAAACAAGAGAAGAAAAAGTACAAGATGTGTTGCTTTTCTGTTGTAACAAACATGCTGCAACGCCTGGCCACTTGATTGTCCTTACATACCAACACAAGACTTTTCAGTGTGTTTTGTCCTCACTCACACACACTTCCTGAGAAATTTTCTAGGAGGTCACCCATTTCAAGATTGTTCCAAGTTAAGCACGTTTAACTGTGGAGTTCTTATGTTATGGGTTACTGAAAAGTAGATGCACCTTGTTGGTATAGGTAGTACCTATTAAATCCTTTAAGTTATCCTCAACTGTACAGTCTCATACCTGCACAGCCTCTGGATCCCTCTCGTTCGGGTGTGTATTCGATTCATTTATGTACCCCTCCCGCTGGAAGCGTGCCAGGAGCCGCTCCTTGTCCGTGCCTCACTGCACCGACGATCACTCCCCACCCTCGTCAGTGCTCGGGATGTTACACATGCACTATTATAGTTTGATGCTTCATCAACAAGCTATGTTGAGTCCTTCCAATGTGAAATTAGGTTGGTATTGGACAACCAAAATTAGGTTCAAAATTTGCTTCACTCTCATCTTTGATTCTTGAATAACAAATGTGAAATTGCCTATCAATTCTCCATATTCATTCAAAATTCAAATACACTCAGCAATAAAAGTGAAAAATCAAAATTTCCCTTCACTAAAAACCTCAAGTACGACTTCATCATCTCACACCATTCAACTTCTTTGCTTTGCTGTGCTGTTGCACCTCTCCTCTTCCATATGTTGATTTTTCTTCGTGCACCCGGTTTCGTCGTTCATCTCATCAATCTGTGTTTCGTCATTTTGTTCTTCATCTTGATTTTTCGTCGTCGTCGTCACTATGAGTACTGGTCTCTTTGCATTTTCATTTTTCGCTGTTTTATTTTTGTCTTTGTTAAACTCGTATGAACCATACAGATTGACAATCTGTATGCGTTTATTACAGGATGTAAAAAATTGTAATTATAGTTAATGAATTGTGTTATACTTAAATATTGTAAATATAGTTATAATCCATTTGGATAAACAATTTAATTAACATCTTGTTGATTGAGTACTCATGAAAATAATTGAAATTAATTGTTTCATATAAGGTGTAAGTTATTTTCAAAGGCTATTTGTATAGCATTTGCCAATATGATTTTATCTTCAATTTAAGAGTACTTTGTTGAAGTTGTGGGTTGATTTGAAGTATTAGACTAATATTTGGGCAAATTTAGATTATGGTTAGAATAAGAGGATTGCGTCGGGCTTTAGGCATAGAGGCTATTGGTGATGAAGAAGAAGCCTCTTAGCGTTGAAGGCCGATAACATCGACACATAGACAACGGGCAACTACAGTTGTTCTTGAGGATGTTGCTGCTCAGGAGGCTCATGAGGAGTCTCACGTTCCAGTTATGAAGGATGAAGGTGCTAATTCAGAGGGTTTTCCAGGAGGGCCCCAAGATACATCAGTGCTGACATCATATGTTGATCATGTGGCAGCCAAAGCGTGGGCAGAAGAGGTAGTTATGTCTTTAATTAAAATATATTTATATTTTTTGTCCTTTTAATTTACCTAATTAATTATAATTATTTGAAGGAACATACTAAGTTAAAATTGGCTTCTCATGGGAGGAAGGTGCATAAATTTGGAAGGCCTGCACTTGGAATTGAAGGTTTAGTGCCTGCTACGGGCTTAAGCCCTCTGATTACATGTTTATTGGAGATAGGAGACAGAGGACTTCTGTTTGCTTTTGTAGAGAGATGGCACAAAGAAACTAACAGTTTCCATTTACCCATAGAAGAGATGATTATTACCCTAGATGATGTGGCATCGTTGTTACATCTACCCATTATAAGTGTCTTCCATACCTATGATGCAATAAATGTAGAGAAGACAGTGGAGTTGTTAGTTGAGTAGTTTGAAGTCACTACACAAGAAGTAGTAGGATGAGACAAACCAATGTAGAGGGGCATATGTTCGCCTTGCCTGGCTGCGAGACATTTATCGTACCAAATGTGATGCAAGGCAATGGACGCTAGCAGCTAAAGCATATTTGTTGCATCTTGTAGGTTGCACAATATTTGCTAACAAAAGTGCCACACATATCGATGTGGTATTCTTGGACGCATTTCGTGACCTTAATCAATCTGGAGGGTATTTATGGGGAACAGTTGCACTTGTGCACATGTATGACAATCTGAATTATGCGTCAAAACAAAATGGTAAACATCTTGCACGATATATCACTCTCTTGTAGGTAATTATACTGATTTTCATCATTGTTATCTTTTAAAGCTTTTTTTATATCTATTATTAACATTTTATTTATCATTTTTGTAAATATTTATAGTCTTGGATCTACGAGCATTTCCCAACTATTTGGAATATGATTGCTAATGAGGACTATCACCAAAGAAAATCATGTGTGTGTCACTAGAAGTGTGGGAAGGCATTAACAGTGACCAACTAACGTAAGCGGTTTGGTAGGTTGATGACAAATGTTGTTTCTTGGATGCCTTATGTTGATCATTGTGGTTTTAAGAATAATGTTCTCATCCTCGGTTAGTCGATCAACATATGGATGTCCAGTCCATGACTTAGCTAGTGCATGATTATGAGTCCCACATATTAAGTTGACCATCCACCCTTCATCTCCAGGGATTGGTTTTGCTCACAGCTTAAAAGGACAACCACACTTCCTAATGCTAGTCATTATCTGTACTAAATCTTTCTTGTATGCTCTATACTTTCCACTCCTCTCACAACCAATTAAAACAAATGAGGTCCTTCCTCTGTTTCCAGTTGATGTGTCAGACCTCATTATCACAGCCACAAAACCAATATCATACACAATAGTACGAGCCCATTACAATACATCCTCATGGGTAGGAAACACCTGCAAAAAGGATAATACATGTTTAGTCTTCTCATGACATTCATTTATGTACTTTAACCAAATACAAAATCATTTTGTACGCATCAGAACAATCAACAGAAGAATCAATATTTTCAAACGCAACAGGTTCATCTCTCTTGTCTTCATTCATATTAATTTTTTCAGACATAATACTTTCATACATCCATTCATCTTCGTCCATCTTCACAAAGAATTTTAAAAAAAATCAATGACAAACTAATGAAATTTGATCTATATATGGATAATAATTATATTTTCAAAATTAAGTGTTAATATAATACAAATTCAATACATTTTTTAATGATTGTAATATGTTGATTGACAATTCATATGGTTCATACGGATTGACAATCCGTATGCTTCATACAGATTGACAACAATTTGCATGGTTCATACGGATTGACAACAATCCGTATGAAACATATGAATTGACAAATACGGATTGTCAATCCGTATGAACCATATATATTGTCAATCCGTATGTTTCATATGGATCAGTGTTACAAAAAAGAAAAAAAACTTACCTTTGCTGCCACCATAACACCTACCGCGACGACGATGACAACAAAGCCAAAGGCAATGCACCTTACAAATCACCACCACCCAATGAAAGAATGAGGTCCGCGAAGAATAATAAAGGGCAAATGTGAGAAAAAAAGAAGATACGGAAGGAAGAAGAGGTACAAGGGTAAAAATGGAATTAAAATAAAATTGAATGGTGTATTTGAGTTGTGAATGGTGTAGGAAGAAAAACTCATAAGTTTGATACGCTTGATTTTACAAAAAATGATTTTTGTCACAAGTAGGTTTAAGAAAATTGTTTTATATTTAGACGCATATCATCAATATCTTTTTAATAACTAATGCTATATTCTTGTACAAAGCTCCTTATTATTTTAAAGAAAGTACTCAATTAAAAATATTTAATTAATTTTATTTCATTATATATAAAAATTGTATATAGTCAAATTTAATAAAAAGTTGAGAAGTTGTAATGTACTCTCAATATTTGACACTTCAACTTCAAACACAAAAATATAATTAGCATTGATCACAAACATTTTTATTATATAAATAATATTTATGTTTTAAATTTTTAAGAGAAGTTTAAGAGATAAATGATTTTCTAAATATTTTTAATTAGCCAAAGAATGAAATTATATAAATGTAGCAATAAAAGGCATACCAACCCATAGCAACGAAGCTACAGTAGTATCTTACACTACAACACAAAAACCATACACCTAACATAACCTCCCAAAGAAATTCAAAGACATTACAAATTCAAAAATAAAAAGAGTATATTACACTTGCACCCCTGTGTTTTGCAAATTTCACTCGATACCCCTCCCTTTTTGCACATTACTTTTACCCCCCTCTGTTAACGTCGTTAACTAATGTTAATTGAAATATGTGAGCAGACGAAATTGTCCTTACATTTTAATTGTAAAACCCAAATTATCCCTTCCCAATTAGTTTAAAAATTTAGGGTTCACCACAGTTCGCGAGTACTGTTCATCTTCTTCTTGTTGGCGAGTTCTTCTTCAGCGTCCAGGGGTGCGAGTTCCTCTTCCTCTCATGACGTTCACATTCAATTCTTCTTCACTGTTCGTGAGTTCTTCACCATTCCATTCCTCTTCACTATTCGCGTGTTCTTCATCGTTCCTCTTTTAGTTCGTGAGTTCTCCACTGTTCCTCTTCCAGTTCGCGACGCTCACGAGCGTTCACGAGCGCCTCTGTTTCTCCTCTTGTTCCACAATTCCTGTTCACACTAGAATTTTGCTTGTAAGTGACCGCTGGACCTTGTATATAGGTTACTTTTTAAGATTATTTATTTAATTTTGATTATTTATTGTTGCCTATTTCTGAATGGGGTTTCAATGGGGGACCAGTTTGAGACCACCTATGATTTTTAAAATCATTTATTTATTATTTTTGATTAAAATAATGTTGATGTTTGGGACCATAGGAAACACAATGGATGAATTGAAAATAATTTGTTTATTATTGTTGATTAAAACATTGTTGATGTTTGGGATCACAGGAACACAATGGATGAACTGGAATACATGGGTCATAAAGCAGGAAACGTAGATATTTTGGTCTACTTTACGGACAAACGGGGTGAACCAAGTGAGATATGCAATGTTGATCCTGATAAGTTTGGAATGTTTGACGCACATGACTGTGTGAACAACATTGTAATGACTTAGACTTGCCACCATGTTATCCTTTTATTTTGTGGTTTCGCTCTACTGCTAATGGTAAAATTATTCCCCTTAAGACTCATCATGATGTGCTGAAAATGTTTGCTGAGAATCAAAATTTAGTTTATATTCATATTATGTTAGTAGAACAAAGGATGAGTTTTGGAACCTACCTGTGAGTGAAAATGTGAATGAACCTGTAGTGAAAATGTGAATGAACCTGAGTGAAAATGTGAATGAACCTGCGAATGAATTTGTGAATGAACATTTGAATGAAAATGTGAATGAAATTGTGAATAAATGTATGAATGAACATGTGAATGTTAATGGACAATTGCATGAGGATGACATGTATGCAAGTGATGATGACAAGAGTTACGAAATGGATGAGAGTGATAATCAGTCTTCTAAGAGTGAGTATGATCGCATTGGTGAGTATGGAGATTGGAGTGATGAAAATTAGAATGATTGTGTTAGTGATTTTGAGGAAACCCGAGATGTGATTGGGAATCCTCATTCCAAAGATGATATGAGTGATATTTATGTTGAGAGAGGAGTTTTAGGAAAACCATATGAGAAGGAGAAGGATGCAAGGATAAAGCTTGAAGTCAATCAATTGTTTCTGAATGTAAACCAATTTAGGGAAGTGCTTAAAAATTTTGCTATACATGAATGATCTGAGTTGAGAAGGGTAAAAAATGAAAAAACAAGGGTGACTTGTGAATGTCTAGATTTAGAGTGTACTTGGAGGATTCATGCATCTCCAACTCTATATGGAGTTACTTTTAAGATAAAGACATATCAGGAGGAAAATACTTGCATAAGAACAACACAAAATTGTGATGCAATCTCAGGTATATATTTATCTTCTTTTTTTTAAATTTTAGTAAAATATTGGATTATTAAAACTATTTTTTGTTTTTTTAATTTCAGCTTGGATTGCAAAGAAACTTGAAAGCATACTGGTGGTTGACCCTAATATAAGTTACTCCACCATGAAACAAGTTTTGTTGGATAAGCATGGCCTTGAACCGAGTAATTTAATGCAACTATATCGAGCAAAAAGAAAAGTACATGAAACAACTAGATGGGCTCATGCATAGTCCTATAATGACTTGCCTGCTTGGGCTCTATTAGTAAAAGAAACAAATCCTAGGAGTATAGTGAAGATAGCTATAGAACCAAGGGTTGATTTGAATCCCTAATTTAAAAGGATATTTATTTGTGTTGATGCTGTTGGATATAGGGGGAGCAACATGAAGAATAAAGCCTATGACTTAGAAGATTGTTTTGAGCTTTTCACACGCTTTGAAGATTGTAATTCAAATGAAGTGTAGGAGAAGGCAATCTTTTGATCCTTGCATTGCATTCACATACTCATTAACATGCTTAAATAATTTTCATTAAAACATCAAAGCTACTCACTATTTGAAAAAGGATTTAATTGAGTAATGTTTTTGGAAAAATATAATTTTACCGTTTTAATCGATTACATAACAGATTAATCAATTATTCAATTCATGTTTAAAACTGGAAAAGCTTTTATGAACATTTTAATCGATTACACATCAGATTAATCGATTATTTGGCTCGTATTTGAAATTGAAAAGCTTTGGTGACTGTTTTAATCGATTATACATTCCTTGTAATCGATTACATAGTGTAAAATGTATTTTGTGCCTTGCTGTGATAATCGATTACCATTATTCGTAATCGATTACATAGGCCATTTGAAAAAGCTTGTTTTGCTGCTTTAATTGATTACTGAAATTTGTAATCGATTACACATGCTATTTTCTGAAACTGAACTTTTTTTATTTAATCGATTACAGCTCGGTTTAATCGATTATTTTGTTCGTTGTTGAATCCCAGAATGTGCCTTGAACACTTTAATCGATTAAGTGACAATTTAATCGATTACATGTGCGTTTTAATCGATTATTTGACGCGTGTGATCAATTACAGGTTGTTACAAAATTATGTTATAAATAGAAGGAAGGCTTGACTTGTTTTCTAACTTGAACACTTCATATTTTCTGAGTATACACAAGCCTTCTAAGAGTTTGAAAGTGATTTTATGGGTTCACTAACTTCTTGTCCCACTCTTTAATCATCATGAGCTATTGAATGATTTTTGGGCAAGAAACTTCAAGAGTTTAATGGAGAGCATGTTCTGAAATTCTATTTTCTGCAATTCAACCTTGATTGGTATTTCATATGCATTCACATTCATTGGATCATCAGGTTGTTTCTCTCCATAATCTTTTATTGTAATTTTGTTTTGGAATTTCTGTTATTTGATGCTATTGTAAGTGGGTTCTTGAAGCTTTGGCTAGAGTAGTGTTCTCTAGGAAAGAACAGAGTAGTGCTCTCTGGTTCTTGCTCTTTAGAAGTCTAATAGGGTTTTAGATTTCTATTCTTTATCTAGTGTTGATAAAGAGATGTTGTTGTAAAGCTTGTAAGAACATAAATTTATAATAGTGGAACTCTAATCTAGTGTTGATTGGAAGAAACTGGATGTTGCTTCTGTTGTGAAGTGAACCAGTATAAATTGTTTGTGTTAATTTTATTTATCTTTATCTCTACAAGTCATCTTGCTCATTTGTTCTTGGTTTCATTATCATTATCCAACAAGTTCTTTTTTGAGCTATTGGTTTCTTGAGTTGAGTAATTTGATTGAGTAAAAGCATTCTTGGTTTTAAAAGTGATTAAGATCCTAAACTCTGATTTGATAAATAAATTTTTAAAAGACCAAGTTTAAACAAATTCACCTCCCTCTTGGTTATTGTGGGTATTCCTATTATTTTCAGATGCTATGAAAAAAGGCTCTGTCAAAGGGTGTAGGTCATGGTTCGGAATTGATGGTTGCCATCTAAAAGGTCCTTATGGTTGAATCTTATTGTCTGTTGTGTCTCTTGATACAAACAAGGGTATGTTCCCTGTTGCTATTGCAGTGGTTAAAGTGGAGTGTAAGGAGTCATGGAGGTTTTTTCTGACTGAATTGCATGAGGCTCTGTTATTGTTCCATAATGGAAGGATGAGTGTTAACTATCATGTCTGACATGCAAAAGGTGAATGTATAATTTTCAAGTCCTATTAAAGTAAATTAGAGTATTTTAATATATGCAACTAATGTTTTACTCCGTGAATAGTGACTAACTCAAGCAGTAACTGACATTTTTCCATATGCAAAACATAAGTCAGATTCTGATTTTTTTTGTTTACAAATTATGATTCTGATTTTGATTTAAGTTATAGTTTGACTTGTTTATTATTTGAATGACCATGTTACAAATAATGTATGTGAAGTGTTTAATGCTTGGGTTGGTCATGACAAAAAGAAGACTGTCTTGGCGATGTTGCAATCTATTATGAACCGTTTTATGGTGACATTTCAAAAAAGGTATGAAAAGGCAAGTACAACTAATTACCTGGTGACTCCTAGAGTAAGGGTGTTGTTAGATAAAACTATGCACGATGTTTACCCCTCCAACGTAGGTTCATAGGTTCATTTAAAAGTAAGAAAATGTTATTTATCACAAAATGGGACATTGGAATGTGTGCCAACCATTTGAGACGGGTTCACAAACACGCCTTTTCTGCTACTTCCTGAACATAAACACCTTCGTCCACCTTGTTGCACTACTTGATGTCACCAATGTTCACCAAATTCAATGCTTTTTGTTCTCGGTTACTTCCAAGATTTGTACTACATTTGACCATGTTTACTTCCTCCCCAACCTCCTTCACCGGAATATTCCTCAAGTCTCCAACTTGTTCCCCTAGGTCCACCGAGGCATAAGAGTGTGAATCTTCCCCTTCAGAATCCACTGTTGGAGAAACACCTTGCTCCAAATCACCCTCACCACATAAGAAACACTAGGGGTGTTCATGGATCTGGGTCACCCGTGAAAATTGATCCAAACCGATTCGAACAGTTTTGGGTTGGGTCATTTATGCATTTGGATCAAAATCGAACCGAACGATCAAAACCATTCATGTACAAGTTGGGTCACGGGTTTAGATTCATAGATCCGTTGACTCGACTCATGAACCAGTAATAAAAATATCAATTTTATTATACAGATATATATATATATATATATTAAAATTTAAAAACTAAAAAATAATTTGACAATCAAAGATATGGTACTAAAAAATTTAAAGTAAACTCACTACCCACCTCTTCACTGCAAGAAGGCACTCAAGGCAAAAGCTAGCTTCCTTTCCTCCTCTTCTGTTATTTTATTCTAGGCTTACAAAGGTTCCCTTCCTTACTTGATGACAACCACGTGGTTTTGATAGAGCAACACCGTGTCATCGCGCCACCCCAAGTTTGCAGATCCGTTGTCCGCAGTTAGAGGTATATACTCTGTTTTGCAATATTTTTTACGCTTGTTTCTTTTTCTCTTCTTCATTATTTCACATTCTCACTATTTCTCTGGTTTTTGTGACCATTGATGTAACTTCTATATGCAAGTTCTACACTTAATTTGGATATATATTGCGATAGTGTCTTGATGAGTCGGTGCAAGAGTTACTCTTACAAACAGTTCAATGTGAATGTTGTTTTTGGTGCATAACTGCTATAACTTAGGTCTTCTATTGGCTATTTCTAATGATAACATGCTTAAAGCGTCTATTATATATTTGATGGAATGTTTTTATCTCAGTCAATTTTTTTTGGTACAATTTGTTTTCTTTATTGAATCCATGTGATCCTTCCTGTGGTGCGTAGAAATTATTGATAAGTTGCCTGTTGTAGAGAAATATATTACTAGTTTCTGGTTGCCCACTTACATAGTTTTATGATGGTACTCCAAATATAGGCTATGATTGAGTGGTTGAAAGTTAGAAGTGTGCTCATATCAAGATTTTGAAAATTGTTCTTTATGTAAAACTTAATGTAAGAATTAAACTTCATATATTCTCCAAATGCTTAAAAATATGGTTGGTCACTGAAAAACAATGATAAGGGGATTCTCAAATATTGAAGTTGAATATATTTTGGTCCAAGATGTAGAAGTACTACGCAGTCAATTGTAGTATAGCTAGCTATTGGCATGTTTAGGTAATAGGTATTGGTGAAAAGTAAAATAGAAGATAATTAATGGAATAAATTTATTAAATTTGATGAAATTGTTGGATTGAAAAGATAATGTGCTTACAAGGTACTCAATATGAAGAAGAAAAAAAATATAAGTTATGTGATTCAGACTATTATAGTAAATCTTGCTGAAGAATCTTTTGTTTTAATTTGTAATATTAGTCTATTTTAGAATATTATGTTGATGATATTAAATGAATCAATTTTACTACTTTAATACATTTGATAAATTGTGTTAATTGTATTGGATATTTGGAAGAATCATGATATAAAATAGTAGTTCTAAGAAAAATATTAAATTTAAATGGGTAAACCATTGGTCCAAACCGAACCAAACTGTTCATGAATGGGTTAGATTGAGTTTTAAAAAAATTGTGAAAACTGAACCAATCAAATTTGATTGGGTTGAGTCCTAAATTTGACAAAAACAGGCCCAAACCGGCCCGTGAACACCCATAAGAAGCACCTTGCTCCAAATGATTTTTTTTTTAATTACACATAATATTACTTGTTTTTGTATTTCTACACTAGCCGCTTTAATGTTTGAAAAAATTACAATCATTACATTTCAGTGACATGTTATATGACGTGGGCTAACATGGAAAAGCCATATAGGTCCAGCACCATGCATAATCATTTTTAGCCTTTGGATATATTTGTTACTCAATGCATTAGCAAGATTTTCTAGTCTCAATTGTAGGGGATCCCTTCCTTTTTATAAAATTAGATTATTTTATTTTTAATCTAACGCTTAAGCTCTATTTTATTTGTGGATAAATTATTGTTGAAGTCCTCTAATTTATTTTCAATGTTCAATTAGGTCCTTTAATTATTAAGTGGTTCAATTGGGTTCTCTAATTATTTAAAATTTTTCAATTGAGTCCTTTTCGTCAATTAAGTATAAACATCATTAACAAATCATCTACATGATAGTTGTTGTTGGTGAAGTATATTAACATTAGCAATTTGAATTTTATGACCGTTGGAAGAGAGAGTGTCTTTTCCCCAAATTGTGAGCACTTAGGGTTTCATTTATGCAAAATTGATTTTGCAAATTCCTCTCGTTGGGTTGGCTCGTCCACTGGTGGCATTCCTCCATGAGTCATAGCTCAAACCAACATTCAAAGCCTAGTAATAGCAATAGGAGTCGAAGATTTGTCCCTATCTGTGACTGTGTCGATGTTTCAATTCTCTGAATAGTTTGGAACACTGATAACACCAAGAAGCAATTTTGAGGTTGGCCAAACTATAAGGTTGTATACTGATGATGTTTTTTTTTTCTTCAAATGTTTTGAAGTTAAGGCTTATGTTTGTTCGTAGGTAAAACAGAGGGGTGAAGAGTGGAAGTTTGAAAAACGCAGCACCTTGGTCCAACCACGATGTGCTCACATGAGGGTAAAACAAAATTTTTTTGATGCGGAAACATATACCATCTATGCACCTCATGTATGTGTGCTTAGGAATTACTCATTGAAACACGTTGGGGTTTTAGAAATACCTTTATCACTTGAAGGCTCAAAGAAGATGACACCCTCCAATGGTGATCCACATGGTTATCTCCTTCTTGCAAGTGAGAACTTCTCCTCCTTGATTCCTCCTTCTCCTTGATGGCTTGCCAGGCGCATGCAAGGTGTGAGGCTTTCAATTATTCGGTTTCTGTAACACCCCGGACGTCTCTGGTATGTTATCATCAGTGATATCCATATCACGCTATCAGCATTAAAAACATGTGGTGCGGAAGCGATAGAATCGTTTTTCTTGATTACATTATGCATGGAATATATAAAAAAAAACACATAACAAAGCAACATATAGCAAGCCCCTGCTGATCCAGATAAACATACACAACAACAACTAGGCAGATAACCAAAACTAAACAGAGATAATCAGGAGGAAACATACTTTCATACAACATCAACATTTGTACATATACATGCTCAAAAACAAGACCACAACTGGGTCATACATTATAATATGTACAGAAAACGGGTATACACATACCCTACAACTACACAGAGATCTAAGATAAGCTTCTCACTTGAAACTCTGCTCTGGTCTTCTACTGCAGCCTCCCATCCAGCCTATCAGGTCCACTAGGGCCTCCTGCCCTGATGTCGCTTCTCCTCAAGAAGCACCTGAAAACCACAAACCCCACATAGGGTGAGACAAAAGTCTCAATAAACTCAGGGTTTTGGAATTCCTCCCTAACCCTGGGTTATCACCAAGCATGAACAAAACATATAAACAGAGCTGAGGAAATCATCCTAGCTCACACATACAAAGCTTAGGACATCATCCTAGCTTTCACACATCCCAGCTCTCTAGGTTATAACCGGATGCTCTAAGTATCAGGGGTATTCCACCTCGTTATGGCTCTCACAGCCATCCATAACTGGATGCTCTCAGCATCAGAGGTATTCCACCTCGTCATGGCTCTCACAGCCATCCATTAGAGATCAAAGCCATCACCATGGCATCAATATCTCCTCCAGCCTCTCATAGCCTGTCTCACAGATATCTCACAGAGGTATCTATCATAAGTGTCATCCCCTGGACACTTCTCAACACAAGAGAGGCACCGCCTCTGAACCACACAACCATTGCCTGAGGAGATCCCTCAACTCAGGACTTCACAAACATTGCCTGAATCCACCATTCAGGACTTCACACACTTTGCCTGAGGAGCTTCTCAACTCAGGACTTCACAAACACTGGCCTGGGAATAGCCCTCCAGGACTTTCATAGTCACTTGCCTGGGAATAGCCGTCCAGGACTTCATAATACATGCCTGGGCAAGAACCTCCTTTACAGGGCAATCACATCCAGGACTTTCCAACATCACTGCCTAAGGAGGAACATCCATACAGGGCAATCTATCCTTAGGACTTTCGTGTAGAGCAGTGGCACCTCCCAAGGAATCTCAGCTATTTCAGGGAGTCCTCAAACTCTACCTCTGGCTAGGGAACCTCAACTAGCCTGATACTCATCCAGTATCCTCTAGGTTCCATCACAGACCATCTCATGATCTGCATTTCCTCAAAAGGCCCACGGCCTCACACCTGCCATATCAGGTGTCTTATTACCCTCACACTGTCTCAGTGTCTATCCTAGGGTTCATCATTACAGCCCAACACCCACTAGGCCATCACATATTCCAAATATCCAGAACGGTCTGAGATTCACTCAAAGCACCGTTCATCAGCCTCTCAGGCTCAAAACACATGCATATATATATATATATATATATATATATATATATATATATCTACTCATATATACATATCATTCATCACCCATTCGGGTGGCAAACCAGAATTAAGGGGAAAAACCCCAGAACAATGAGCTTACCTGGCTAGCCGTGCCCCACAGCTCTAGCCTCCGCTGATGGTCTGCTCCTCTGACACCCACTGTGTCAAGCCCTACCAAGGCATACAAACACACATCACAAACCATTCCAGTATATAATCATGCATAAGCTTATCAGACAGTCATCAACTGCCTCAAGCAAGGAACCTCAGTCCTTTATATCAACTCAGGTTATCTAACCTAAGGTTCCTCAGGCTCATCCCTCAACAAGCCTTTCCATAGACCCTCAGTGGTCTATCTCAGATCAAACATGGTCTCAGAGTCCCCACAGACTCAACACAAGCCATCCACACTGAGCTTCTCAGCTCACATAGCCCAACAACTCAGGGTTTCTCAGGGCTTGAACGGTTCACATCACAGGACACCGTTACCATGGCCTCTCAAGAACAACAAGCCCATCACTAAGGCTCTTGCATGTCTCAGTCAAATGACTCAGTCCAAGTCACACATGCATAACCTAGAGCCAAAACCAAAGTTGTCCAAATCACAAATTGAAAGCTAATCCTTCATCCTCTCATCATTCTAAACACATCTTTCAACTGGACCCAGAGCTAATTCTAGCTCTATCACAGATGGATCACTATTCACAGGAAACCCCCAAATCCCAAATCAATCGAAGAAACTCGAGTTTCTTACCTCAGCGGCGACCAAGAAGGCTGCAGGACAGCTTCCTCGAGCTCTGGAGTCCTTTCCAAGCCTTGGGTCTTCACCAATCAGCAGTTTTCTGAGGTTTCTCTGAGGAAAGGGATTTTGCTCACAAAGGGGTTTTTATGAAAAAGAATGAAGGATTCAAGCGTCCCTAAGGTTTCTCTCACGTTTCAAGGCCCTAATAAGGTGTTTAAGCTCTCAAATATGGCCCTAAAAAGCTTGGAGCAAGCTCTAATGGAGGTCTTGGACGGAGAGGAAGAAGAAAGGAAGAAAAAGCCAAGGTTTTCGAGGGTTTGGGCCTTTTATAGGCCCCTGACACGACTCCCACGCCCCCAGCGTGGGATCCCACGCCCCAAGCGTGGCTTCCCAGACAAAATTCCATTTCTGGGCCACTTCCCACGCCCCAGGCGTGGGTTCCACACTTTCTGGAGCACTTCCCACGCTCCAGGCGTGGCTCACAGCAAAACTCCAAAGTTTGACCTCTTTTCAGCAACCATGGTTATTAGAGCGCCAAACTCGCTCTGATGCTTGCGCCGTTCGCG
>PYAF01004211.1:49564-60668 GCA_007407185.1 Glycine tomentella
GATTCAAGACTAGGAACAAGCTTTAGGCAATAGACATGTAGTGTCCTCGAATCCTCATGATCATGATCCCTATCATAGATCCTCGAGTGTACACTTGTTCTATTCCTAGGGCCTTTATCTTTAAACGCATATTGCTATAAATATAGGTGAGACATAAATATGATAAAGATAAAGTTTGCTCTTATTAATCATGAAATAACAAATAGTACAAGGTGTTCAACTGATAAATTAAATTGTCTCTAGAACACCTACATACTAACAAAGAGTCTGGGTGCAAGTTTATGAAGTAGATGATTAATTGGTTGTAGTTGTTCAGACTCATGAATTTGACCAACAGTCTGCCCTTTAATCTAATAAAGGGGTGCCATTCAAGTAACAGGCAATAATAGGAAACTCCCAGTCAACAACAGGTACGAGTCTTCCTTTCTCGAATTGAGGAGCTAAAGCAACCCTTTAGATATAATGGAATGTATTGAGCAGAAGAAGGGAAGAGAGCCCCAGGGAAGTAAACCGAGGGCGCGAAGCAAGCAAGGTATGGTGGGTGCCAGCTACTTTCACTTGTTAGGAGTAGGTGATGAAAAGAGCTCTTTGTATAGGTTGGGTTTGCTGGGCTTTGATGCTTACCTTATTTTTTTGAAAAGGGGAAGGTTTGATAAAGGAGCTTTTAAGTCCAGTATGTAATTGATTCAATTATGGAATCGTGAATAGTCATTGATTCAATCTATACCTTCAGTAGAACAGTTGAGTCATCATTTGTTTTTTTCAATTCAGCAGCATAGTCATATAGTCTCTTGTATTGTTCCTTGCAATCTCCTTCCACTTGTTCCTTAACACAATTTCGTGACCTTAAAGCCATACACCTAGTTATCCCAACATTGTTAGACTCAGGAGGAGCAAAAGAGGATCCATGAAGCTAATGAACTTAGGCAATAATGTTTAGGCTTTTTACATGCCAATTCAATTGAATGACATTTGTAATTTGTGTATAAGTTTGTCTAAGTTGATGCCTCCTATGATCCATTGCATAAATCTCTTTCATTATTGTATCATGAAAAACATTCATGCTTTTGAATTCATGATTTTTCAAAGCAAAGTTTTCAAAAATCTTTTCTGAAACTCAAGTTTTTCATAACTTCATAAAAAGCTAAGTGTTCCATGTTTCAAGTCTTAGGAAAAACGTTTTCTCACTGGTTTAATCGATTACATGGCATTTTAATCGATTACATTGCTCATCAGTTTTCCAGAAAGCCTAAAGAACACTTTAATCGATTACTTAAGTGATTTAATCAATTACTGGCATTTATAACTATTTTTTATAAATGGTTGCTGCTTGTTTGCACTTGGAAAAACGAATTTTGAAACCCATTCTTTTGAGAGAAAAGTTACTAAGCGCATTTTAGTGTATGACCCACAAATCCTCTGTTTCAACAAACATCTAGAAACCTTGTGAGGATTTCCTTTTGGGCACTTGCTAAAGAGAAGGATTTGGAGAGATTGTTTTGAAATTTCTATTCAGCCTTTGGTTCAAGATTCTTTAAACATCTGCATAAATTTGCATTGGATCCCAGGTTGTATCTCTCCTTGTTACATTGTTGTATTTCTTTAAGAAATTTTGTGTTTGTAACTTGTGCAATAGCTTCTTAGAGTTTTTCTAGAATATGTTTTCTAGAGGGAGATTGGAGAAGGGTTGTTTCTCTAAGTCTTGATCACAAAGGGTCTATATGTGTTAGATGCCTTGTTCTTAGTCTAGGATTGATTAAGAGTGATTGTAAAACTTGTAAGAATAGATTGCATATAGTAAGATCCTAGCTTGTTGGTTAGGAAACTGGATGTAGCTTCTTTTGAATTGAGAAGTGAACCAGTATTAATTCTGTGTTGTTTTCTTCTTCTCTAATCTTTTCTCTGGGTTATTGATTGTCATTCATTGGTTGAACTCTTTCATAATCAACAGAAGCAATCTTATTGTAACTGCATTTCATAAAGGTTGTACGTTGATTAATGAAAGGCATTCTAAGTTTGATTTGTGTTGTGATCCTTAAACTCTAATTTTTAAAGTAATTTTTTAAAGGGGCAAGAAGAACCAATTCACCCCCTCTTGGTTTGTGTGTTACTCAAGATCACTACTTTATTTTAAAAGAAAATGAATACCACACAAATTACCTTTAAGGAGGGTGCCTCCCTCAACCGTTCCCCGATGTTTGAGGGAGAATATTTCAGTTTTCAGAAAAATAGAATTAAGATTTTCATTCAATCAAATGACCCCGGTGCATGGAATGCAATTGAAAAAGGTCTCTTTATACCTACCAAACTGTTGATGATGAAAAGGTTCCCAAAGAATGAGATGAAATGACTAATACAAAAAAGAGGGTTGTTCAATATGATTTTAAAGCTAAAAACGTGATAACCTCTGCTTTGTCTTCTGATGGGTTTTTCATAACAATTAGGTGCAAAAGAGATGTGAGAGATGCTAGAGATCACTCATGAAGGATCTGATGAAGTAAGGAGATAAAAAAAACATGCCTTGATCCATGAGCACGAAATGTTCAAAATGAACAAAGCATAAAGCATCTCTCAGCTCCAAACAAGATTCACACATATAGTCAACCATCTACTGGGTCTTGGTAAAATGTTTGATGTAGAGGAACTCAACATTAAAATTCTGAAGTGCTTGACAAGACCTTGGCAACCAAAAGTGACAGCAATCAAAGAATCCAAAGATTTATCAAAAAATTTCATGGTTGCACTCTTTGGTAAGTTGCTTGAATATGAACTAGAAATGTCTCAACTAACAAATGCAAAAAATGCAAATAAGAAACATAAAAGCATTACTTTAAAGTCACATCTTCAGAAGATGAGAGAGATGATGATTCAAGTGAAGATGAAGATCATGAAAATCTAAATCTAATTGTCAAATGATTTGGCAAGTTCCTGCAAAAAAAAAAAAATAGAAGGTTCCCTAAATTCAACAAAAAAAATGATAACAACAATAACACCAACAACTTCAGCTGCTTTGAGTGTGGAAAGCAAGGGCACATCAAGTCTGAATATCCAATCTTCTTAAAGAAGAAATTCGGGGATTAAAAAGGAAAGAAAGAAGGGAAACCCAAAAGAGCCTACATAACTTGGGAAGATAATGCATCCACAACCTCTGACTCGTCAAGTGAGAAAGAAGAAGCCAATGTTTGTTTAACATCAACCATTGATGAAGAAGAGTTAAGTGCAGAATCTGATGTAAATCTTGAAATTGATCAATTAGTGGATGCTTTTAATGAAATGAATGAGGAGGCCAAAAAACTTGTTGTCTCCAATAACAAGTTCAAAGGTGACCTTCGATGGCATACCACTAAGCTAGCTTCAATGCAAATAGAACTTTGCAACTTGAAACAAGAAAATGAAAAAATTGTTTCAAGCTACAAAGCTAATGGTTGTGTGTGTGACTCTTCTTCTGCAAAAGTAGATGCACACAAAGTCTTAAAAAAGAAATTTCATGATTTCAAAAAGAGGCATTATGAATAATGCACAACTTTGCAATCAGAAAACTCCTACTTGGTAGATCTCTTGAAAAAGCTCTATCAAGGGAAATGTAGTTTAAACCAAATGCTAAGTATTCAAAAGTATGCTTCTTATAAATCTTGATTGGGATACAACTATCAATCAAAACCCTTTCAAAACACCAAGGTTGCATCCCCAAAACGGATGAGTCAAAAAAAGTTTTCAAAAGCGAAGCATACTAAAATGACTTATTTTGAAAAAGGCTCAAAATCTATAACATGCCACTACTACATGAAGAAAGGTCACACCTCACACAAATTTTATGCTAAAAGGTTCTTTGTGCAAATGGAGTATGCATATGGGTTCCTAAGAAAAAGAATAAAATAGCTAACCCCTATGGACCCAACCTTAGTTGGGCACCTTCCCTTGCAACTTAATTTGATTTTTGTAAGTGTGTCTAAGAGCTAAAGCCTCACTATGATACTTGGATAGTGGATACTCTAGACACATGACATGTGCATGCTCACTAATATGATATTAAAGGAAGGAGGACAAACAAAGGGAAAATCATTGGAGGAGGCAACATTGGTGATAGCCTCAAAACTCAAATCAGAAATGTGCTTTATGTTGAAGGACTAAAGCATAATCTTCTAAGCATAAGCCAGCTTTGGGACAAAGGATTAAAGGTATCCTTTAACAACAACTGTTGCTTGATATGTGATGGCAAAATTGGCATTTACTTGCTTACAATAGAACATGCATTCATTCATAACATAAACTTCTTAGTAAGTAAAATTGACGAATCATGGCTTTGGCATAAAAGAGCAAGTCACATCAACATGCATCATATGAACAAGCTCATAAGGAAGGACTTAGTAATTGGATTTCCTAAACTCAAGTTTGAAAAGAACAAACTTTGTGATGCTTGTCAAAAGAGGAAAAAAACAAAAATCTCTTTTGAAAACAAAAACATTGTTTCCACCTCAAAACCTCTTGAATTACTTCACATGGATCTGTTTGGTCCTTCAAGAACTATGAGTTTGGGTGGCAATTACTATGGACTTTTCATAGTTGATGATTTCTCAAGGTTTACTTACACTTTGTTTTTGAAATCCAAGTGTGATGCCTTTAATGCTTTCAGAAAATTAGCCAAGCTTTTACAAAATGAAAAGGGTTGCAAGATAGTTTCCATAAGAAGTGATCATGGTGGTGAATTCCGAAATGAACATTTGAACATTTCTTTGAAGAACATGGAATAAAATCGCAATTTTTCAGCTCCAAGAACACTTCAACAGAATGGTGTTGTGGAGAGGAAAAATAGGTCACTTGAAGAAGGTGCAAGGACTCTTCGTATAAACTAATTTGCCAAAACATTTTTGGGCAGATGTAGTGAGCACAATTTGCTATAATCTAAATAGATTTCTCATAATGTCCATCTTAAAGAAAACTCTTTATGAACTATACAAAGGTAGAAAACCAAACATTTCACACCTTAGAGTCTTTGGCTGTAAATGTTTTGTTTTGAACAATGGAAAGGAATTTCTTAGCAAATTTGATGGAAAAGTTGATGAAGCAATCTTCTTTGGATATTCAATGCAAACTAAACCATATAGAGTATTTAACAAAAGAGCCTTATGCATGGAAGAATCTGTACATGTTATCTGTGATGATCTAACTCCTCAAAAGAGGAAAATAGGTTTGAAGATGATGCATGACCATTGAAAGCAAATGTCACTACCAATGAAATTGGTGAGAGGAAAAAGGGTGAAACAAATGAAGAAGTTGACCCTTCAACTCCAACTCAAAGGCCAAAATGAAAACAGTATGAACAACACACAACAACCAAGAGGGGGGTGAATTGGTTGATCTTGGCCGATTAAAAATTATTAAACAATCAGAGTTAAAAAGGTCGTATCGCAAAACAATTCAAGAAAGCTTTCAACCAATCAAAAATCAAACCTTAAAGAATGCAATCAAAAACATTTTTTGTTGATTGTGAAATGTTTCACCAACAAATGACAAGTTATAACCAAAAGAAAAGATAAAGATGACGTAGTCAATACAAAGATTTATACTGGTTTACTTCTCCACCTAGAGAAGCTACATCCTTTTTCTTCTAACCAACAAGTTAGAGTTCCACTAATAACTATCTGCTTCTTACAAGCCCTTACAACCACTCTTAATCACAGCTAGATTAAGAACGAGATATCTAACTCACAGAGATTCTCTATGATCAAGACCTAGAGAAAACCTATCTCTACTCTTACCTCTAGAAACACCTATTCTAGAGAATCCTTAAGAAAAACTATTGATAAAGTTACACAAAAAGAAATTCAAAAAGAATTTACAAACAAGTTGTATGGAAAGAAACCACCTGATGATAGACTACTGATGTATGCAACAAATTATCAGACTTGAATCAATGGTGAAAGAAAACTATTTCAGAACTTTCCTTCCAAAATCTTCTTTTGAAACTTTGCCCAAAAAGAAATCCTCTTTAGAAATCTTGAAGCTTGAGGATTTGTGGGACTAACTCAAAATAGCACTTTGAATCTTTTCTTTCTTCAAAAAGCTTATGAAAATACTTTGATAATTCGTTGTATCTTTTCAAACACCCAACAACTATTTATAGAAAACTGTTTGTAACTGGCATGTAAAAATCCTAAATACTTTACTGCCTAAGAGACTTAGCTTCTTGATCCTCTTGAGCTCCTCCTGACTCTAACAATCCCCCCTTTTGGCATTAATCATGCCAAACTTCAATTAAACATCTTGATCCTTGGTGTTCTTCTAAGGAGAGAGTTTCCAGAAGCTTTTACTTGAAACCTGAAAAAGAATAAGCTTCTAGCCAAGACCAGGTGTTAAGTATTCTTTGCATAAACTCTATACATCATAAGCATATGTATTGCTCCCCCTTTTTTTATGTAATTTCCTATCATGTTAGATTTAAGAGCAATGTTTATGTATAGTTAAATTAGAGCAAAAGTTTATTATTTTTCTCCCCTTATTTTCTTTTCCCAACACCCTGCATATGTTCATTTTTCTCCCCCTTTTGGCTTATCAAATACAAAATATTCTAGCAACAGTGGAATAAGTAAAGAAATATTTAAACGACATAAAAGCAAATTTTATTAATGATTCAAGGTGCAAACATGAAGGTTAAACATCAAAGATCATGGATGAAAATGAGAAAATAAGAACAACATAATCAAAAGCCAGACAAGATAACCACTAAGATAAAGATTATCAGTCTCTAAGACTCATTCTAGTCTCTATATTCTCTAGTCTAGTGGTGATGTCTTCCAAAGAGGAATGAACATTAACTTAATGTTCATGATGCAGAGCTATCATTGCATCCATTTTTTGAATCATAAGAGATTCAAAAGGACTTCACTGCTGCTCAACAATTCCAGCTTCAACATCTTCTTCCTCGTCCGCTTCTTGATCCTCATCAGCAACTCCTTGAGGAGCTTGAGCTCCAGCCATTGTCCACCCATTTGGGGTTTTCATCAATCCTAGCTTGGTGTGATGCTTTATAGAGATGAGGTTGGTGATGTTGGTGGTGTTATCAACTATCTCATTTGACACATCAATCCCAAAGTAATCAATAAACCTTGAGACTATGACAACATAAGGGAATTGATAGCTTAGCATCCTCTTTGACTTCATTATTGTTTCCTCAATGATCAGAACCCAATTAATTTGAGTTCTAGTTTTCATGCGATACACTAGCTGCAAATCATCATCAGTGATCTGTGCATGATTGGTTGATCTAAGTGTAAGGATGTAAGTAATGATGTAGCGAAGAAGCCTATCTTCTCCAGTCATGTTACCAACAACCAATCTGTTTCTTATTCGAGCATTTGGATTCAGCAACATACCCCTATAGGTATCCTAAAAACAATATTAACACACATAATAACCAAAAGGGGGTGAATTGGTTAAAACAGAGTCTTTAAAATTTCTTTAAAACAAGTAGCGGATTTAGGATCTTTATCACAATTAACCAAGAATGCTTCAATCAATCAAATCACTCAACTCAAGAAAACAATTACAAAAACTTTACTTTTTGAGTAATAAAGAATTCATCAAAATCATAGATCAAGATAACAAGAAGAGATTAAAGAAAGTAATCAACACAAAGAGCTATACTGGTTCACCTTTCAACAAGAGAAGCTACATTCAGTTTCTTACAACCAATTCTTGGTTAGAGTTCCACTAAATCAAAATCTATTTTTTACAAGCTTACAAAAAATCGCCCTTTATCAACCCTAGATAAAGAACTGAAATCTAAAATCCTATCAGACTTCTAATGATCAAGAGATAGAGAACCGTACTCTACTTTTCCCTCTAGAGAACCCTACTCTAGAAAAGCTTTAAAGAACCCCTTTGGAAATAGCAACTTACAAGATGAAATGTAAAAACAAATTACACACAGAAACTAATGGAGAGAAACAACTTGATGATCCATAGTATATGAATGCATATGATTACCAATCTTGATCAAGGTTGAAAGTAAACAAGATTCAGACCAAACTCTCTAAAAGCTTCTTTGAAATCTTGCCCAAGAAATCTTTCAATACACCATGAAGATTTGAATATGTGGACAAGAACTTTGTTACTCAAAGAATCTCTTCTTAGTTCAGAAGGCTTTTGAAAACTATTAAAATTCACAATGTAGTGTGTTGTGTTTTTCAAAAAACCCAACAACTATTTATAACAAACTGTTGTAGCTGAATGTAATCGATTAAATCGCCTAAGTAATCGATTAAAACTTCATTTTTAATCAATTGAAAACAAATTTAATCGATTAAAATGTTCTACACTTTTCTGGAAAGGTTATATGAACAAAGTATCAATTACTTTGACCTATAATCGATTAGTACAGGGATTCATTGTTCCATAAATGAACTAAGTAATCGATTACTAATAAATGGTAATCGATTAACACAGTCAAGTCATGTTCTGTGTTTATACTGAGTAATCGATTACTTAATGCTGGTAATCAATTATTTTGTTATTCAAAGCTTAGGTAATAGATTACCAATATGTGGTAATCGATTAATACAATGAAAAAATAGTTTTTTCCAAAAACTTAAAACCATGAGCACTTTACTTTGATGCAATCATGAAATCCTAAACCTTTTCACAAACCATGTGCTTTTGTAAAATCATGAATGCAAGTAAATGAATTTTTATGCAATGCAAAGGATCATAGAATGAGTCTCTCTTACATCAAGCAATTTACAAATGCCTTCAATTGAATGACATGTACAAAGCTATAACACTTATCCAGCTTCAGCATATATCTTGATCCTTCTTCATGCTCCCACTATATCTAACAATCTCCCCCTTTTTGGCTTTGATCATGCCAAAATTCAATTGAACACATTTAGCCTTTATGTGCTTCCAAGGGATGAATGCTAGGAGCTTTATACTTGATATCTGAAATCAATTAAGCTTTTGCCAAGAACAAGTGTCAAGTATACTTTGCATAAACAATGTATATTCATTATATTGCTCTCCATATCTTAGGTAATTTGATATTAAATCCATATAAGAGCAATCAACAATTCAGAGTTAAGAATCTAGAGTAAATTGGATATAGATGTAATTGCACTTGCACATCATATTTTTGTTTATTTTTCTCCCCCTCAATATGTTAACATGTTCTTATTTTTCTCCTTCTTTTGGCTTATTAAAGTAAAAAATAATCAAGTGATATATGAGATAATCAAAGGAAGATATAAACACCATAAAAGGGAATTTTATTCATTAATGATAGGTGCAGAACAAGAGACATGCAGGCAAAGACTTTGAAATAGTCCTCATCTTTAAGTAATCAATTAATATGACATTGTAATCGATTACTCTAAAGAGATTTCGATTCTGAATGCATTTAAATCACAAGTAATTGATTAATTCATCACAGTAATTGATTACTCTAGAGAAGTTTTGTCTCTAAGATTGTCTCTAAACTTCAAATAATCGATTAAGACTCATAGTAATCGATTAAAGCAGACAACTATGCAGATTGAACAGTGTTTTTGATCAGAATTTTGAAATTTTAAGCATATGTGATGAATATCCAATTTAAATAAAACATTTTATAGTCAGACACATTGTAAGCATGCTAGCATATATTAGATTCATCAAGAATACCTAGCATTTTCCTAAGATCATAGGATTAATTTCAAGATAAGGGTTTGTTAGATATACCAACCAATAAATGATCAATAGACTTAATTGAACAACTCCCTTTTTTGAATGTGATCTTTAAGGAAAAGAAGGTTGATCTCTATGTGCTTGTGTCCACTCCATTTGCCTTTGAGTAATGATTGACTGATCAATTTCTGTCAAGTGATTCACCTTTTTCCTTCTCATTTTCCTTTATTATTATCTTCACAAGTGACAAATCCTTCATCTTTTAGAGTCAAATTTGTAAGTATGAACATGTCACCTATCAAGTGTCTAGAGCATCTTCTGTCTAAGTACCATAATGATGATTTTGCTCTAAGACACACCTACAAAAATCAAACGAAGTGCCAAAGAAAGGTACTCACTTAATGTTAGGTCCATAGGGATTAGTTATTTTCTTCTTTTCCTTTGGAACCCAAATGTAATCTCCATTAGGCACATGAAACCTTCTAGCATAACACCTATGAAATGTATGACTTTCTTCATGCAGTAATTGCAAGTTATAGATTTTGATGCTCTTTCAAAATGAGTCATTTGATTATGCTTTGTCTTTAAAAAGCCTATTTGATTCTTCTGTTTTGGTGGTACAAACTTTGTATTTCTAAAAGGTTTTGCTCCATGTTTGTAACCCAAACCAGAAGTATCTCCAGTATATTTTTGTATACTCAACATTTTATCTAAAGTGCATTTTCCTTTATAAAGCCTTTTCAAAATATCAACCAAGTAAGAATTTTCTAAAAGCAATTGCATATATTTTTCAGATTGAATCTTTTTGAAATCATCCAATTCTTTTTCTAAAGCTTTGCAATAATCTACATTTGTAGAAGAAGAAGTACACACACATCCATTGGCTTTGTAGCTTGAAAGAAGTTTCTCATTCTCTTCTTTCAATTTACAAAGTTCAGCTTGCTGTTCAGCAAGTTTAGTGATATGCCATTTAAGGTTACCTTTCAGCCTATTGTTGGATTTGCAAGCTTTTGGGCCTCTTCATGCATATCATGGAAAGCATCAAAAAGTTAATCAAGTTCAGAGTCTACTTCTGATTCAGCACTTGAGAGTTCTTGTAACACCCCAAATTTTTACAGTCGATTGATAGTCTGTATTCAAATTATTAGGGTAAAATGTTGATCAGAGGCAGTATAAAAAGATTTGAGAGAAATGACGCAAATGCCCCTGAACAATTTAGAAATGACCAAATACCCCTAGGTATTTTATCAAGATATTTTAAGGAGAAAATTTTATAACTACTTTTGGATGATCAGAACACCCTTAGGGTGATACTTACAGAGATACCTTGAACATTTTTGGAAATGACGATTTTACCCCTAGGAAGAGTGGTAAAATTACCAAAATACCCTTAGGTCAAAAATGACCAAGAGGACTTCAGAAATTTGTGGGAACCTGAATATAGGAC
>PYAF01004212.1:21785-37385 GCA_007407185.1 Glycine tomentella
TCAGGGAAGTATTTTGGCTGAGAAATTAGGTCCTAAGAAGCTTTAGGACTTCAACAATGGAGGTTGGCTCAAGGGAGGAAGAAGAAATGCTATTTCCTCCATTTCTCACGTTCTGGCCCTTTAAAAGCTGATCTGCCGACGTTCCCACGCGTTTCACTTGGGTTCCCACGCGACTCACGTGGGATGGCAGACAGAAATGTCATTTCTAAGCCACTTCCCACGCAACTCGCGTCGTTTCACCACGCGACTCGCGCCATTCATTCGGGCCTTCCACGCGACACGCGTGAATCCCAAATGACTCGCGTGGAGCCCCAGAGAAAACCATGATTTCTGGACCACTTGCCACGCGACTCGCGTGGATCTTCAAGTGACTTGCGTGACATGGCAGAGCCATCTGCCCTATATTACCCATATGGCGCATGTCGCGCCACACCCTAAGTGGGTCGCGCCATATGCCAGAACCATCCATAAACCTGCATTCATACTTAAACTAAGCTTAACATATGCTCACGAATTCAAGCTATTACATTTGGCGTCATAAACGCCAATCCTGGCGCCACCGGCGCCGCACCCTTAGCAGGGTTTTCTGACCTGAATCCCCGCGCTATCGCGCGAGGTTAAACGCCGAAAATAAAAGTCCTTACAAGCACTTTGTGATTTAGGGGCTAGTATAAATTTAATGTCATTGTCTATGTGTAAGTCCCTAGGCATATCTGAACTTAAACCAACTAGAGTGTCCTTACAACTAGCCGATCGGTCTTTAAGAAAACCCTCCGGGGTGATTGAGGATGTTTTAGTAAATGTAGATAAATTTATATTTCCTGCTGATTTTATTGTGTTGGACATGGAGGGTGAAAGTGAAATCCCTCTACTTTTAGGAAGGTCTTTCCTAGCCACTGCTAGAGCTTTAATAAATGTAGAGCAAGGATAGCTTGAGCTGAGATTGAATGATGAATCTGTTGTATTCAATGTATTTGATGCCATGAAACATCCAACTAATGAACATGATTGCTTTAGGCTAGATGTGTTGGATAATGTTATTTGCGCAGGTATTACAACAGGTTTAAAAGCAACTAAAACTGAGGCCCAAGCAGAAATTGCAGCACCAGCCATATATACAAATTATGCAAAAAATTCTGCAGCAGAAAACTCAGTTGCAGCAGCAGCAAATACAGCACATGCAACAAACTTCGCAGCTGTAGAAAATACAGCAGAACCGGTGCTAGAGGAACTAGAGATGAAGGATGATGACATCCCAACTGGAGCACCTAAAGTGGATCTGAAAGAACTACCGGAACATTTGAAATATGTCTTCCTAGGTGAGAATGAAACTTATCCAGTCATCATTAACAAAGGGCTGGAATGGCATGAGGAAGTGAAATTGCTTAAAGTACTCAAGGAACACAAGTTAGCTATTGGTTGGTCTATTTCAGACCTCAAAGGTATAAATCCCTCCTTTTGTACTCATAAAATTCTTATGGAAACTGATGTTAAACCTGTAAGGCAGCCACAAAGAAGGCTCAATCCCACAATGAAAGAAGTGGTAAGAAAAGAGGTTGTTAAGCTTTTGGATGCAGGTATGATATATCCAATTTCAGACACACCTTGGGTGAGTCCAGTACAAACTGTTCCAAAGAAGGAAGGCATGACAGTCATTCAAAATGACAACAATGACTTGATTCCCTCAAGAACCATCACGGGCTGGAGGATGTGTGTGGATTACCGAAGGCTTAGTGATGCAACTAGAAAAGACCATTTTCCACTACCTTTCATGGACCAAATGCTTGAACGCTTGGCTGGTCATGACTACTATTGCTTCCTTGATGGGTACTCTAGGTATAACCAAATCCCAGTAGCACCGGAAGATCAAGAGAAGACAGCCTTTACATGTCCATTCGGGGTGTTTGCCTATAGAAGAATGCCATTTGGATTGTGTAATGCGCCTGCAACCTTCCAGAGATGCATGCTATCTATTTTCTCTGACATGGTAGAAAGAGGGCTTGAGGTATTTATGGATGATTTTTCTATTTTTGGCCCTTGTTTTAATTCATGTTTAACTAATTTAGCCATAGTTCTGAAAAGATGTCAAGAGACTAATTTAGTACTGAACTGGGAAAAATGCCATTTCATGGTAAGGGAAGGCATAGTGCTAGGCCACAAAATATCTGAAATGGGAATAGAGGTAGATAGAGCTAAATCGTTATTAATTGAGAAATTACCTCCTCCTATTAGTGTGAGTGGTGTTCGTAGCTTTTTAGGCCATGCAGGTTTTTACCGAAGATTCATCAAGGATTTCTCTAAAATCTCAAAGCCATTAAGCCAATTGCTGGAGAAAGACATTGAGTTTACATTTGATGATGCTTGTCTTGAAGCATTCAACACCTTGAAACAAAAACTCACCACTGCACCAGTTTTGATTGCTCCGGATTGGAGTTTGCCTTTTGAATTAATGTGTGATGCTAGTGATTATGCAGTAGGTGCTGTTTTAGGACAGCGGAAAGAGAAACACTTGCATGTTATTTATTATGCTAGTAAAATCCTAAATGAGGCACAAGTAAATTATGCCACAACTGAAAAAGAGATGATAGCTGTTGTTTATGCTCTTGATAAGTTTAGATCATACTTAGTAGGGTCAAAAGTAATTGTTTATACTGACCATGCAGCTTTAAAATTTCTGCTGCACAAGCAAGATGCAAAACCACGCTTGCTGCGCTTGATGTTATTGTTGTAGGAATTTGATCTGGAAATAAGAGACAAGGCTGGAGTTGAAAACAAGGTTGCAGACCACTTGTCTAGGATTCAGGAGAAAGACTTGCAAGATGGACCAGAGATTGAAATCAATGAATTGTCCCCTGATGAGCAAGTGCTTGCTGTGCAACTCAGCCCATGGTTTGCTAGCATGGCCAATTACAAAGCTGCTGGAATTATGCCTGAGGAATTCAATTGGCAGCAGCGCAAGAAGTTCTTGCACGATTCAAGAAGGTATTTCTGGGATAACCCTTACTTGTAATTTCAATGCACTGACAATGTTATCCGCAGATGTGTAGCTGAAAGCGACGTGCCAGATATCCTGTGGCACTGTCATTCCTCTAATTATGGAGGACACTTTGGAGCAAACCGGACTGCACACAAAGTGCTACAATGTGGCTACTATTGGCCAACATTATTCAAGGATTCTAAGAACTTTGTGATGCAGTGTGATAGCTGTCAAAGGACAGGTAATGTATCTCGTAGAGATGAGATGCCATTAAACAACATCCAAGAAGTTGAGCTGTTCGATGTATGGGGCATTGATTTCATGGGGCCTTTCCCTAAGTCATTCTCTAACCAATACATCTTGGTTGCTGTAGATTATGTCTCAAAGTGGGTCGAGGCAGCTACTTTACCTACCAATGATGCCAAGGTGGTAGTCTCATTCCTAAGGAAGAACATCTTCACCAGATTTGGGGTGCCAAGAGCAATCATAAGCGATGGAGGAACTCACTTTTGTAACAAGCAGTTTGACAGCTTGTTGGCAAAGTATGGATTCAAGCATAAAGTAGCAACCCCATATCACCCTCAAACAAGTGGCCAGGTAGAGATTTCCAACAGAGAATTAAAGTGAATACTTGAGAAAACTGTTGGAACATCAAGAAAGGATTGGTCTAAGAAGCTGGATGATGCTTTATGGGCATACAGAACTGCATTTAAGACTCCAATAGGTATGTCTCCTTTTCAGCTTGTCTATGGTAAGGCTTGCCATCTTCCTATTGAACTTGAACATAAAGCCATCTGGGCAACCAAGTTTTTAAATTTTGAACTAACAAAAGCTAATGAAAAGAGGTTGCTTCAGTTGAATAAATTAGATGAGTTCAGGTTAGCTGCATATGAGAATGCCAGAATCTATAAGGAGAAGACAAAAAAGTGGCATGATAACCAAATCCGTCCAAAGGAGTTTGTTCCTGGCCAACAAGTGTTGTTATATAATTCTCGCCTGCGACTCTTTCCAGGTAAGTTGAAATCACGTTGGTCTCGACCATTCCTTGTACGAGAAGTCTATCCCTATGGCACAGTGGCAATCTCACCTTTGGATAGTGATCGAGCTTTCAAGGTAAACGGTTATCGACTGAAACATTATTTTGGGGGAGAAGTGGACAGAAATTCAAGTTCTGTTCCACTTAAGGCCACTGAGGATTGAAAGGTAGTAAGCGTCTAGCTTAAGACGTTAAACGAGCAGACTTTTGGTGTAGATAGATATTTTGAGTTCTGTTTTAATTTTGATACCCTTAGGACTGATATTCTGCATAATAAATACTTAGGTCTATACATTAGTAGTAGGAGTCCCAATTCCTTTGCTTAGTTTGCATAAGTCATCATTCATGCATTATTAGAAGTAAAAATTTTAAGCCTGTATAATTCTGATAACTAAATAATGGTAGTCATTTCATTATGATAGCAATAGACATTCCACTGCATATTTCATGCTACTATTAATCTCTTGCATTATTTGATAGTTTAATTCCTTTCTAGATTTTGATAGCCTTAGCATTAGGTTAGTTTTATTCAATTATAGTCATTTTATTAAGCCTATTAACTTTAGTTATGGTGGCAATTAAAAAGCAAAAATTAGAAAGAGGAAGAATTATCAGAAAGAGTGGCGCGACTCGCGCCATGGGTGGCGCTATCAGCGCCGTAAACGCGGCTGGTTCACGCTAATCGCGTGACAACCCCCGCCAACCGCGTGAGATGTTCGAGGACAGAGCTATCTTCTTCATAATTTCACGTTAACCTCATGAAAGTGGCGTGATTAGCGCCATGATTTCGAATCAAATAACTTAAAATTGAAGACTCCGCGCTATCTTCGACCCAGAAGACTGAATTTTGCAGATCCCATGCTACTCGCGTGGATCATGGCACGAACAGTGCCAGTCATTCGAGGCTGAGGGTCCTTTCAATGCCAGATCACGCGGATCGCGTGAGATCCCGCGTGAATCACACGGATAAGACGAAATCAGAGCCCTTCCAGTGCATAATGGCGCGATCCGCGCCAATGTTTGTGCTATCCGCACGGCATCGCGGAATCAGTTTTTATTTTAAACTCTCTCATTCGCGCCCTCACTCCCTCACTCCCCAAAACTGCTCCCCCATTTTCGCCCAGACCCCAGCACCACCATTAACCTTCTCCCTCACTCTCGCCGGAATTCCCTCACCCCCATCAAGCCTCCAAGACCACCCTCATCATTTTAAAAGCCACACATTGCTCTCTCTCTCTCTCTCACCTACATATCTATTCTCACTTTCACTGCACTTATTCGCATTCTCCCTCAGTCTTGGCATTCACATTGCTTCTTTTTCCAATAATGGATGGTGACAAGGTACACTTCTGAACCTTAATTGCTTGGTTATGAATAATGGCACAAATAGGAACAGTAGAAACCCAATGCTCAATGCTTGATTTCTTCACACTCAATTCCGATAACATGCTTGGGGAACCATAGGGTAGGGAACCAACTGTTGTGATCTTGTGATTGATTGCTTGCTATTGTTCATTTGGGAATGTTGGTATGATAGAAATAAGCCTAATGAATTGGACTGCCTTTGTGCCCATTACATGTTTGATGAAATGCCTGAATGGAAATTTGGAGGGTAAAATGGTTGAATCTTGACTAATGGCTGCAATATGCATCAAGCTTTTCAATAAATATGACGGATTGATTTGATCTTAGATATGTATATGTAACTGTTGTGCCTAAATTATGCTTGCAATAGTAACTGAATAAGAGACCATAATGCTGAATAGTGCTAACAAGGTAATTGATACATGGTTTTGGTGTGGTCTACTAACTTTATTGTGGCCATGGTTTTTGTTGATTTTCATGATGGGGCTATGATCATAGTTACTTTGGTATGCATGAATGATTTCAAGATTTGAACTGTGATATGAACTGTATGATTGCTTTGTGGATTAATTGGGTACATTAGGCTTTGCAATTGTTTGATTTGAATTTATGAATTGCAACCTTGAAATATGCATTGCTTAATTCCATAGCTAATGAAATGGCAATACTGCATGAGATGGCTAATTTATGTTGAGTATGAAAATGAACAAAATCTGGGAATAGGGAATTCATGACTAAATTCAAATACAACCATGATGCTTGATCATCGAATTCTGCTTTGAACACACTTGAGGTGCAAATGAAAGAAACATGATTGAATGGATTAATTATGCAACTTGAGCTATTCTTGCACTTGAACCTGAAACACAGAATTGATGGGAACCATGCATATATTTAATTGCTTGACATGAAACATTAGTGTTGTGATTAAACTACACCCAATTTTGATGCTCCTGCACTATGTTTTGCTGTGTGTGTATCATTATGAGTAAATCTGGGAATTGTTGAATTCCAATTGATGATTGAACTGCATGATTGACTAAAATGAGCTTGATGATAATTACAATTTATGCTAAATAAATGTTGGTGCCGAACATGAAATTGTTCTATGACTAATTCTGGTTCAAATCTGGGAATCCCAGTTGACGATTCTGTTGGAATGTACTGTTTATGGTACCTTTTGCTTTCATAGGCAAATAATTACACCTCCAGGTTATAAATGATTGACCAGCCAACACCTGGTGCTCACCATTAAGTTCTGATAGTGTTGTGTTTGATCTGGGTCACTGAAAGCATTTAAATCTGGGAATGGAAAACTCATACTTTGCTTGTAATTAAATTAGATTGAACCAATTGGGTTATGCCTTGTTTCATAGAGATACATTGATACATTTGTGCTGGAACCTTGAATTACTTGAACTGTCAATTGGTGCTGTGACTGAATTTTAATTCTAATTGCTGCTACTCCACTGTTGTGTTTGGATGTTAACCTGAGAATCTGAATTATTGATTGTTTCCATTTCACCACTTTGTGCTTAATCTTACTTGCTGTTGATCTGGCCCAAGGAGGGACACAAATCTGGGAATTGCACTTGCTTAACCATGCATATATATTTGAATTTTTCTGAATTTCAGGGTAAGCAAGTTGCCAAAGGAAAAAAGAAGGCCACAGCAGTAGGAGGAACCAAAAGGGCTAGGGTAGCAGATTTTGATGAGGCTCGCTTCGTCAGCTGAGTGCCAGGAGAAGTTTGATTCCTGGTACCTACATAAGAAGATTATCTCTGAGAAGAAGATTATGTGGGACGTCTTGCCAGAGGGGAACCCAGTTAGAGAGGTCATACTCAGACGTTAGTGGCAGTGCCTTGTCACCTTTCCAGAGCCCAGTTCCAGCATGATTTTGAAAGAATTATTAGCTAATGTTGATCCAGATACAGTATGGAGGACCAGGATGTCTTGGGTCAGAGGTGTACAGGTGTCTTTTGACGACAAAGCTATAGAGTAGCTATTGGACACCCAGTATGATCCGTTTGAGGAATGCGACTTCCTCCAGCTCTTCCTGAGGATGCAGCCCGATGCCTTGACAAAGATGTACAGGGATGACGTTCCCCAGCTAGCCACCACCATCCGCAGGGCCATCACTGGCCTCTATACAACTTAGAAGCCCAAATCTGGGCTAGATTATATACCAGAGAAGCTGCGGAAGCACGACCTGATGGGAGATGCAGCTTTCTGGCATCAGTTCGTGAATCACACAGTCATACCTTCTACTAATATGACTGATGTGAATGTCAAGAGGGTCATCCTGCTTTATACCCTTCGAGGTGATGGTAACCTCCTTATCTCTAACCTCCTTTCTAACCGCATTCTCCATATGATTCAGGATGCTAGCAGCAAATCCTGGTTGGCCCATCCCTCCCTGATTCTACACCTTTGTCGTAAGGCAGGTGTGGAAATTGCTGATGATGAGCCCATCGACGTCCCGATTGCTCCCATTATGGTCTACAAGACCTGTTTGGACGCCATGGGGACGGCAGCTGATGAGCAGGTTCTCCGAGCTTCAAAGCTCAAACTTGAGGAGCTCGCAGCCCGCAGCCCCAGAGACATGCCAGCTCTAGAAGATCCACAGCCAGCCCAGCCAGCAGATGCAGCACCACCAGCACCACCAGTTTCAGATCCTTCTTCCACCACTCTCGGACATGAGCCACTCTACACGGATTCTCCTTCATATATGGCTTTCTAGGAGTTCGTCAGGACCCAGTTGGCTCAGCAGACCAGCATGCTAGGAGCCATATGCAGACATTTAGGCATTCCTCCAATAGAGTATCAGATTCCACCAACACCACCAGCAGCTACAGTTGCAGCTTCAGACCCTCCTACACCAGCAGATATCACACCTCCAGCCACAGAGACCTCTCTTGCTCCCTCAGATGCAGATGCAGCAGTGACCGAGCCACCCATTCCTGAGCATACATCCACAGAGGCTGCAGTCATTGTAGAGAGGAGAGAGGAGAGAGGAGAGAGGGAGAGGAGTGATCAGGACACATTTTTATTTTCTGTGTTATGTTTATTGTTTCTGGTTTTTGGTTTTATTTTGGATTTTGCACTTTGACATTACATTACATTCTGCACATTTACATTACTGCATTTATATATATAGTACAGTTTCACTTGATTCATGTTTGCAAATAAAAGCTGTTTAGATCAATGTTTGAGTTGAATGCGATTTTCCAAATAATGCTGAAATTTTTCCAAAGCGCTGTGACCTTATTTGTGGTTGTTGGGGACAGCAACATATAAATCTGGGAATGGTCGTTATGCATTATTTCGCAAATCACAATCAAGAAACAAATGACGTCTAACATAATTTTGAAAAAAAAATTTCAAAAATAAGCAGCACATCAAATTTTTCAGAATCAAAAGTGAATGGACACAGTGATGGATAAGATTTCTTTGATAAAAGCTTGATGAAATGAGACATAACATGAACTGCATGATGCATGAATGGAATTTGATTGTTGGTATGAGAAATGCATGTTGAAGTTGAAATGATGCTTGAAATGCAGGCAGCTGAGGTTGACTTGAGTTCTAACACCTGTAAGGATTTGAGCCAAACAACGGTAAAATTTCTTCCGAGAGACTCCAATTTCATTGTACTCTAGAATTTGAATTGTTTCTCTGGATGCAGGTGTGACTTGATATGATTAAGGCATATTTTTCTTCTAAAAACCAGGGCCAAATTGACTCACCAATCAACTATTTCCATTTGCACCTCATTTGAGCCTGAGCCTTTCATTTCAAATGACCCAAATCAAAGCCACATCCAATTGACTAACCCCTGAGGCTAGAAAAGGTCTGATATAAGTCCATGACACAGAAAAACAGGGAATTATCCATCAAGTTTTGAAGGAACACAAATGAATCTAATTGGTTGTGAAGAACAAGAATAAACGAGCATGAGCCAAGTTGGAAAACAATAAGCCCTGGAGATTTGAGAAGCTGCAGTAATTGTTTTAAAATTGTTTATGTTACTCTAATTTTAATTGTTTTTTAAAAAAAAATCCAAAACCAAAAAGAAGTTTATTGTTCTGTTTTAATTTGAATAAATGGTTGAATAAAGTACCAGGTTTTGAAAAGAGAATGACAAAGAGCATGGAAGACCACAAGGATTGGACTTAAAGGACTGGATTTAGCCTCTTTCAAGCTACTTATCCAAAGAATTTCCTACCCTTAGCCCAACCACGTTACAAACCTGAAAGACCTTTTGATCAAGTCGCGTTTGCAGCTGTTGAGAATATTTTCAAGCTTATGGTAGTACTGTGACTTTGTTGAGTAAGAGAGCAATCATAGCCTGAGATACTTGAGTGAATGAGTGATTAAACACAATTCTGTGAGGAATACTCAAGTTGCTCTCATTAATTGACAACATTGAAAGTACCATGGAAAGCTTTGATCTGAATTTGATCATACACAGCATGAGGATTTTAGGATTGTGACTTGTGGATTGTGTTTGATTACTGGTTCTTGCTTAGTCTTGAATTCTTTCTATTGCTAGGGACAACAACTTTCAAATCTGGGAATTGTTTGATGTGTTGCAAACACATCTTAGTTTTAGGCTAGTTTTAGGATTTAATTTAATCAAATAGTTAGGAATTAGAATAGAATTAGTTAGTTTATTATTATTATTGTCTTTAAACTCAATTCATTACCATATGTGCAACTTCAGGTCAAAAAGAGGAGAATCAAGGCAAAAGAAAGAAGAAAGGTATCATCCATTATTCATCTATTAACCATATTTCATCCTTCTAACCTCTGGAATTCAAGAATCAAGGCTAGGGTTTCAGCACAGTCATGAATTATTCTACAGCTTTGATGTTCTTGAGGCCTATGGCAGGCTAAATCTTGTATTGTGGGAAGGCCATGAACTAATGTAAACTCCTCTGTAATTTGACTGGTATTGAATAATAATGTTTTAATTGTTTTATTCTATTCTATGCTTATTTTTCATTCTTATTTGGAATTGATCACTTCAATTAAGTACCTAGGGTTAGGATTCGCAATGGGCACGTTGGAATTCTAATGTCTGACCTGTTTAGAATAACAGTTGTTCATCACCTAGGGATAGGGATGCGTGGCTGTAGAAATTATAATATGGTCTTTTAAATGCTTAAACTGATAGATTTCACTAAGGAATTAGGTTTTCGATTCAGGTTAAAGGGTTAATTCACTAAGGGATTAGGGATTAACTAATCTAGAAAACACTTATTTTCTGAACAATTATAACAAGAAACCCTTATGATATATTCTCTAAATGCTTAGTTTGACAGGATCGCTAAGGGATTATGATTCTCGATCGAATTAAAGGGATAAGTCGCTAATAAATTAGGATTTACGAAATTAGGAGAGATTTATCATTTGTGTGCATTAAATTAATAAACCAGTCAAGTGAAGGAGGTAGGAATCAGAGGGGATTGCGCTTGACCACAATTGTTTTTCCATTGGTAACTTCTCAATTTAATTTACTGTTTACTTTAATTTCTGTTTTACTCAACCAATCAATCAAACCAATTTCTTTCAACATTTTCTGTTTTTACTTTCAAGCACATTGATTCCTTATTACTGTGAATTTCACCCCAATCCCTGTGGAGAACGATACTCACTTACCTATTTTATTACTTGAAACGATCGGTGCACTTATCGTAGTGTGCGGGATTCGCAACAGTCACTGTGTATGGCTCTGATTTGGGCAACTGAAATGAAAGGCTCGGGCTTAAATGGGTAGCAAATGGAAAAGAATTGAGGGTAAGTCAATTTGGCCTTGGTTTTCAGAAGAAGAAACTGCCTTAATCATATCATTCAGACCTACATCCAGAGAAACAATTCAAGTTCTAGAGTACTATGAAATTGGAGTCTCTCAGAAAAAATTTATCACTATTTGGCTCAAACCTCACAGGTGTTAGACTCAAGTCAATCTCTGCTGACTTCATATCAAGCATCATTTCAACTTCAACATGTATATCACATACCAACAATCACAATTCCATTCATGTGTTATGCAGTTCATGCTATGTTTCATTTCACACAAGCTTTCATCAGAGATATTCTATCGATTACTGTGTCCATCATCTTTTATTCTGAAAAATCTGATATGCTTCTAACATTTATTTATTTTTTCTGAAATTTTCTACTATTTTCTGTTAGACGTCATTTGTTTCTTGACTGTGATTTACTAAATAATGCGTATGCGCGTCCATTCCCAGATTTAGAAAATTGCTATCCCCAGCAATAACTAACAAGGTCGCAGCGCTTATGGAAATATTTCATCACTGCAGCATTATTTGTGAAATCGCAACCAAAGCAAAACATTAATCTAAACATATCATTATTGTAACACCCTCAGATTTCAATATATCTGTGCATTTTCTGGTAAATTTGCATTTCTAAATAAATGACATAAATACCCCTGGACACTTTTGAAAATGACCAAAATGTCCTTGAACAATTTCACAAATGACAGTTAGGTCCCTAGGATAAAAGACTAAAATGCCCCTGAACATTTACCCAAATGACCAAAATATCCTTTTAACTCTGATAAAGCCAGAAAACCTCAGTAAGGTTATGGAAGCCTGACAAAAGTCTAGTATGCTCCTAAATAGAAAATTAGTAACATTTTTAGTAAAGAAAACTATGAAATAGAATTTTTAGAAATTTTGAAAGATAACTCAAAAAGAATGGAATACAGACTAATCTGAGTTTGACAAAAACACAAGAACAGGAAAGATTCAATCTAGAGAATTTTCTTTTAATTATGGAAGAAATGGATTCTTAAAAATAAGTAGTCTAGATATTTTTCTAATTAAAAATAAAATAAACCAATAGGAAATTAGATAAAACTATTGAAAACAAAAAGGTGATGTCTTAAAATGTTACAAATTTTATATTAATTTCTAACTAATTCTAGAATTTTATTTAAAGATCAAGTTGAGATAGGATTTCATAAATTATGTAAATAAGTTTCTAATAAGTTTATTTAATTTCAAAGACATAAATTGAGAAATTAAAACCTTAAAAACCTTTAAACTATAATTAGTTACATGAACCAATTTAATTGAAACATTTTGTTTCAAATACCAAGCTTGGACCGTGCACTAAGGAAAGAAGGGAGAATGCTTTGGAAAAGTCTTGGAAAAGTCAAGAATAACTACTTGAAGTGTTGAAAAGTCCAAACTTCATTTTAATTGGTTTATGCAAAGGTTGAAAAGTCTAACTTCATTCTAATTGGTTCTACATAAGACTTTAAGCCAACAAATAATAACCAAGGAGAAAACAACCGTATGGACCAACTCCAAATTGAAAGAGCACGTGAGGAATGAGGAAGCCAAGCTAGAGGCCGGTGGAAGATTCAAGATTACATACACTTGGAAGCAAATAATTCCTTGGCCAATAAGGAGCAAGCATATGTAAAGGATGGAATGATAACTTAAGTGAGATATTTTTTAACAAAGCCAAAAGGATAATACCTTTATATAAATGAAGTGGGACCATGTAGATGGGCTGAAGAACAAAAAAGTGAACATGCAAAGCCTTGTAGTTTTCAAAGCAAAACATTTTCAAAAACAAGTTAAAGTGGTCGTGCAACTACACCTTCTCCCTTTAGCTTTCTATCACTTTTAGCCATGTTTCTTTCACTCAAATAAAAACTAAACCAAAGGCCCACACCTTAAGTAAGTTCACGTGGAGAAAGCTAGGAGTTTAAGGTCAAGTTGCTAAATTCAAGCAAGGAAAAGCAAAGGTAAGGGAAGTAATTTAATAGACATGGATTAGATGATTGATAGGTTAATTTAACACCCATTTAATTAAATTTAAAGCTATGTTATTTCTTATTTTATAACACTTTAAGTTTGGCATATCAAGTGTTTGATTAAAATTCTCAATGAAATAGAATAGTATATGGACTTAACCTTAAACATCTTAAATAATAATTAACTTAACTTAATTAAGTGGCTGACCAAAATGCTTAATACTACTTTGTGGCCATAGGTTACTTTGTTGTATTAGGTTGCTGTAAGATATTTTACTAGGTTACTGTAAATTGATTTAATGTTGTTGTATGTTGTTGCTTAATTTATTATGTTGCTGTTATGGTTGTAATTATAACTGAATGATGTTGTATGCTGTTACTGTATTTAATTAAATTGTATGTTGTTGTTGCTGTATTTAATTAAGTTGTTGATGTAAGCTGTATGACATATGCTGTTATGTTGCTATTGTATATGTCGCTGTATATTTAGTTGCTGTATATTTTAATTAGTGCGGTATATTTTATTTAGTTGCTGTATATTTTATTTGGTTGCCGTATATTTAATTAGGTTACTATATTTAAGGTTGTTGTATAATATTAATTTGTTGTATGCTGTTGTATACTCTATAATACGGTATTTAATAGGTTGTTGTATGCTGCTATGTATTTTATGATGCTGTATTTAATTAGGTGGCTGTATATTATTTTATTTATGTTGCTGTATGATATTCTAACATTCACTTGATGTTGAGCTATGATAAAGATTCATATTATATATATATATATATATTCTCTTAAGATTATTTCTTTCAGAAAATTGTGGGCACTGATAATTGTGAGATTGATGGATGATTAAAAAATGTTATAGTGCCAAGTTATGAGACTTTGAGAAGTAAGTGATGAAAGGAATTGAAAGATAAAATCAAATCATGCATCATTCACATTTGACCCTCAGAGTGGAGGGAGGTTCCACTAGAGTGGGTGGAACTATTTGATTATACCCCTCAGAGTGGAGGGAGGTTTCACTAGAGTGGGTGAAACTATTTGAATTATGGTACCCTGTGGTGATAATCTGAGATCTCAGTCATGCATCATTTAACAAAGAAATCATGCATCATTTTCCATATATCTGTTTCTGTTTATAAATGATGATTTATTCGTTAATTATCTGTGATGACTTCTGTCGATTATCTAATCATGTTTATTAAATACTTACCCGAGTTGTGTCTGTGGTTTGACACCTGTGATGATCCCAATTTATTTGGGTGAGCAGAAGAACAGTGAGCTGAGGAAAGCATTAAGGAAGAAGCTGGACGTTCTGTGTGCTGTTGGATGACTGTATGCTTTATTTGTGATTTTTTGTTTGTCTGTATTTGATACTATGCTATGCTGTATGTACATGATGTTTAAACAGACTATTTGGGACTGTGTTGTATCCGGACTGTATCTTAAATTATATTTGAACCATATATTTTGACAATTTTGTGAACGCGTTAGAAAAATAAATTATTACGTATAATTAATTTTACGCAAACAAAATTACGTAGAAAATTTTTTCTGTAAAATCAACAAGCGTAATCAATTAAATACGAATAAGAAACGTAGTCGTTATAATTATGCCCAAAATGGAATCAGAAAACAGTACTATATATGCAGAAATATGAAAAATGTACAGAATGTCAAAGTGCAGAATTTAAAACAAAGAAAGAAAACAAAGAAAATAAAAGTAGTCCTATCACTCCTCTCCCTCTCTCATCTCATCTACAGCCTCAGCCTCAGCTTCAGTAGCTTGAGGAGGCTCAAGAATGGCTGCATCAATTTCTGTAGCGGCTGAGGGACCAGGAGGAGTGGTAGCTGGTGCAGGTGGTGTCACTGGTGTCTGGTAATCACTGGGGGAGACTCCGCACTGCCTGCATAATGCCTCTAGCATGCGAGTCTGCAGTGTCATCTGAGTGCGGATAAACTCCTGTAGAGCTAGATAGCTGGGAGAGTCTTCATATAGCAGCTCATGTCCGGGAGCTCGGTCAGTGAGAGGAGCAGATGATACTGGCTCTGGTGGCTGGGGCTCCTTCTGTGGTGGTGCATTGCGAGGACTGCGTGTAACACCCCATAGGCCTCCGACGTGTTATCATTAATAATATCAGTTTAACGCTTAAAACATAGTTTATAAAACTTAGCGGAAGCACAAAATCGCTTTTCTTGATACATTATGTATAGAATAACACAAACCACTGAAAAGCCATACACACAGCACATAATACAAACCCCTGCTGATCCAGTTTATTATAACATAAACCATAAAGACAGATAACTAACAGAGTTAGGCAGATTCATCAATTATACACAGCTATACTCAGGGGAACAGGTCTCATATACATAGCATAAATAGTTCTGTACAACTATACATCAAGGCTCACACCACAT
>PYAF01004213.1:17550-29684 GCA_007407185.1 Glycine tomentella
GCCCACCATGTGTTTGACACATTGTTCAAAGAAATGAAATATGTTTAAGAGTTGCTTGTTGGAATAAGTGTTTGAATCTTTGTGAAGTATGACTTATATACAAGAAGTTGTTGGATTTGGATTATATTTGCATGGTTGAGTGCTTTAGTAAAAGTTATGTATTATTTTCTGTGTTGTTGAGTGTTTCTATGAAAGCACATCATGTGTTCGATGAAATGCTTCTAAGAGATAAAGCTTGTTAAATGAATGATTATTTAAAGAAGTAACTTGAACTCAGATTAATGAGTGATTGCTTGAATGAATAACTTGAAATTAGCTTGATGGGTGAATGTTTAAGTAACTTGAATCTTTATGTATTATGACTATCTTTAAGAAAATGGTTGATTTGAATTGTAATTACATAATGGAATGTTTCATTGAAGTTTATGAGTTTATATGTTGTTAAAAGTGTGCTATAAATATTTGAGCATGCCTATCAAATTTTATGCTAACAGTATGTTGAAAGTTTACAGTATAAGCATATGAGAATATGAGATATAAATTTATGTTGAAGAGTAAATATGAGATAAAAAAAAAGAATCATTCATGCATGTTTCATATGCATATGCCTGGCGGGGGCTAGTCCGTGTGATTTACCTCAAGAGGAGGTGTGTCAGATAGTTAGAGGAACTGAGTACGAGCATTCAGACAATGAGGAGTCTGAGCTGGGGGGTGCTTCGGCAGTGAGGAACTCACGCCACCCATGATGATCACATGTAGTGTGGGTGACTTTCCTGTGAACCACTGTGGCACCCTGACTGATCGTGCAAGTTCTGGACCAGTGATTGGGACTATCTTGACTATGGTACCAATTGATGAGAATTTGAGAGAGATTCATACATCATATAAAGAAGATGAGCATGCATCGCATGATGAGTATGCTGTATGATTATATGTATGCTGTATATACTGTGTGACTTGAACTATGTTTATCGTAAACTTACCCTATATTTTGTGTCTGTGGTTGACACCTACGATGACCTCAATTTATTTGGACGAGCAGAGGAACAGTAAAAGCATAGCAAGCAGATGGATTTTGTGGAAGATGTTGGAAAGCTATTTTGATGCAGATATTATGATATTTATTTTGGTGATATGTATTATGTAATAGAACTAAGAAACAGTCTGTATTTTATTAGTTTGGACTGTATTATGGATTGAATTTAATTATTATGGACTTTGAACGAACACGATTACAATATTGATGATTAGTACCTTTCGTATGAATTATTCTAAGCAAGAAGAAAAGAATTTTTCGTGAAATTGTAACCAAGATAGTTCTAAAGCAAGTGGAAAAGAAATTTCATTCAAAATCAATAAAATACAAGATGGTAAAATGAGGTGTTACAGGTCCTATAATTTTTACTTATCACATTGAAAAGGTTTTCCCAGCTTATAGAGCAGCGCTTCAAATGGAGGAACATGGAGAATCCGGCTCATAATGAGAATCAAGGAATGTTGCACAAATGGAAGCCAATCCGGACATATAGTTGCAAGGCAATAAGTCCAGTTGAGACTTCATCCACGCCGCTAAATCAAATGATAGACCCATGGGAAACGATAAAATTTGATTCCCACCCAATAATGGTGAAAGCATAACAATTGCAAATCAAGATCCTAATATGATGGGTGCAGAGCATAAGAAGGCAACCTCATCAATATAGAATGCAGCATCATCAATATAGAATGTGAGATTCACCAACAGGGAAGCCAGGTTGACATATGCGCAATATCACTTTATGAGGGTGGATCTTGTCTCACGAGCGGCAACACATATTAGATTAAGCAAAAGCTAAGTCTTCTCCCCCCGTTTCTAATATGAAGCGTCATAAATCATTCTTTATAGTATTTTTATAATAATATATGTATGAAATATTATTATTTTTGCATGTCAAATAATGAAGGGAAACTATCGTAACGGCCCTCCAGGATAAAAATGGTTAAGTTGCAAGAATTGAATCTTGAGGGTAAAGCCCAAGAGAGGGTTAAAAACTCAAGAATTGAATATCCTCCTCAACCTCGATTCAGGGATAATTGCTAGCACAGCTTGGCAGGTCAGAGTGCTGACCAACCAAGCTGGGGGGGCATCTGTTACGGTAATTTTCCTTGGCCCAAGATAAAAGGCTCATTTATCTTATTAATTCAAATATTCAAACTTCTCAACAACTCAATATATTAACCATCAAAGGATAGAAGATATAACAAATATCACAACAGAAAGATATAACAAATATTATAACCGCCACTTCTCAGTTATTCAGATAACCGAATATCCCGGCCAAAGATAGTGGGCTTCAACCACCACTCCACCAGACTTCAGGTTAGTATCCTATAAATAGAGTATCCCCCATGGAGAAAGGTACACACACATTCTGACTCTCTCTTTTCCATTCACACAGCACACACCACTCGTGTTGTGTATTCCTGTAGTGATCTTCTTCTTCTTTGAGGTGCTTCAACACCATAAGCATCTTGAGAGAGAGCCTGATCTCATATTAATTATACAACAATCCTTGTTGGACATTTCTGTTCACCACGAGCAGAACAGAGGTCGAGTTTGTAAAGACATCTCAAGGCTGACTTCTATAAAATTAATTTTTTGGACAAAATTTTAATGTGTAAAATGTACCCTCTAATTTAGTGATCGGCCCATAAATTTTTTTAGTCGGAACCAAAAATTTATAATATTTCATAGAAAAACGTATTACTTATTTTTACAAAATACATAGTATTATGATAAAAAAAATTAAAAAAATACTTAAGTTTTTATCTATTACAATTGACTTCTATGTATTTTTTTTATTTTAAAAATGTTGTATGATTTTCTTATGGTTAACATTGTAAAATATTAAGAATATACGTGATCAAATTAGTATTAATTTATTTTCTCTTTTATCTCTCGTAACTTTTTAGAAAAATTATCTTGAGGATAATACTATTTTTATAGGGACAAAATAAAAATTATTAAATATATTTAAATATAAAAATTTATTTGTGGGAACAAATGCCCCAAAGAGGTTACACGAGATAGGGATGGAAATGGGTCAGGTCGCCTATCAGGGGCCTTTGACCTGATCTATTTAAGGTCTGGTCTGGCCTAACTTGTTTATTATAAAGGTCAGGCTAAAACTTTTTGAAAAGTCTGTTTAATTAAAAATGTCATACTCAAGCTTTAAAAAAAGTATGTTAGACCTATCAGGCTGGCCTAACAAATGTAGGTAACAATTTGGTGAAAAAGCTAAAATCCAAAAGTTTCTTCATCATCCTGGATCAGCTCTTCATCATTCTTGATCAGCTCCCCCTGTATCCAACAATCTCCCTCTGTATCCAACAATATCCCCCTTTTTGGCTTTGATCATGCCAAATACCAATTGATCATTTGTTATCCTTTAAGCACATGAGGCAAGATGAATAGTTGGAAGGAAGTTTCATTCTTATCCTGAAATTATCTCAGAGCCTTTTGCTAACATCAAGTGTTAAGAATCATTGCATAAACACAACCATTTTCTTTTAATTGCTCCCCTTATCTTGTATAATATGTTCAATTTAATTATATATTTCTCTCCCCCCTATTTGGTATATTAAAGACAAAAATATAATATGAAAAGCAGGTAGGGAAGAAAGAAAATTTTATTGAATGGAAAAAGTAAAACACATATACTAGAAAAAAATAATCAATATAGGAAAACAGAGCAATACAACAAAACATGAACAGAAGATCTCGTAATCTAGAGCCTATTAAAGTCATCTAAGACCAGCCTAGCTTCAATGTTCTCTACTCTAGATTTGATTTCTTCCATTGTAGAGTTGGTTTCTGCCCTATGCTCATGATGTAGGGTCAGATGAGCATCCATATTTTGAATCATAAGGGATTCAACAGGAGAATATGGCTGTTGTGTAGCCCCTTTATCAGCTTCTTTAGCCCCTTCTTTAGCACCTCCTGTACCTTCAGCTTGAGGTTACTGACCAACCATATGCCATCCATGGGGTGTCTTGATCAATCCAAGCTTAGTCAGATGCTTCTCCTTGATGAGATTGGTGATGTCAGTTGTGTTGTCAACCCCCTTATTTGATACATCAATTTGGAAGTAGTCAATGAACCTGGATATAAGGACAGCATAAGGAAAATTATAGCTAATGAGCCTAGTGGCTTTCACCATAGTTTCCAAAAAGACCATGATCCAATTGATTTGTGTGGAGGTCTTCATGCCATAGACCAGCTACAAATCATCATCTGTGATTTGAGCATGGTTGGTAGACCTAGGGGTAAGGATATAGGTTATTATGTAGTGGAGTAACCTATCTTCCCCAGTCAAATTTCCCACACCAAGTCTAGTCTTCAACCTAGCATAGGGGTCAATCAGCATTCCTCTATAAGTTTCAATTTTATTATAGCCCCCTATCTCTTCATCAAATCTCCTCACACCTTCAGAGGAAATTCCAGCAACAACCAGCCATACTTCTTCATCTATCACCATGGGTACTCCTTTCACTTGGGAACGAATTACCCCATCCATACTGGCCTTTGCACAGGTGTAGAACACCTTTACTAGTTCAGGGTAAAAAGTACCCTTGAGTCCAAGTAACTTTTTCAACCCTTAAATCTCCAGCAAGTCAGGGAATTGAAACCCCTCCTTAATGAACCAAGAAAGGTCCAGATATTTGGGTGGCATCACCAGCTTAGTAGTATTGAACTGCGTGTAGTTCAACTTATGTTTTTCTTCAATAAACCAGAGATTCAATCTGTTCTCAACAGAAGCAAATGATTCTCCAGTCTTTCTTTGATGTTGACATGGTAGTTTTGGGTGAAAGAGATTGATTGGTAGTGTTTAGGATAGAGAGAATGAAGGAGAAAACTCAGTTTTCACAGAGTATATGAGTTTGATAGGTATGAATTTTTATCTCCTATGAAGGCTATATTTATAGAGTGATTCAGAGTTCAAATTTGAATTTTGAATGGTATAACACCTATCTCGTGTTCCCATATCCTTAACATACTCATTTACAAGTTTGAATTTTGAATTTAAATTGAGATATGGTAGTTTAGATTTCAAAAAAATCTACAGAAGTTGCAGTAACACCATACATTATTGATTATATAAGCTCTGAAACCGATTAATTCGAGCTTAACAGAGGCTATTCAACATGGTGTAATCGATTACTCTAGGAGATTCAATCCAGAATAACACTATGTAATTGATTATCATATGTTGTAATTGATTATCACATAGAGATTTTATTACATAGTATGCAGTGAATGGTACGTAATTGATTAATCGATTGATGTAATCGATTACTCTAGAGAGAATTTTGGTCTAGAATAGGCTATGAGTCACCAGTAATCGATTAATTTGTTGTGTAATCGACTACACCAGAGAGTTTTAAAGCTGAGATTTTTATGGACCGTAATCGATTAAACCGAGGTTGTAATCGATTAACTAAGCCAGAAAATAACTTTTAGACAAGGTTCAAGCATCAAATAATCGATTATCCCATGCTGTAATCGATTATTCCATAGCATTATGAAGACAATTTAGTGATTATGCAGTACATTTGATTACGCATTGATCTGTTTCTACTTATTTCAAAATTCATCACATAGAGAGGGAATTCATATCACAAGCTAACATATATTTGCTTCATCAAGTATTCCTAGCATGTTTCTAAGTGCATAAAACCTATCTCTTGCCAAGGGTTTAGTAAATATGTCAGCCAATTGATTAAGAGTATCAACAAATTCAATTGAACAATTACCCTTTTGGATATGATCCCTGAGGAAGTGATGCCTTATCTCAATGTGTTTGGTCCTTGAGTGTATGATTAGATTCTTGGATAGGTTTATGGCACTGGTGTTGTCACATAGCAGGGGTATTTCCTTTAAATCAACATCAAAATCTTGTAGTTGTTGCTTCATCCATAGACTTTGAGCACAACAACTTCCACCTGATATGTACTTTGCTTCAGCAGTGAATAAAGCTACACAAGATTGCTTCTTATATTGAGATTATTGAGCTGCCTAATAGGTGGCATGTTTCACTAGTACTCCTCCTATCCAATTTTCACCCTGCAAAATTAGAATCAGAATATCCAACCAAGATAAGAAAAACACCTTTAGGATAACAAGTCCCACTTTTGGTGTAGACTTGAGATATTTGAAGACCCTTTTGACTGTAGTAAGGTTAGACTCCTTAGGATTTGCTTGATATCTAGCACGCAAGCACACACTTTGCTTTATATCAAGTCTGCTTGCAGTCAAATACAACAAGGATCCAATCATTCCTCTATATTTTGACTCATCAACACTCTTTCCTATTTCATCTGTGTCAAGATAAGTTGATGTAGCCATTGGAGTTGCAACATCCTTGCTCTTCTCCATTTCAAACTTCTTGATCATTTCCAAGCAGTACTTGGTTTGACTTAGAAATGTTTCATTCTTCATTTGCTTGATTTGAAGACCAAGGAAGAAGGTTAGTTCTCCCATCATGGACATTTAAAACTCACTCTTCATTGAGATAGAAAATTCTATGCAAATAGATTGAGTAGTTGAACCAAATATAATATCATCAACATAGATTTGAACTAAAAAGATATTATTGCCTTTCTTTTTTATGAACAAGGTTTTGTCCACTTGTCCTCTTATGAAAGATTGACTGAGCAAGAAGCTACTCAATCTCTCATATCAAGACCTTGGAGCTTGTTTCAAACCATAAAGAGCTTTTCTCAATTTATAAACATGGTTAGGATGTTTGAAATCAATGAAGCCAGGAGGTTGTTCAACATATACTTCCTTATCAATTAATCCATTTAGAAAAGTGCTTTTGACATCCGTTTTAAAAAACTTAAAATCTTTTAAACATGCATATGCAAGTAATAACCTAATGGCCTCTAACCTAGCTACAGGAGCATAGGTTTCATCATAGTCTATGCCTTCCTCTTGGTTGTAGCCTTTAGCAACCAATCTAGCCTTGTTCTTAACTATGATGCCTATTTCATCAAGCTTGTTTCAAAAAACTCACTTGGTGCCAATAGATTTGTGAGAAGAGGGTCTAGGGACAAGTTCCCACACCTCATTTCTCTTTAATTGATTCAGTTCATCATGCATGGCGATTAACCAATGTTCATCAAGCAAAGCTTGGTCAATGCTTTTTGGTTCAATCTGTGATACAAAAGCCATAGTACAACAAAGAATTCTTAAAGAAGATCTGGTAGAAACTCCCTTGGAAACTTCCCCAATTATATTGTCATGGGAAAGGTTTCTTGAAGTTCTCCATTCCATGGACTTTTGGATAAACGGGAGCAGCTAGTCCAACTTCTTGAGCTGTCGAGATATTGAACAACGAACATTTGAGCAAGCTACCTTGCCTCGCCCTGAGATGAGAGGGAAGGTCGATGTGTTGATGGTTCCTTTTTCTTTATTTGATTTTGCCTCTTCCTTTTCTTTTGATCCATCTAGCTGTATGAATTCTTCAATTGGACCTGCATCAACATCACACTTTTCATCCTCTTTGGAGGAGTTAGTCTCATCACATACTACATGAACAGATTCCTCTACACATAATGTTCTTTTGTTAAAGACTCTATAAGCTTTGCTTTGCAAAGAGTAACCAAGAAAAATACCTTCATCAGCTTTAGCATCAAATTTTCCAAGAGAATCTTTACCATTATTTAAAATGAAACACTTGCAGCCAAATTCTCTTAAGTGAGATATGTTTGGCTTCCTTCATTTGTATAGTTCATAAGGGATTTTCTTCAAAAGAGGCCTTATGAGTAACCTATTCAAAGTGTAACAAACAGTACTCACTGCATTAGCCCAAAAATGTTTAGGCAAATTTGTTTCATTAAGAAGGGTTCTTGCTCCTTCTTCAAGGGATCTGTTTTTCCTCTCTACAACACCATTTTGTTAGGGTGTTCTTGGAGCTGAAAAATCGTGGTTGATTCCAAGTTCTTCACAAAACTTTTCAAAATACTCATTTTGGAATTCACCACCATGATCACTTCTTATTGAAACAATGTTGCATGCTTTTTCATTTGAATGATCTTGGCTAATTTTCTAAATGTTGTGAATGCATCACTCTTGGATCTTATAAACAAAGTCCATGTATATCTAGAGTAATCATCAATAATAACAAGACCATAGAAGTTACCCCCTAAACTTATGGTTCTAGAAGGACCAAATAAATCCATATGAAGCAATGCAAGGGGTCTAGAGGTGGAAACAACATTTTTACTTTGAAAAGACATCTTAGATTGTTTCCCTTTTTGACAAGCATCACATATTTTGTCCTTCTCAAACTTAAGCCTAGGTAAACCAATGACTAAGTCCTTTCTTATAAGCTTGTTCATATGATGAATGTTTATGTGACTAACTCTCCTATGCCATAGCAGGGTATCATTTACTTCATTTACAAGACAACTAGTTTTATGAATAAATGCATGCTCAATGGAGAGAACATATATGTTACCCTTTCTCTTACCAACATGGATAACCTCACCATTTTGACCATCACATCTTAAGCAACAATTGTCATTGAATGAGACTTTGAGACCATTGTTGCATAGTTCGCTTATGCTTAGGAGGTTGTGCTTCAAACCTTCTACATAAAGCACATTCTTTATTTTTGTTTTGAAGCTATCTCCTATATTTCCTTCTCTAATGATCTTTCCTTTATTATTATCACCATAAGTAACGTATCCTCCATCTTTGAGAATCAAATTTGAGACCATGGACATGTCACCTGTCATGTGCCTAGATCAACCACTGTCATGGTACCATAGTGATGATTTTGCTCTTAAACACACCTCGGATTCCACTCTTAAGAATCCTTCATCATCACTTATTGTAGATGTGAAACATACATTTGCTTCTTCATTCTCACTTGTTGATTCGGAGGTTGTTGAATCATTGTCTTCCCACGCTATGTATGCCTTCTTTGGCTTCCCCTCCTTTCTAGTCTTCCTCTCACCTTGATGCTTCTTCAAAAAGATTGGACATTCAAATTTAATGTGTCCAGGTTTACCACATTCGAAGCAAGTGAAGTTGGTGGAGTTGTTGTCATTTTTTCTGTTATATTTTGACAGCTTTTTGTTCTTGTTTCTTCTCATGAACTTGCTAAATTTCTTCACTATTAGGTTCATATGTTCATAACTTTAATCTTCACTTGAGTCTTCTTCCTTTGCCACATGAGTTGATGCAGTTTTCAAGGCTATACTCTTGTGTTTCTTCTCTGGATACACTGCATGTGTTAGTTGTGACATTTAAAGTTCATACTCAAGAAGCTTACCAAAAAGTGCAGCCATGGACATCTTGGATAGATTTTTTGATTCCTTGATTGCTGTAACTTTTGGTTGCCATGGTCTTGTGAGACACTTCAATATTTTGATGTTAAATTCTTCATCATCAAAGATCCTCCCAAAACCAAGAAGATGGTTGACAATCTGAGTGAATCTTGTTGGCAACTGAGAAATATTTTCTGTGTTGCTCATCTTGAACATTTTATATTCATAAGGTATGCTTCCTTGATATTCTCACTTCATTTGTTCCTTCATGAGTTACTTCTAACATCTCCTACATTTCTTTTGCGTTTTTGCACCTAACAATTCTAAAGAATTCGTTAGAAGAAAGAGCAGATGTAATCATGTTTTTAGCTTTAAAATCATACTGCACAACTCTTTTTTTTGCTTCTATCATCTCATCCCACTCCTTGGGAATTCTTTCATTATCAACAACTTTTGTAGGGATCAAAGGACCCTTTCTCAATAGCATTCCAAGCACCTAGGTCATTTGATTGAATAAAGATTTGCATACGACTTTTCCAAAAACTAAAATGCTTTCCTTCAAACATCGGGGGATGTTTGAGGGAGGCACCCTCTTTGAAGGTTATATGTGTGGTATTCATTTTTTTTTAAAAGATAGTGATCTTGATTAACTTTCAAGAACCAGCTCTTGATATCAATTGAAAACAATATGAATACACTCAAATACCAAGAGGGGGGAATTAGTATAAACTTGACCTTTTAATACTTTTAAGAAATTAGAGTTTAAGGATCTTTATCACTTTTAAAACCAATAAGACTTCAATTCAATCAAACCACTCAGTCCAAGGAATCATTGACAAAATTCTTCACTTGTTGAGTAATGAAGAAATCACAATAGTTAAGCGATGAAGATAGCAAGAAGAGATAGAACAATGGAAAGTAATACAAGCAATGACAAGTGATTCTTCTAATCAAACTAGATTAGAGTTCCACTAATTCAAATGTGTTCTGTACAAGCAATGGCAAGTGATCTTCTTTATCAACCCTAGACAAAGAACCAGAATTTTAACACCCTATTAAAAATCAAATCACAAAGAACCTGAGAATCCTACTCAGATCTTTACCCCTAGAGAACACTACTCTAGAACGCTTGAAAGAAACTATTTGAACTTAGATTTACAACAGAAATTTGAAACACAGAAAAATATAAAAAGAAGATTCAAGAGAGACACAACCTGTGATCCATAATGGATGAATGAATGCACAAATGAAGTTACCAATAAAATCCAGGTTCCATGAATGTTAAATCTCAGAATCTGCTCTCTTGAACTTATTCTCTAAATCTTGCCTTAACTCATTTTAAACTATGAAGCAAAATGATCTTTTGATCTTAAGCAAGAAATCTAATACTCAGAAAACTGTTTCTTGGACCTATGAGAGATTTAGCTTGTGTTGGGTATTTCGTAAATTCAAAACATTAAAATCTTAATAAAGTTTCAGACCCAAAAGCTTTAAATAGAAAACAAAATTAACTGCATGTAATTGATTAATACTAGTATGTAATCAATTATTTCACATTATTGTTGATTTGAGGGGGAGCTACTTGAAGATTGAAGCAATGTGAAGACTTGGAAATGTTTTGACTTTCAACATGCTTGAAGGCTTAAAGATGAAGATTGTGATTAAATGTAAAAGGAAAGAAAGCTTTCTATTGATCCAAGTCCTTGCAAGCATACCATTCATATTCATTTAAGCATTACATCACAAAGGCATTAAGTAATTGTTTTGGAACTTAAAAAGAAGCTAAGTATTTTGGAAAAATAGCCTTAAGCTGGTTTAATCGATTAATACACATAAAGAATCAATTATATTGTTCTTCAAGCTTTTTGGAAAAATATCAAGAACAATTTAATTGATTACATCATCGGATTAATCGATTATTTCATCTTAGTATACACATGATTTGACTGAGTGACTGGTTTAATCGATTACCACTGATTCGTAATCGATTACATGCCTATTTGGAAAAAGTGGTCACGCTGCCTTAATCGATTACCACTTATTGTAATCGATTATTTAGTTCGTTTCATGTTTTACACTTAGTCTGCTTTAATTGATTACGATGTGTTGTAATCGATTACATTACACAAACGTGATTTTTACAAAGCCTGTCTTAATCGATTACCAATTATTTTAATCGATTACTCAGCACAAATTGATTTTTCATACCTCCTGGAGTAATCGATTACACGTCGGGATAATCGATTAAATGACCCGTTACTGTAACCTAGAACTTGCTATGAATGGTTTAGTCGATTACGGGAGCGTATGTAATCGATTACAAATGCTAAAAAATCGATTACAGAAGCGTTTTTAATTGATTATTTCAGTTACAGTTTTTAGTATAAACAGAACCCTGCCTTGTCTGATTGATAGAACGAAGTAGAACTTGAACTTTTGAGCACTGAGCGTTCTAAAAGCTTTTTAAGCATCCACAAAGGCTTTCTTCTGGGTTCTAAAAGTCTTGCTTTCATTCAAAAAAAATATGGGTCATTAGAATTTAGTGAAGCAAAGACAATTCTTTACAAAGTTTAAGGAAAAGCTGTTCTGCATATTGTTTCTGCATTCAACCTGGTTTTTACATTCATATGCATATCATTCTTGGATCATCAGGTGAATTCTTTCCTTACTCTTTGTTGTTGTAAAGTTTCTGATTGAATCTTTGTATGTGAAGTTCTATTGTAATTGGGTTTTTCTTGCAAGGTTAGAGATAGTGTTTCTCTAAAGACAGCTGAGTAGTGTTCTCAGTGTGGGTGTGGCTTCTAAGGGTCTAATAGGGT